>JAVIWB010002998.1:0-404925 GCA_031893035.1 Dermolepida albohirtum
AAAAAAAGACTAAAGAAAAAGCTGTACTTCCACCTCACGAACAGAAAAGAAACTATTCGAGAGAAGGAAACGTATAAGTGAAACATTCTCCTCATAAGGAGGTTTTAATAACATCAAGTCATAAAAAAAGATTAAAGAAAAAACTGTACTTCCACCTCACGAACAGAAAAGAAACTATTCGAGAGAAGGAAACGTATAGGTGAAACATCCTCCTCATAGGAAGAAGGTTTTAATAACATAAATTCTTAAAAAAAAGACTAAAGAAAAAACTGTACTTCCACCTCACAAACAGAAAAGAAACTATTCGAGAGAAGGAAACGTATAGGTGAAACATTCTCCTCATAAGGAGGTTTTAATAACATCAAGTCATAAAAAAAGATTAAAGAAAAAACTGTACTTCCATCTCACGAACAGAAATCAAACTACTCGAGATATGGCAACGTAAATGTTGTTACATGAACGGCTAAGCTGCTACATTACTTAAGCGGACAAATACTTAAAAAAACACAGCAAATGCCAAGCAGTGAAATAAGGACAGTTGGTTCTATTGTTGATGTGATCCTGATTGAAACTCGTTTCACATATTAAGTGCTCTTTAGTCAAGCTGTGATCTCATAAACGAATTATTCTTCTGTAGGTAATCGTCACGTAACAATTGAGTGAAAGTGGTGGCAAAACTTTATTTCCATTTTACGAACAGAAATTAAACTATCTGAGACGATGAAGCGTATAATTGTACGCGCCCATCGCGATAAATGAACAGATAGACTGCTGCTATGCATAAACGATGAACAGACAGGAAAGAAAAAAAGAATAAAAAGTAGGAAATATTAAATAGCAGCTTTCAAACTAGGAAGGTCAAAACACGACTTATTTTTTTTGTAGGAAGGAAGACGTGTTAAAAATTATTGATTTTTATGCTTCATTATTACAGAATTAATTTAGAGAAGACGTTAACAATGTAAAAGATAATAAATATGTAAAATAAATAGAGGAAAAGAGGTTAATAGTAAGATGGAGGAAATGCAAAAATTTCTTTCCCCTTTATTCCTAATAATTTGCTTTATAGAAAGTCTTTAATGTAGTCTTTCGTGTCCTCTATGTAAATAAGAAAAAATTCTTCTATTCGAAAATAAAAAATACTATTGTTTTTAGTACTTCGCCTCTCTTCTATTGAAATATTGTTGCATAAGGTTATCTATGTGTTTCCTTGTTTGGATTTTTAACATTAATATTTCCAACTTTGACCTTGTCTATAATCAGGTTCTTGTTTAGTCTCACTTCTATCAACTGATAGCATGATTAATCCTCTCTGGTAACTGTCATAAAATTTAATTGCTGGCTCTTTATTATCTATTCCGGTAGTACTCTTTTATGCGAATTGTGTTACCATGTTGTTTTATTAATAATTATAATCTCCATTTTTTTTAATTGGGAGCTTCGACCGTCGATTTAACAAAACATTTAATTTATATTGACGACGTTTCGGGGGAGGGGGTCCCTTTTTTTAAGTTATTATTTATTTTCCTCAACTTGTAATATCTTTTACAGTTATATATTTTCAATTGTTATTATGTTTAATATTGTAAAATTTACAAACATACAAGATTTTTAAATAAACAATTTTTTTTTAATTATATACTTGTCAAGACATTCATTCGAAATGTTTTTAGTTTTTGCTTTCTAAAAGCAACATCTGGTATTTTCTTTTCCTTTTTATCTCATGTTAGGTATATCTGCATGTGTATTTGTAAATTCCCGTTGTTGGATGCTTGTATATACAGGGAGATGCAGACAATTTATTTTTTTAATTTTTTTTAAAGATATTAAGTTGTTATAAGTATCATGACTGATGTGTCTTCATCATTTAATGTGTTTTGGTCTTTTTGTATGTGTATCACTTTTTAATTATAAGTTTATTGTAATTGTTTTCTATTTCGATGATATCGGGTGTTGTCAAAGTCGAATTTGTGTTTTTTCTATAAAACGTGTTTAGATAAGCCCGTTGCATTGACTTTGTTACTGGTTAGACAGTATTTGTGTTCGTAAATTGTTTTATGTAGATATTGTTTTGTTTGTCCTATTTTGTATGTCCTATATATAGGAATATGTTTTAACACATGTAATATTTTGTATTTTGTCATGACGTTTGCAATTTCTTTTTCTCTTTGTATAATTAATTGCAATAAAGTTATTATTATTATTATTATTATTATGTACCATGAAAATATTGGCATTTTATTTTGTATATACTACGAGGTGTGGCTATTAAATAAAGAGGCTGACGCTGTAAAACATTTTATTTTGACTTCATACATACATATTTACTTATTATCACCTTCAATATACACCCCTCCTCTATTCCTACAACGCTCCATGTGAATCTTCCATTGTTCGAAACAGTGCTGGAAGTCTTCTTCTGTCAGTTCCTTCAGGACGCGTGCCGCTTTCGCTTTCACAGCTTCAACGGACTCAAATTTTGCTCCCTTTATTTCAAATTTCATCTTAGGAAACAGATAGAAGTCGCACGGCGTAAGATCCGACGAATAATCCGGATGGTCTAACACTGGGACGCTGTACTTGGCTAGAAGCCTCTTGACTGACAATGCGGAATGAGCCGGTGAATTGTCTTGGTGGAGAACCCATGACTTGTCTTTCTACAATTCGGGTCGTTTTTTCCTTATTCTTTCACGGAGTTGAGCAAGAACGTGAAGGTAATAATGTTGATTAATAGTTTGACCTTAAGGAAGCCAGTGAAGGTACACGATCCCATGAATATCGAAAAAAACAATCATCATTGCTTTGAATATGGATTTGCTCATTCGAGCTTTTTTGGCTCTCGGTGAAGATGGGGTTTTTTCAGTGCATGGATTGGCGCTTCGTTTCAGGATCATAAGTAAAAAAATACGATTCGTCACATGTTATTATCCTTTCCAATAAGTCTGGGTCATTTTCAATGGCATTCGAAGTTTCAGTACAAATATTTTTACGAGTTTCTTGTTGTTCAAATGTGAGAATTTTAGGCACCATTTTGGCACACACTTTTTGCATGTTAAAATTGTTAAGTAAAATTTGCCGTACGGATTCTTTATCAATTCCTACAGTTTTAGCAATTACACGAATACTTAACCGACGGTCAGATCGAACCAGATTACCGTTTTTTTCGATATTGTCATCCGTCTTTGACGTGGAAGGGCGACCCGGGCGTGAATCATCTTCAATCTTCAACGTCTTCTCGGCCATCTTTGTAAACGCTAAAACCAGTCAAAAACACGTGCACGCGATAAACATTTATTGCCATACGCTTTTTTCAATAAATTACAAGTTTCAGTAGCAGTTTTTCCAAGTTTCATATGAAATTTCACAACAATTCGTTGCTCTATTGTCACACTTTTTCCGGTGAAACAAAAAAACAACTCTAATGCGAACCAAGGCTACGGCTATACTGATTTGTTTACAGAGACGAGAGGCACTGCATTCGAAAGAGAAGGCTTCACGATAAATAGCTGTCGGGCGTTGGCGTTTGGCGCATGCGCATTTCTTCTGTATCAACGTCAGTCTCGTTATTTAATAGCCACACATAGTATGTGTTTGTTTTTCTTTAGGTGTTTCATATTTTCCAAAGAATTTGTTTGGGCATTCTGATAGGTGCGATATATGAGTAATTGTCTTTCTGTTAAGGATATTTTAAATAATGATGTTTTAATTACCTCGGACAAGTTTCTGGTTAGATTATCGAAATTTCCCCCAGTTTCCTGTATTCGCTGTGAGACATTCCAGTGTGACTACTGTTGTTAAAAGACTGTCTAACATGCCGAAACGAAAAGAACTAAACATAGAAACGCGTACTCTTATAATTGCGCACCATCAAGCTGGTAAAAGTAACCGGCAAATTGCAAAACAATTGAAGTTAAATAATACCACCGTAGAAGACTATATCGCCAAACGATAACGCGAAAGTGGCAGTGTTCTGAATAAATCACGAAGTGGGAGCGCCAGAGCGACAACTTCTGCTAAAGATCGTTCAATAGTGGTAACTAGTAAAATAAATCAACGGAAAACAGCCCCGGAAATCGCTGCTGAAATGAATGCAGGCTGTAGAAAGCCAATAAGCGTAATGTATGTGTATTTAATACGTTTTGCATTAATGCAACTTAAGTATTTCCTATCATACCAGGTCGGCTGAAAAGTCCCCGGTCTGACACATAGATGGCGTTACTGTTATTAAATCCATATGTTTTTTAGATAGTACTAACCTTCAAACGAAACGTGTCAAAATTTGACAGCAATCCGACCATTAGTTACTGAGATATTGCGTTAAGAGTGAAGCTACTTTTGTTATTTAAAAAAATTGAAAAAAAAGAATTTCGTGTGCTGAAAAAGTACTGCTTTTTGAAGGGAAAAAATACCGTTGAAGCAAAAGCATGGCTTGATGAGGAGTTTCCGGTCTCTGCGCCAGGAAAATCAACCATAATTGATTGGTATGCTAAGTTTAAACGTGGTGAAATGAGCACCGAAGACGGCGAACGCAGTGGACGACCAAAAAAGGCTGTCACCGACGACAACATCAAAAAAGTTCGCAAAATCATTTTAAATGACCGTAAAGTAAAGTTGATCGAGATAGCTGACATCCTAAAGATATCAAAGGAACGTGTTGGACACATCGTGCATGAATATTTGGGCATGCGGAAGCTCTGTGCAAAATGGGTGCCGCACGAGCTCACATTCGATCAAAAACAACAACGAGTTGATGATTCCGAGTTGTGTTTGAAGCTGTTAAATCGTAATAAAACCGAGTTTTTGCGTCGATATGTGACAATGGATGAAACATGGATTCATCACAACAGTCCAGAGTCCAATCGACAGTCAGCCGAGTGGACTGCACGCGATGAACCGGCTCCAAAGCGTGGAAAGACGCAACAGTCAGCTGGAAAAATTATGGCGTCAGTTTTTTGAGATGCGCATGGAATAATTTTCATAGATTATCTTAAAAAGGGCCAGTCCATCAACAGCGACTATTATACAGCGTTATTGGACCGTTTGAGGAACGAAATCGCAAAAAACAGCCTCATATGAAGAAGAAGAAAGTGCTGTTTCACCAAAACAATGCACCGTGTCACAAATCAAAGAAAACAATGGCCAAATTAAGTGAATTGGGTTTCGAATTACTTCCCCATCCACCGTACTCTCCAGATGTGGCCCCCAGCGACTATTTCCTGTTTGCAGACCTCAAGAGAATGCTCGCCGGGAAGAAATTTAGCAGGGATGAGGAGGTGATCGCCGAAACTGAGGCCTATTTCGAGGCTAAAGACAATTCGTACTACAAAGATGGTATCGAAAAGTTGGAAGAACGCTATAATCGGTGTATCGCCCTCGAAGGCAACTATGTTGAATAATAAAATCGAATTTTGCCAAAAAACTGTGTTTTACTATGGTAGACCGGGGACTTTTATATATATGTAGCCAAAGTTATATATTTCCAATATAAATACGGATATTAAATAAATAAAAGTTTTCGAAGCAGATTAGGAGCATAGATTTTAAATAGAAATTAAACGTTCAAATTTTGACGCTAGCTAAACACTAAGTTTACATAGAAAAAGAAAACTATAAAAAATGATTTATAAAATTATCTTACCACCAATTACGAAAGCATGGAAATTATAATTAATAAAGATGTGTTTTAATGTTAAAAAAATATAAATTAGATTTTATTACCTTCTGAAATTGTGGAGTTATTATTAGCTAATGTATTTGGTCCGACAGTTGTCATAATCGCCTTCAATGCACCCACTCTAGGCAATGATACGTGCTGCAAGATGGGCAGATTATTTTTTACCGCATAGCTTTGCGATATAGCCCTTCTTTTCCTTAAAAATCCTCCTTCCGGGAACAGAACCATCCAATTTCGTTTCCTTGGAATATACGATTCTAGTATGTGTGTTGTTAAGGCTTGTAAAGATTTTTCCCTATTCGTTTTACCCTGTAGAGAAAATTGCATGTATTAGTGGTATATATTACAGTATGGCGTCTTAATTGGCTTCATAACTTAAGAAAATACTTTGTATCGAGAGAATGAATGCTTTTTTTAATGGATAAGGAATACACTAGTGCTTAGAATTGTATTTGTTATGTATACTATCAAACTTTATTATAATAACAGAAAACCGATAAATGGTGCTTCGTCGTTCAAAAAAATTTAAAAATTGTGGTAAAGGATAAAAGATGAAACCGAGCTAGTTGAAACACACGTTTTTTACTTTAAAATTGTACATAAAACATTAACAAGCTCTGGACGTGACTAGATGCTGGATTCGTTAAAACTTTCAATTGTCCAAGAAAAGAGAACCAAACAAGTAGAAGTCTGAAGGTGTATGATGACGGAAAGATTCAATAATTTTTGACTGGCGTTCAAACTTGTGTGTGACATCTTCATTGGTGAAAAATTTTACCAGGCGCTTATTCACAGTTTCATCTGAATCGAACGTTACACTACGTAAGGAGTTGGTGGTTGCCAAGAGAAAAGAACCAAACAAGTCTGAAGGTGCAAGGTCCGGTGAGTATGGTGTCATGTTGTGACAAAATACCACTCAACAATTAACAAATTCTGAAGGTTTCTGGGGGATGAATTTGTTTAAACTGTTCAATTGTTGATAGTACACATTTGAACTAATTGTTCCTTGGCAGGAGCTAGAAAAACACTACAGTTTTAAAATCTCATCACATCGAGAACATAGCCTTGCTCTCATAAATGTGTGTTTTCGATATTTGAAATGAATCTTTAGCTTGGACTCAAAGTCGTTTTTGCACCAGACTATTGTAAATAATCCACTTCCCATCAATAGTTGTCAGTTGCCTTAGAAAATAAATGCACATTTTGGTCTTCCATTTTCGACTTTTTGTTAAGACACTCAATTTTTTTTCAAAATGAGATAGAATTGTCATATGGCATACCATAAAGGTAGACGTAAATAACTCTAGCGTGAAAATTAAAAACTAGTGCCATCTAGCGAAAAAATGCTTCATGGCATTCCCTACAACCCAATAGTTAAAAATAAGCAAGCGTATTTACTTATACGGTCAAATGCCACTGGACTAAACGGTTCTATGACCATTCAAAAACCTTTACTTGGAATAGTTCATGAAGAAAAACAGTTTACTTGAGCAAGGATTAGTTTTTTGAGGGTTGAAAATATATGACATTGACAGAAAGGGTTTTTGGGGGCTAAACTAAAGACTTTTGTGTATCTGAGAGTTGAGCACTTTCTGGTAGGTTGGATAGTTTTGACGATGATATATGGTTTTAGGGGACGTTGAAATTCGGTTGGTCCAATTTGAAAAATTGTCATAAAGTTGGTAAAATGATTTCGTGACTGCCCTGCGCTTGCAGAAACACAAACACTAGGTATTAATTCATATTTTATTTAGGAACATAATAGTCTTGAAAATGTTTCCAAACTGTACCGGGACTATGTACACTAAAAAGAAGAAGGAATCCTAGGAATATTATCTAAGTTCCCCAATCTTTAAATTTATTCCCAATTGAACTATTATGGGATGAACTAGGTCGTTGTATTCCTCTAGTGCAGCCACGAAATCGTTAGAAGTAACCGAAAATTTTACAGGAGGAATTGAACAGTATTTCAGTAAGAACAATAAATAACTAAAATGTCACATATATACGAGGGAGCGTTTTTATATTCGCGGAATGAGCGGGTAGTAGAGGGGTGAGTAGGCGCATTGGGGGCGTGGCCTGTGCAGCGACTCATGATTAGTATAAATACGAAGTTTCATTGTTATTAGACAGTTAGTCTTTGAGCTATCGTCAACCAAGTAACATAATCAGGAGTGAAAAGTGAAATATGGAAAAAATCGAATATCGTGCCGTTATAAAGTTCCTTACCAGGCAAGGAAAATCAGTCGCGACCATAATGAATGAGATGTCATTGGTTTACGGCGACTCTTGTCCAAGAAAAACCATGGTGTACAAGTGGCATAGTTTATTTAAACAAGGAAGGGAATCCCTTGAAGACGACCCGAGGCCGGGCAGGAGCATTGAGGTGACCACGCCAGCACTTATTCAAAAAGTTGAACAAATTGTACTCGAAGATGCTCGGCTAAAGAAGAAACAACTCGCAGAAATGGTTGGAGTATCCGATACAACAATTTTTAAAATCCTACACGATCATCTCGGCATGTCTAAGGTCAGCGCAAGATGGGTGCCGAGAATGGTCACGCCGCCGCAAAAACAACAGCGCGTAGAGTGTTCGCGTGCATTTTTGGACCTCTGTAATGAAGACAAGGATGGTGTATTGAGTGGAATTGTTACTGGAGACGAAACTTGGGTTCATCATTATGAACTTGAGTCCAAACAAGACTCCATGCAGTGGCATAAAAAGGGCACAGCACCTCCCAAGAAATTTAAAGTGTCACAATCAGCTGGGAAACTCATGGCAACGGTATTTTGGGACTCGGAAGAAATATTGTTGATTGATTATAAAGATAAAGGTGTTTCTATAACCGGAGAATATTACGCTTCAATATTAGAGCGACTAAAAGAAGCCATTAAAGAGAAAAGACGGGGAAAATTGACAAAAGGTGTTCTGCTTTTGCACGACAACGCGCCCGTCCACAAGAGCCGCGTTGCGTTAGCTGCCCTGCATAAGGTGGGCTTCGAAAGTGTGAATCACCCACCCTACAGCCCAGACCTGGCCTCGAGTGATTATTACCTGTTTCCGAAAATGAAAAAAGAGCTGCGGGGTAAAAAATTTACTGCCGATGATGTCAAGGAGGCAATTTCGGCGTATTTTGCAGATAAAGGGAAATCATTTTTTTATGAGGGTATAAATAAATTAATTGAAAGATGTGAAAAATGTATCCGTCTTGCAGGTGAATATATTGAAAAAGAAAAATTATTTCGTTTTTTTATTTCCACCCCTTGTCCCCCATTCCGCGAATATAAAAACGCTCCCTCGTACGTGACTTTCATAAAAGCTAAAGGTGGACATTTTAATAAATTCTACATTTAAACCGAATACATGTATTTTCGTTACTGTTTTCATTAAAATTTCTCGAGTTAAACTTTTGAACTGTCATGTATATAGAAGATTCGTAAAATATTTAATCTCATTCGTCTAAAAATGGAACATGAATCTTTATATATTGTAAGTTACAAGTACTATTCATTCATTATTTACAAAAAAAATTATAAAAACAACACGTGTGCAAAAAAATAACTCTTGATGACTCGTTAGGTGATTAATATCAAGTGAAAGATTTTGTTCACACACACTTTTATCATAAAACAACTAATCTCGGTATCTATTCAAATGCATGGTATTGTTAGTTTATAGTACAATGTATGTTGTAATAACTTGTTCAAGATTACAAAATCTGAATATATATACATACAAGACAATACTTTAAAAAAGAATATTTTGGTAGTTATATAAAATATATTGTATTTACTAGAAGAGTTTTAATAATAAAATGAATGGATATATTAAAACTAGTATAATTAAAGAAAATAAAATAACATGAAATCAAGTAATTTTAATTATTATTTGAAAACGATTCCTTATGGCGTGATTAAGGAATCGAATCTTGCGTCTTGGTAGGTTAATGGCAGAGTACCTACCCGATAAGTAGTTGACAGGGGTTCGATTCCCCGCCGAGGGCATGATTTTCTCATTAATTTCTGTCTCAATTAAAACGTAATAAGCAGGAAATTTCGATTTTACAGAAATGCACGTAACTGTGTACACTATCGTCCATTTTAGTTCGGACACTGAAATATATTTAAAAAAAAGGGAAAACAGTTAAACTAATTTATGTCAAAACTTAAATTTTTTATTGCATTATTGTTTATAATTATTTATAAAGTACAATCATAAAAATTAATGTAATTCTAACGTTAAATAAACAAAGATATCTTAAAGATTCCGCTCATCGAAGAAACCCCCTTTTGCGCGAAGAACAGCCCGTACAATTCGAGGCATTCGTTTCACGAGTTTTTCAAGGACTCTCTTCGGTATACCATTCCACTCTTCTTGTGATATATTCTGTGATTTGTTGAGGTAAGACACACTTTTCGGACCCTCCTCTCCAATTTATCGCATAACAATTCTATGGGGTTTGGGTCGGGGCTTTGCGGTGGCCATGTCATTATTTGTTAGGTATTATTGTTTTGTTCGCTACTTAAGAAATTTATATATATTACTGCTGTGTATTTGGGTTCGTTGTCTTGCATAAACCCAAAATCTTCGCCGATTACACGTAATCCCGATGGTATTACATTTTCTTGCAACATTTCTAAATAAACTTCCTTTCGTAAAATACCCTCGATTCGCTTCAAGTCCCCTGTACCGAGGCAGCAAAAACAACTCCGAACAAGCACATAACTTCTTCCTTGTTTGACGGTTGGCACTATACAATCCCGCAGCGTTCCTTGACCACCCGCTCGTCTTACAAAATAACGCCTTGATTATCCAAACACTTCAAACTTTGATTCATCAGTCCATAAGACCCTTTTCCAGTCATCCAGTGTCCAATCTTTGTGTATCTCTGCTCATTGTTGTCGTTTTTGCCTGTTTCCCCGTCGAAGTAAGGGTTTTCTTACAGCAATATGGCCGTGAAGATTTGCAGCTTTTAATTTTCTTTTCGCCGTAGTAACAGAAATATTTCCTGCACGGTTGCGATTCACTTTTTCGGCGATTTCGGGTACTGTCAGTCTCCTATTTCGTTTATTCAGCAATTTTATACGTTCATCGTCGGTGTGAGATGTTACTCGCTTACGACCTGAACGTTCCGGATCTTTTAAACTGCCCGTGCGTTGACATCGCCGATGATATCACTTAGAGTGGTTTATTAACATGTGTCTTTTTAGAAATTTGACGTACTGAATAACCTTCTTGATGAAAAGCAATAATTATAGAACGTTTTTGTAAACTTGTTGGTTTTCCTCTCGGCATTTTAAGAAGTTCACATCAAAAATACGGTCTTATCAGTGATGCGTATGCTAGCAGGTTTATTGGAAAACTAATGCATATTTCAGTACACAAGACTCTTCGGGTTGAGGGCAGGTAAGTTTCGTATGCTTTTTGCTTGCAATATTATCTCAAAAATAATCGTATTTATGTATATTTACAAATATATTATTTATATTTAAACGCAATTATATTATTTTTTAAAAGAGTTTATTAAATTTCACTAGCTGTCGGAACTAATAGGGACGGTAATGTACATTTACGTGTGTATATATGTAATTGCACATGCATTTAATAATAGTGGCGATACGTTATGAAGCGTGAAAGAAGTTGCAAAGGTGACGGCTATTTTGTTCTGAATAGTGGCACGTATTGTTAGTGAAGGACAATGTATATAAGAAAAAAAAATATCAAAAACGATTTCCATGTCTAAAAAAGCGTGTTAAAGCACGTAGTGTAACGGAATTACTTGAATAATCAACCTTGTAATCTACGAACCACTAATTATAACTTCATAACATAGAAGGTCAACTAGTTGCAATAAATATGTTACATGAGTTACTCAAGAAAGATTTAGATTGTTTTAGTTCAAATATGTTGCTAAAACGTATTGTCGAATGTTGCAAAACGACAAACGAACGTCAAGTTTTAGTTGAAAATGTAAATATTCGTGGCGGATTCCTTACTTGCAGTAAATTAAATTTTTTCGTAATACAAACAAAAACATAGTAAGTGCAGATGACACTTACATATACAGTGAATACACATCTAAAAGTTTGAATGACGAAAGTGGAAGTAGACTATTTCCCCCAATATTTAAGGAAAACGATTAATTGTAATTCACGCTGGGGGAGAGATGGAACTCGCCATAAACGCATTACTAATTATCAATCAGGTACTAAAAGTGGATATTATCATGCCAAGATGAATTCTAGAAATTATGAGAAATTGTTGCTGTAAAAACTAATTCCAAATTTACTACCAAACTCCGTAATAATAACAGATAATGCACCAAAAATTGATAGCGTCGTGAAAACTATGATACGATGGATTGGTTAATGAAGAAATACATAAAGTTTCATTTAGATATGTTAAAACCACAACTAACCAGTTGATAAAAGAATTACTTCGCGAAATGGCTATACAAACACCTTTAAGAGTATCACTGTCTTGCCCGGAATTGCCCTTCGAATTAATATTATACTGTCAAGTATAGTGTTGGGCAGAGAAATAATACGTTTAAATTGATCGATGTATAAATTTTAGCAAAAGAATATGCAAAAATTTCAAAAAAGACCTGGAAAGGTGCTGTTATAAAAATAGCACATGAATACTAGAAAATGAGAATCTTGTGGATATAAGAACCGAAGAATTAATTATACAAAGTAGGTAATGAAAGTGACAGATTATGATACTCAATATGGATTCTATAATAAAAATAATTGAAAAAAAGCTTAAAAGTTATAGACACTTTGCTATTACTGTAATATTAATCTAGTACGTAGACTTCCGCGGTCCTGGTCCATACTATCTGCTTCTGGGCTTCCAGACTGGAACCGCGTCACTGGTACAGTTTCAGTGCGACAGATAGTAGCAGTAGTTGAGCCCCGCAGATGTCCCATACGTGTGGGTACGAAACGTCGGCAGTTATACCAGTGACGCGGTACCAACCCGGAAGCCCAGAAGCAGATACTGTAATATTAGTTGAGAAGATTGGATCTCCATCTCTGTTTGAAATGTTAAAGCACTTTTATCTGACTGGGTATTGTCGATAATAACTGAAACCTGACTTGTGCGTTAAATCAGGTATTGAACGAGAGCCGAGGCTACCTGAAGAGTCCTAATAAAGACGAAACCGTTGTCGTAGTCAAGTTCTAAGTCAATAGATACTTGTTTGTATTTGACTGGCTTCCCGAATAAGCCGATTTAATGTACCGGTCAGATTGTAGTTATTACAGACAGTATTCTGTCCTAACTTCAATGTCAGATAAAAGTATTTTTTACATTTCAAATAGAAATGGAGCTCCAATCTTCTCAATTATTTATTTATTATATATGGCACCTCATATGGCCGTGACAATATCTGTTATACGAAAACTCAGGCTTCTTAAAGAGTCTTAATAAAGATGAAACAGCCGTCGTGGTCATATTTTTGGCCAACAGATACTTACTTGTTTGTAATATTTGTATTTATGTTACAAATTTTCTTCACATTTATTGTAGTATGGCCTTTTTAGAAATTGCGTGTATTTTGTTTTTCCTTAAAATATTTTTTTGTCATCTACAGTATTGTGCAAATTAGTGGAATCATGACTATTTTTTTAGTTTTCTGCATGTGGCAACATTGTTAGGTCAGTTCGGACAGTAGTTTTATGTCAAAAAACATAACCTATATCACTGGGAACACATTACACAGTTATTCAGTGCGTTTTAGAGAGTTTGTTCACATATACTCTTTCAAAGGTCAAAATTTGATTTATATTGTGCTTTTGCCGGTTGTTCGCGATATGGATATCACGCCCAGAAAACGTGAGAAGATTGTGACATTAAGTGAGCACACTTCAATGACACAGAGAGATATTGTTCAGGAATGTGGTGTTAGTCAAGGAGCAGTAAGCAGGATCCTAAAGCAAAAAAAGAATACCGAAATAGTTGAAGTGAAACGAGCGGGAAAATGTGGAAGAAAGAGGAAGATGACATCCCGGGATGTCACGTTTTTGGTCAGAAATAGCAAGCTCTACCCAAGAAAAACTAGTTTTGAACTACAAAAAGACTTAGCCGACGCTGAAGTGAAAGTGCATGACTCGACAGTTCGTAGGAGACTTTTAGAGTCTGGAAGAAAAGCCATTCGACCACAGAAGAAGCAACTCCTCACTCAACGAATGATGAAGCAGAGGCTTATTTGGGCCAAGAAATATGCCAGATGGAATGACGAAGACTGGAGAAAGGTGTTGTTCTCAGACGAGTCCCATTTTTTGGTGAAGGGGCAGCGATCGAAATTCGTGAGAAAAAGTGGAGATGAAAAACTCACTGCAGCTCATATCGATCAGACTGTCAAACATCCTGTAAAGAAGATGTTTAGGGGATGTTTTTTGTACATGGGAACTGGATCGCTGGTGCCTATAGAAGGCATGATGAACAGCCAGAAATATAAAAAGCTACTGGATAAGTATTTGGAAAAAGATCTAAAGAAATGCGAGCCAAACGGAGGTGTAATTTTCCAACAGGACTCAGCTCCATGCCACAAATCGACGGTTATGGTCAAATATTTCAAGGAGAAAGGAATAACTCTCCTCAACTGGCCTGGCAATTCTCCAGACTTAAACCCAATTGAAAATCTGTGGGCCATTTGTAAGACTAGGTTACATAAAATGGACTGTACAACGAATACAAAATTGATAGAAGCAGTAATTCAGGTGTGGTTTCGGGACGAGAAAATAAAGGAAAACTGTCAAACATTAATAGATTCCATGCCGAAAAGAGTTCAGGCTGTCATCGCAGTCAAAGGAGGGCATATCTCTTATTAAATTACTAGTAATTTATAATTTTATACCATCTCATCGTGATTATGTGACAAATAAACGGTTTTCTTAGTTATATTGTGTTTGATTCCATTAATTTGCACAATACTGTATACTTCTCTTGACATGCAATATAAAATGTATTGGAAGAATTAGTATATATATTCTTGATAAATATTAATAACAATAAAAGATACCAAGATGTACGAAATTAAGATATTTATTTTATTTTCAATAATTATTTTCTTAGTATCCTTGGTATCCTTAACAATTAGGTACTTTAGGTACTGAAATACTTATTTTTGCTAGCACATATACGATCCCATTGCGGGAATATGGTAATTAATATTACATTTAAATGATAAATTTATATCTATTATGTGAGAATATTAAAACATAATTTGTCTAATAATTATTCAGATTTTCAGATATAATTTAAACAGGTGCAAATTCCGAAGCGTTCTCAATACGGACCTGGTATCTGCTATCTCATACTTCGACCAATTACTACGCGTTAGGAATGTGTAGTATCTACGAGGATTCGCCGTTAAACAACTTGGTCCCAGCTGTTGCTTTTTTGTGTTTACGTCAATCATTTTATTGACGATATTCGAAAGTTATACTTCACAAGTTATGTCTGGATAGCATTCGACTCCGGCATTTCATAATATTAATTTTAATATCATTTAGAGTGTAATCTATTGATATGTTAATCTTACAAATCACACATACTTTTTCTTGATTATGAAAGATATTTCTTTAAGTACACTTGACCTTATCATTTTTGCATATTTTAAATCTATGTCAGGTAATAATTGTTTTTAATAGAATTGTTACAGTCTGATGGAGTTTGGAAAACAAGAAAGATTTAGAATTGTCGATAAGAATTCCAAAATTTGGATTCTTGATGTACGAGGACTCGTTTTATTATCAATTAAATTGTAGTTTCTTTTCATTACATTTTTTTCTATAATCGTCATGATATTGATCAGTTTTTACAATGGATTATCCCCTAGTAACCTCGCCGCACGCATTGCATAATTCGGCGTCCGTACTGTTTTCTTTTCTAATTAAACTGGTGTTGTTTAATTTTATCGTCTTATTGCCTTTTTAAGGTCATTTTGCCTTGGAAAAGCTTAATTTTTGTTTAGCCTGAAGGGACCTATACTATCCCTTCAGCATGTTTTCTTTTGTTGATGTAGTACCCAAGCTTCCAACTTACGAAGCTTTCGAACCTCGTTCAGTGGCGATATACCGGGTGTAAACGAAATACACCGACATATTTTACTATATAATAGCTGTAATAATATTAAACATTAAATCCTAATGCAGGAAAGCTCTATTTTGAACGAGATTAGAGACAAATTTATCTAATAAATACGCGTAGCTCCATCCGACTTTGGTAAATTTAGTATTCCTTTATAACTAGTGATATTTTTCCAGTGGGCCACGATAGTAACAAGGAGAGCATACGAACAAACGGGCGACCTTGCGATGTATGCGTCATGTCTGTCACTTATGTTTTGTTTTATAAATAACACTTATATTATTCACAGCTGTCGTTGCGTAGCGCAAAATGGATAAGATTGACAAAATGTCTGCAGCATGACGTAAGTTTCCACATTTATCTCGGACAGCCAACATACGCCGTGCTGACAAGATTTTCTTATATTTACAAAATGATCACTCGACATCTACAGATGTAATAGACGTATAAATAAAATAATCTTTAGAAATAGATAACGGATCTATACACGCAAAAATCGAAATCTTTGTTTATAACACTCTCGAACTTTAATAGAGCACACATATTTTTATGTCACTTGGAGCACATAACAATTAGTGCACATCGTTCGCAATTTGCATCAGCTCCACTAACGACATTCCAGTGTTTTCGAATTTTTCTATTGAGTCAAATAAACCTATAAAAGGAATACCAGGGCACCGTAGAATTCTCGAATTCGTTTCGGAGATTTCAAAAACACTCTTTTGGTATTTGAAAATAATTCATCTACCTCTGGATAACATTGTCGAATACTTTATGCTATAAGGAGTAAAACACGAATTTTACACGACACATGTAAAGGTCCCTCACATTTGTCTTCAAGATAACGCCACACACTACACATTGTCGCAGCTTCATCGCTCACAAACATCAACAGCTGGTCAATTGAAAGTTGAATTTTTTAGCGTATCCAGCACTACCTGCATAATTGCTTCGACAGCGCATTTTTCTAATCTTTCGCTAGGTAATACAATAGGAAATGTCGCTTTAACAGGACCTAGAACACCCACTATAATATTCGAAAGAGAATCAGTGTTAGAAACTTTCGTGAAGTATGGCTTGTTCAAATCACGCATTAACAGATACTGTCTTACTATACGGTGAAACAGGTGGTGTTAGATTTAGTAGACGTATTTATGAAAGGCCGAATCGTAGATGTTTTTTAAGTAATTTAATCTAACAAACGGTTGTATAGTTTGAGAAATCGTGGTACATTCGTGGAAGAATATACACACCACATTAAATTACAAATGTATTCTATTATTTGTCGGCGTGAATTTAATATTATAAATATTATTTTCCACTACAATAAATATAATTATAATTTTACAATAAAAATTTCTTAAATAATTATATTGCCTGTAGTGGAAAATAATATTTATGATTTTAAATTACGAATTCCAAATCACCACAAAACTTATACAGTTTTTAAAGAATTTACAAACTTGATAGTGTATTTATTTCGAGATATCGCAAAGGTCAATTGCTTGTTAATTATAAAAATAACAGAAGAGCTGACACATAAAAAATTCTCGCAATGCAGATAGATAAATAGACACATTTGAAAATAATAAAATAAATTTACATTACATTACTGAACTATGAAGGGGATTTTTTTGTGAATTTGAAAAAATAAATGACTGTTTTTGAATTGACAACATATAATTTCTATTTATTTATTTAGATTCAATCTGAATACAGGATTTGAAAAGTTTGTGTTCCTAAAGTTTCGATAGAATAAAAATGTTTTCAGATTTGAATTACTATCTTATGTATCTATTATATATTAACGTACGCTGGAGTATAAATTATAACACCCTGTATTATTAATTATGATATATATGCTAGTAATATGAACGTTGTTTGATTGAGATTTTTAAAGCAAGACGTCCAAATCGTTCCATATTACAAGCGCGTGTCAGAACGGAATATTTCCGACACTGTACAACCACTTATCACCTCTGTGCCGAATAGGTCACTATTTTTTTGACATCGCAACACTATAATCGTTTAACTCGAATTGACACATTATAAGACATATATTAGCTATTTTAAAAGCGAAATTTAACGTTTCTAAGTAGCAAAGTGTCTATAAAAAGTACTGACTAGCAACTGATAATTACTTAACTGCTTACTGAAGATAAACTGAATATAATGAGTAAGCAGTAACTTTTTCAAAAACACTGACTCAATTATGGTGGAACTTTGCGATTTAAAACAAATTTTGTATAGCAAATTTGAACTGGTTATGTACATACATTAAAAGTACGATTTCGACAACGATTTTGTCATATTTAGTGAGAGAATTTATTAATTCAATTTAGAATGAAATATGAATGTTTAGTCAAACTTTTCGAGTAACTATAAAGCTCAACTTCCACATAATAATTAAACAGGATGAAGTGTATCATTATGACAATGACGAATAAATTTTAAAAAAAAATTCAATAAAGATGCAGCTTTCTTTTTTTAATAACAGAATTAGAAAATATTAACTTACGGACATAATAAAAAAATCTTGATGAATTACGCTAACAATACCAAAGTTCGTGAATTTAAATAGTCGATCCATAATCCACATTAAATTTGGTAAAATATTTTTCCTAGTATTAAAACAAGCCATCAGGAAGGGTACATCAGCAGTAGACTGATGATTTGCTATTACTAACGTTTTATCATCTATACAAGCAGATACATCATCACCAACTTCTACAACTGTATGAAATATGTGTTATTTATTAATTTATATAAATATTTAGTTGTTTATTACCATCGTATCCAGCAGACCAGCTCCACATAGATACCATCGCCAATAACCAATGAAAAAAGTAACCTTCTATTTTCCAAAATGTATCTGGATTAATTTTCCTAACGGGAGTTAATAATATCATCCATATAACATAAGTTGGAATGCAATAAGCGTTATTTAATAAAATAAAACACAACCGAAAAATTGCCTTAGGAATTATATACCAGTGCCTAAAAACAATAAAGAGAACGTTAAACTGAGATTACAAATTGTAAAAAAATATAAGGGACTTACTCAAAATAAAATCCTATCCTTTCCATTATGCACTTTTTTTTTTAATAAATCATTTCATTAAATATTTAATACAAAATTACGCTATGCATGAAAAAACAATGCATTTACAGAACACTTATTAAATTTTATAACAAATACAGTAATTAAATCGACACACTAATGATAAATACTATAAATTACTTTTGTTATTTAAACAGAACTTGCTTTAACTTCATATTAAAAATTTCTAAATTTAAAGTAATTGATTATCCGATTTTGACAATAGAACCTTAAAGCAGTTTGCCGATACAGGATATTATATAAAATTGGATTTAAAATTAAGATGGTGTTATCAGACTAACTAAATGTGCACATAGTGTGATATTATCATTTGCAATTTAATTAAAATTTTATAAAAACCTGATCATTACACAACTTTAATTTTTTAATGCAACATTCGACCAATTTACAAGTGTCAAATTTACATCATTTCTAAAATAATTTGTATTAGTTCATTAGTAAACCTTAAAAAGAAACATTTGTACTGCCATCTAACAAATCCTAAGAAAAGTATGAAATATTTTGATATTAGTTCCAAACCGATTTATATTTTGCCGTCATGTATCTATAAATAGTGCAAGGTTTCATTAGTAATTACATTTTCTTATATTATGATGTTTTCAAATGCAATATCTTTATTTACTTATGTGACAGTCATTTTAAATTATTTTTCAATTATTAATATGTAATTTTATAAAATACTAAATATTATTTCTTCAAAGAATGACCAGATAGAGACATCTACTAGCAAAATTATAAATCTCTCGTACTTGAGCCCGAACTTTTACTTTCTAATTTATTATCACATAATCTAGAAATTTGTTAGTAACTTATAAAAATGTTTTTCAATTTATATACACACAGTTTATTTCTTTTATTATTATTATTATATGAAAGCTAAATGCCAATAAATTGGTTTTGGTTACTTATTTTGTTCTGCGTGAAGGCAAGTGCAATACTATTTCTATGTTCATACTATTTAATGTGTGTATTTGTCATGAATTTAACCTAAAATATTTGAACAATGTTTTTATTTCTTCAGTGACTGATCTTTGGAGTTAATAACAAAACAAAATATGCCTTCGATGAAATTAT
This sequence comes from Dermolepida albohirtum, assembly GCA_031893035.1. Lineage (NCBI taxonomy): Eukaryota > Metazoa > Arthropoda > Insecta > Coleoptera > Scarabaeidae > Dermolepida > Dermolepida albohirtum. The sequence goes on from JAVIWB010002998.1 coordinate 19,969, forward strand.
CAAGTAACAACCCCGGAGGTGAAGAAAGTGACGGCGATGTGTCTGGTGGTGATTCTGAACGGTCCAACATAAGTGAAATTGATAATGTTCGCGATTCTAGTGATGAAGAACCAGACTCTGATGATAGTTCGGAAATGGATGAAGGTGAATGTGAACAAAGAAGAAACGAATGCATGGAAAATCTGACAGATTTAGAACGACAATTTTCCCTTCTACGCGAACAACTATACCGTGAGCGGATTGCACAAGTGGACCATCAATTAGCAGAAGTTAAAGGGGGTAGGTCTCAAGAGTACCTAATACCTTTACAGCAGTTGCAGGACGATATGCGTGTTAGGACTGAAGTGGCAAGTATTCTACGCCAGTTGCGATTGGCAAATATAAGAAATAAATACGAAGCAGAAGAACAAGCAGCACAACAAAATTTAGAAAGTGAAAAATTACTGGCTTGGGATTACTACTATGAAGAACTTATAGAAACTATTAAACGACTAGAAGAAGATAGGCATAATGTTGAAATCAGTTGGGGTGAAGGTGGAGAATGGAGTTCTAGATCTAGATCCCGATCGAGACGTAAAGCTGTCACTGTTTCGGGTCCGTATATAGTTTATATGCTTAAACCTCAGGACATAATGGAAGATTGGACGATAATAAGGAAAGCTCTGAAACGTTCTACTTAAAAAGCACATTTTATAATGTATTTTCTTAAATACTTTATATTAAAGTTGTTATGAAAGCTATTCCAGAAAGTATATTCAATTTAATACAGTTATTTTTTAAAAAGAATATGCTCAAGTAATAGTATTAAGTCAGACGAATTAATTTTGGTATAGCAGACCTGAAACGTTCCAACTCATTCAAAATGAATACCATTTTTTTCCAAACGTATCTATAAAGTCTAAATAAAAGATTCACTTTTATATTAAGTTCAATGTATCTTTCTGGTGTATTCTGTATTACGATCATCTATAGTCTTTTGTGCTTTAAAATAGTATATTTATTTTTAACTTATATTTTTCTATGAATGTTCAAGACCTGTTATGGGGAACTATATTTTTCTAATTATAATCCCCAATTTGTTATGCAATTTATTGTAAAGCTATTTTTCACCTGCACACAAGAATTACAAACTTGCAATAATTTTGGAAATTTAGTCATCGGTAATGAGAATTTTAATTTTAAATTCTGAGACCATTCTTCAATTGTCCATCACAAAGTAATTGATTTAAATGTAGAATATTCTGAGTCTTTTTATTTGAGAGTTTATGATTGTTTTGTTTTTAATCCATATGATATTATGGATGATTTTCGTGGAACGAATTTAAAAGTGTTTATCAGTTTTATAAGTAATAGATAAATTTGCTCATCGCAATTAGTTTTACTTATGAAAATAATATGAATGGAAATTAACACATTAACATTTATATATTTTTTAATTTGTACCGCACTTACCTGTAAATATCAACTGTTGTTGTCCAAGTATCGAATATAAGCATACGGATTTCAGATTGTTTTTTTTTTCATTTTTTTTATTGATATTCATTAAGATAATTTTTTATATCAACGGAGGTAAAACCACGATACAAATGGGGATAAAGTAAAAGAAGTAAGACTAGGAATCGATTCATAAGGGAAATATAGATAAATGAAGAAATGCTAGTAGGATTCTGTATGAGGAACATTTTAAACATAAAAGAAGATATAGAACTATTAGAAAAATTGAAAACGCTTTGGGTTATTCAAAAATGTCCGAAGAAAAATTATGCTCTTGTAAGATTGTTTCAGAAAATTGTTTTATTTACAAATTACAAACTTTAAGTAAACACAGAATAAGATTAACATATTTTTTTTGCACGGTGCATATGTTTGTCAGGTTTTCAACCTTACACTTGCATTTTTTTTGATTCCGATTTAGTTTAATAAAGTATTGAAATTCTGTTATCTGATATTTTTTTGGACAGACAATGAATAAATATTTGTCACATTTTCTTTGTGGAAAAGAAAACAAGTTTCTTTTCACTATCAACACGAGAAACGGCGTTATAAAGGGTTTTCCAATAGGGACTTGACAACTTTTAATTCAATTTGTGAACGTACCCTTTCACTAATCAATCGAACTGTCACTGTCAATTTATTCAGTAAACTTAACATTTTCATCATGGTAAAGTACACGAACGAACAACGTCTGCAAATTATAAAAATTTACTACAGAAATTCGGAGTCGGTGACCGCTACTTTATGAGCGTTAACTCCGATTTTCGGTCGTAATTCTCGCCCTAGTAGACAGGCAGTAACAAGTTTAGTGCAAAAATTTGAGTCTGCAAATTCGTTGTGTGATATTGCCGTGCCAGTGAGACAACGGGTTGGTCGAAGTGTCGAAAATATCGCTGCCGTTGAAACGTCCGTAGCAAATGATCCAAATCAGTCAATTCCACGGCGTTCTCAAGAGTTGGGCATCGCCCAGACCACTTTATGGCGAATTTTGCGTAAGGATCTTGGTTTACACCCTTACAAGATCAAGCTGACTCAAGAATTGAAGCCGATGGACCATTTAAAGCGACGTACGTTCTCCGATTGGGCTCTGGAAAAGATGCGCCAAGATGATCAATTTCATCGCAAAATCATTTTCAGTGACGAAGCTCATTTTTGGCTCAATGGGTTCGTCAATAAGCAAAATATGCGTTATTGGTCGGGTGAAAATCCACATGTGCTTCATGAAACACCACTTCATCCACAAAAAAAAAACTGTTTGGTGCGATTTGCATGCCGGCGGCGTCATAGGGCCATATTTTTTCGGCGACGATAATGATCGTCACGTTACTGTGAATGGTAATCGTTATCGCGCCATGATTACCGATTATTTTTGGCCCGAATTGGAAGGTATAGGTTTGGACAACATGTGGTTTCAGCAGGACGGTGCCACAAGCCACACAGCACACGTTACAATCGATTTATTGAAGAGTAAGTTTGATGAGCGTGTTATCTCAAGAAATGGACCAGTCGATTGGCCGCCTCGTTCGTGCGATTTAACGCCTCTAGACTTTTTTCTTTGGGGCTACGTCAAGTCATTGGTCTATGCCAACAAGCCGACAACGTTGGAAGAGCTCAGAGCCAATATTGAACGCGAAATAGCAGGCGTTTCGGCCGAGTCATCGAAAATTGGGTCCAATGAATCGACCGCTGCAAACGTGCCCGCGGTGGCCATATGAACGAAGTCGAGTTCCATTCATAAATGTTTTGATTGTACTTCAACCCGACAATAAAGTTTTTGAAATATCTCAAATGGTCTGCATTTTATTTTGAAAAAAAGTTGTCAAGTCCTTATTGGAAAACCCTTTATTTTAATTACAAATTTGAAGGAACTTACATTAGGTTGCTACAGAAAAGGTTAAAACTTTGCTTGCTGAATGCTTTGAGAATGTGTAATATTCTTTTTGTGTCAAGGACGCCTTCACAAATACAATATACAGTAGTGGACAAAAAAATAGGTTTTTGAGAATAACCCAGAAATTTTTGTATTGGATAATTTATTAAATATTTGCGTTTAATGAGGAAGGTTTAATACCATAGAATAATTAACAAAAATAAATAAAATTTTATTGTCATGTCAAATAAGAAATATGTAATTTTAGCTTGAATATATTAGGTGTGAATATTTTATAAACAAAATTTAGCATTATCATTGTTGCACCAAAATATATACTTATTTTGTAATATTTCGTAGCACAGCCTTTATTCTCGAGGACTGCTGCGCATTCTCTAACCACAGTCGAATAAAAGTGCACATTTTTCTGCTGGAATAGCATATCAGCTTTTCTTGACAGTTTCCCACAAGCGCTTTATTTTTAAATTTTTTACCCGACAATAAATTGCTTTCGAAGGTTTTCTATGAGGTTGGGGAAGGTTATAAAATATTAATGTTGGTTAATGGTAGTATTTCTTTAAATTATCACACCTATTTTTATGACCGGCAACACTACAACTGAATACCGTACGAAGATTTTTCATTTACATTACCTGGGAAAGTGTCTTACAATCTTTATGATGTAATAACGTGTATTGTGTGTATTTATAAAAAAATGTCAGTAGATGGTGTTTGTATCAAATGAGAATATGTAATATACAATGTATTAAAACTTAGTTTACTCCTGTTTTTTTGTCTACCACTGTATATATATATATGTATATCACTAAGAAATATCCGAAAAGGTTAAACGTTTACTTCTCTTAATAGGAAAGTAATTGTTTTTATCCGAATCCAAATTATTTTGCTGGTAATAGATTCTGAAAAGTGTATTTTAATGTGATATTCTTTTATGCTTCGTTTAATAATATCGTCAGGCAAAATAAGAGAGGCACTAATCCATGTGATGAAACATACAAACAGTGCGACAAGAGTGGAAGGTTCCGTTATAGTTATTGTCAATTCGTGGGTTCTGCACATTCTATTCCTACATACTTATTGATACATATGTATAAAAAGTAATCATAGACGCCTATGCTTTTTATAATTGATTATGTAGAGTATACAACGATTAACTGAATAAATAAAGTTTATATTTTATGTATTACAATGCAAATAAAAAAAGATAAAAAACCTGTACAACTGAACCATTTACAATAAAATTATAGTAATTTTTAATTTAAAATAATAACAACTAAGAAAAGAACAAGTTATGGTAAAGACTATGTTTTTGTTTGCATAAATCGATAAGTTTTTACTTCATAAGTGCATGAACAACAGCTTTTGCATTCAAGGCTTTCAAGTCTGTATAGGTTTGACCAGTTCCAACAAAAACGATTGGTTGTCCAGTAATATAAGTCATAGAAATTGCGGCTCCGACCTGGTAAAAATGCATTTCATAATATTTTCTTTTAAAATTTTTTTAAGTTAATCACCTTATCATCTATAGTATCAAATTTAGTCAATACAATACCGTCGATTAAGTGAGGGTTAGAGCTTGACGAATAATCCGCTAAAGCTTGATTAAATTTGACTAATTGATCAACAGCTTCATTACCGACTAATGCTTCACCAACAAATAATACTAAATCCGGTTCGTTTACTTTTATTAATTTTGCCAAAGCCCTCATTAAAGGTTCATTATCCTGGAAGAAAGGATTTTAAATTTGAACATATTGTATATTTAATATAATTGCAGTACCTGCATTCTTCCGGCTGTATCAACAAGAACTATGTCAAAGTTTGTGTCGTTGGCATATTTAATAGCTTCCATTGCTATACCAGCAGCATCTTTACCATAACCTTTTTCATACAATTGAACCATCTGCATTCCATTATGGCGTTCTGGTGGATGCAGAGCATTTAAATGTTTCATATGAGTCCGTAATTGTTCAACTGCTCCGGCTCTAAATGTGTCACAGGCCGCAATTAATACTCTCATGTTATTTTCGATCAGCCAAAAGCATATTTTGGCCAAGTTTGTAGATTTGCCAACACCATTCACCTAAAATAAGATGAATTAAATATAAAATTAAAGCTGAAGTTAAATTTAGAATTACGAAAGGAGTTAAATATGGGAAATGATTTGATGGTGATGATAACTTACACCACAAAAAGTCATAACATATGCTCTATTTTGCTTTTGGGACTCCATACAATCTCTTAATATATCGACTCGTCGTTTTGGACTTAGAATTCGCACGAGAGATTCAGTTAAGGTATTCTTCACCGTAGCTGTAACAGTTTCAAATGTTCCAAGTACTTTGCCTTCTAATTTTACAGCAACGGAATCACATAATTTTAATGCAATATCAGAGGCAACATTTTTCGTAATTAAATGATCTTTTAGTTTCTCAAGGATTGGTTTCATGTCATTCTGAGATAAATTTTTAGAACCAACAAGGCCCCTAAATAGTGAAAACATTCCACCTTTCGTTGACTTTGTTTGATTTTGTTTTACATTTTGTTCTTCTTCATATTCCTCTTCACTTGATTCGTCTACTTCTAAATCTTTAATACTTCCTTGCATCTTTCCAATTAACTAAAAAAATAAATGAAATAACTTAATTTGATTTTATATCAGGTTACAAGTTAAATTCTTACTTGTGTGTCAGGAACGAAATTATTTTCTGTGTTCTCAGGCCTGTCAGTAGTTCTTTCAAGTGATTTTAAATCCTTTGGAGAGCCACTTAATTCCCAAACCCTAGGTTTCTTACCTGCTTTTTCATGTTGCGGTTTTGGACTTTTTCTATTTACATAGAGTTAATTACAAATTTTGTTGTTGTTAAAATTGAATATAATTACAATATTAAAACTTACGTCATATAAAAACTCACTTTGTTTCAGTTTTCTTTTTCGACATTTTTTGTGCAAATTTTGCACGGTTTGCTGCCAGTGTGTCTTCATCTATAGAATTATTCACAGGTTTGGGTGATGGTTGCTCACTTTTAATTGGTTCTAAAAATAATATAATATATTTTCAAAAGATATTCTTTTATTGAAAAATACCTTCTGCAAACACAACTTCTTTTTTCTTTACTTCTATGACGACTTTTTCAGCACCTTTCTTTTCAATCATCGATGCTACAGTTTTCTTTGATTTAAAGGATTCATCAAAAGTTCGCATCTGTTTGGGTATTTTTGACTGCGTTTTACCCCATTCTTCAGCTGACTGTAATACTGAGTTAAAACTGCCTTGAAAATTGAATTCTTGAAAGTGTTTTCCATCAGCAAGATCATTTTTATATTTGTCTCTGAACTCCAGATGTATATCATTTAAAAATTTATCTACATAAGATAATTGCAATATTTTTTGGTATGCCACAACAAAAACCAAATCAAATTCGTTATCCAGTTTATAATGAAGATTTAAGCCATTATGATCGTACACGTTATTACTTGTACGTTCCTAGAATAATGTAACATATGTACACCAGATTGAAGATATTTAAATATTAAAATCATTAAAACTAACCTGTAAAATTACATTGGTAATCAATGCATTTACTGAAGGCGTAAATATTTGACTCGTACTTTGGAAACACCATAATACTATACCGCCTTTACTGAATATTGTAAATAAATCTAACATTTTGCAGCTTAAAATTTATAATATAATTTAACACGTCATTTAATGAATTGTCAAAGTAGTTCGATTTCGTTCAATTTTTGAAACTTCTTTACCAGCTGAATTCAAACTTCATACGAAAAAAGCGAAGTTAGGATTCTTTGCAGGAGATGGCAATACATCGAGAAATTTGAAGCTTACTATAATTGTGGATTAAATATTTAAGCAGAAATAAATTTCGTTTGAATAGTTCAGAATCTGTACGTACGATGCCACTAGATGCAATATTATTTCTGTATTATTTTATTTGGAATTTTTTGCATTTTGAAATAAATTTATGTAAAATTCGGTAAATTGCAATAAATTTTATGAAAGTGAATTAATTAAGTCTTTTTAGTTTATATGATTTAATTTATCTAATATTAAGAAATAAATAATTTAAAGTTATTTTATGCAAGCTCTTTGGTTTATATACTTTATAGATTCCGATTTTTTGTTTTACATTGTTTTCTTCAAAAATAACTATTGGATAAGGATACCTTTAATAATGTTATTTATTACATTTGATCGTTGCGTTTAAGAAATGTCTATAACTGTATCAAATAAGATGATGAAACAGGTGGCTCAAAGAGTTAAATATTGTATATTAGGAAATATTTTATTCAGAGCGTCTTGACGCATAAGCCAGATATTTCTAATTAGCAATGTTTGTGTTTACTTTCTACTATTTCTTCATTTAGAATAATAAGCAAAATGTCCTGTTAAATTATATATATTTAAAATAATTAACTATTACGGTTATTCTAAACTATCGAAGAAAAACAAGAATTTTTTCACTGCATGATCAATTTTATATATATACAGACTTGTTCATTCTAGAATTAGATATGCGCTGTCCACAAGTGGAAAGAGTGCAGTTAGGTTAAAGCGCGCGAGAAAGGAGGATAGAATATCTCTCACTGGCAGTTTCGTTTTCTCCCACTTTTGTATTGCAAACAACTTCCCCTACTTTCTCGCGTGAACCTTCTTATTCTAGTAAACAAATATCTGAAGTAGTTGACGTAAAACCTCTAACAGTTCGTCGTATTCTACACTAGGATTTTTAAAAGTTTCTTTTAATTTTTTCATTGTTTGAAAATCTTTTTAATTTTTAGAATTTTCTATTTCATTTATTTCAAGAATATTTTATTAGTTTCACGCCAAACGGCAAAACATTTCAAGAAAATAGCCATGTTGCATTTTATTAAAAGATTCAAATAAAATGCATCAAATAATTTATACAATTCAAAAATGTAGGTACGTATTGTCAATGCATAATGATTTACAGCCCGGACCTACACACATCATGTCGCTGGTGAAGACTGATTTCAGACATTCTCACGCGTAACACGCGAGAAAGTAGGGGAAGTTGTTTGCAATACAAAAGTGGGAGAAAACGAAACTGCCAGTGAGAGATATTCTATCCTCCTTTCTCGCGCGCTTTAACCTAACTGCACTCTTTCCACTTGTGGACAGCGCATATCTAATTCTAGAATGAACAAGTCTGTATATATATATATACATATATATATAAAATAGTTTTCTCATTTTATATTTTCTCATTTGTATATTTACATGTGTTGTTCAAAGGTAAAGTGTCATAGCATTTTTTTGCAATGGAAAAAATTGATTGTGCAGTGACAAAGTTCTTATTTTTGGAAGGTGTAGCACCAAAACTAATTCACGATCGATTGTTAAAAGTGTATAAGGACTCTTCACCTTCAATTAGAACAGTGGAAAGATGGGTTACCGACTTCAAACGTGGTCGTACAAGTTTTGAAGGTGATCCACATGAAGGACGTCCAAAGTGCATCAACATCAGAAATCACAGCGAAAATACAGAATATGGTTTTGGAAGATCCTCGATTAACGGAGAGAGATTTAGTAGAAAAAATTGATTTTATGGATCGTTTGATGATGGATAAGATTTGAATCTACCACCATAATCCCCAATCAAAACAAGAGCCTAAGGAGTGGTGTGAATCCAGTACTTCGGTTCCGAAGCGAATTAGGGCCTAGAAATCGATAAAGAAGGTGCTAGCATCAGATTTTTTGGGATACAAAAGAAACTATTTCGGCTTCGAAGCGAGGTAGGGCCCAGAAATCGACAAAGAAGATGTTGGCATCAGTTTTTTTGGGATGCAAAAAGAATTTTGTTCGTGGATTACCTTCAAACTTGTAAAACGATAAACTCAGATTATTATTGTAACCTTTTGATATCAGCTAGATGTAAAAATTCATGGGGAAAGACCTAGTTTATAGAAGAAAAAATCATTTTTCATCAACACAACGCGCTTCCTAACACAGCTCAAAAAATTATCGCAAAATCAGTGAATTAAAGTACGAATTATTGCGACATCTACCCTATTGGCCAGAGTTAGCTCCCTTTGACTTATGGCTGTTCTCAGATCTCAAAAAATTCATGTGTGGAAAAGGATTTTCATTGAACGAAGAGGTAATAGCAGCCTTGGAAGTGTATTTCGATAGTCTTCCGAGTTCTCACTTCAAGGATGGAATACATAAATTAGAAGATCACTGGAACAGGGAGTTTATATTGAATAATAAAATGTATTTCAAACCATAAAATCAAATTTTTCCTATCGAAAGAAAAAACTTATTGAACGACCTAGTATTACGTGGGACAAAGAGAGCGTATGAAAGATCAAAAATAAATTAATATGGACAGTGAAATAATAAACGATTCTACCGTGTAATTATTCAAACTATTCCCGAGTACAAATAATGTGAACTATTTCTCTTCGAACCGAAACTTCAGTACATATCTGTGAAAAGATCAACTTTCTAAAATAGCTTTTGAATGGAGCGTAGTATAATCTGCACTATTGTATTTCTGATACATGAATATTTACATCTGCTTACCTTACTATTGCCTATTGTTTCTTGCTCGTTCGTGGAAATTGAACTTCTTAAGTAACAAGTAATTATGCTGAAACAGTAATGTCTTTAAAGAAAAAAAAAAAAGGTATTAATGAATGCAAAATTTTTTCTTCTCCGCGTTTAGAACACGGAAGCTAATTATTTGAACGATTCGTTTATACCGAAGAAACGTTATCCATACAAATACATACGCAGGCTACAACATCGGTATTCTAAATTTTCTCGATTGCATGTGTCTTGTAATTTTCTTCATCTCTGTCGTTATACATTTTTCATCTTTTTTATTATCGTATGCCGCGGTCCCCGTTGTTTAGAAACAAAGTACGTACAGGTGCAACTTAAAAAATTTTTGTTGTCAGGTCAATTTATTTACACGTGCTTTTATATACGTTTACAGAAATTGTGGTGTTTTGATAGCTGATGCGGAAGTTATAGATGTCACGAATACCGTGTACCATGTAAATCGTACATTTCCTGTGAACCACCGCGAGTCGGTTATTAACATCTTCAACGTATATTTCAGTTGAAACGAGGCACTGTCAAAAAACCACATTACGTGCCGCTAATTTGTCAAATTGAAATGTAATCGTACGTATATGTACTTACGTTAATACAAATGGTACAAATAAAACGTGTGAAAATTGTGTTCGCTTTAATACGTGTTAGTAAGCGCGTCGGATGTCGAAATATTTCTGTAAGTGATTAGGCTATTTTGTCTTATTATAATACGGTGTTTTTTCTATAAAAAAAGAAAGGAATAATAGAAAATTGTATAACGAAATTCTTCAGGTATCTGTGAGTAATACAAAATTATACAATTTTTGTAATACAAAGGGGACTAGGAAAGTTTTGCAATACAGCTTTGTTTATTTAATTTTTTCAAAGTAATTTCATCTACACTCAATACACCTCTCCATCCTCCGAAACCAATCTTTACACCAGCTCTGCCAAGTTTCACTAGGGAGTAAAGCACACTTGTTTTCCCAAGCCCGCAGAAGGTTCTCGTCACCGGAAAATCGCCTCCCTTTTAGCTTCATTTTCACATGCGGGAACAGTGCACAGTCGCAGGGAGCAAGATCTGGACTATACGGAGGGTGCTCGAGAAGTTTCAATCCTGTCATGCCTACATAATATCGTGCAAAGGGTACTAGGAAAGTTTTGCAATACAGCTTTGTTTATTAAATTTTTCCAAAGTAATTTCCTCTACACTCAATACACCTCTCCATCCTCCGACGCCAATCTTTAAACTAGTTCTGCCAAGTTTCACTAGGGTGTAAAGCACACTTGTTGTCCCAAGCCCACAGAAGGTTCTCATCACTGGAAAACCGCTTCCCTTTTAGCTTCATTTGCACATGCTGGAACAGCGCAAAATCGCAGGGAGCAAGATTTGGACTGTACGGAGGGTGCTCGAGAAGTTTTAATCCGTGGTCAAATATTCGGTACCGGCTTTGGCGCGGTGAGCTGGAGCATTATCGTAATGGAGGAACTAGGTGTCCATTCTTGACTTTGGCCGCAGGTTCTTCATAGATCCAATGACTTTAGGCAGGTACTATTCAGTATACTACTTAACTGTGACTATCTTCTGTGTGTCCAAAACGACGCGTTCCACAATTCCACTCGATTTGAAAAATACAGCTACCATTTTCTTCTTTACAGATCGGGATTTTCTGACAACTACGGGTGTGTCCACATCATCAAAGACCCAAACTTTGTTTTGAGCTTCGGTCGGCATATCGTAATAGTACTGCCAAGTCTCGTCACCTGTCACGATGTTGTTCACATACCAAGATTGTCCCTTATTAAACTTTTTTAGCATCTCCCGGTACCAAGTCACACGTCGTGTCATCTGCTCTTTAGTCAGTCGATGCGGCACCCAGAGAACAAAGTTTCTTCACGTGCAAATGATCATGCAGAATCCAACGAATTGCTGGTGCATCTAGGCCTAAAGTACCCTCTATCTGTTGGAAGGTCACTCGCCTGTCCTCGCCAAACATTTTCCTCACAGTAGTAACGTTTACCTCTGTAAATGACGTTCGTGGCCTTCCCGGCCTCTCAGCATCCTCCACAGTTAAATTTCCCCTTTGGAATTCTCTATGCCGCCTGAATATCGTTGTGCGATGTGGACAAACATCACCTAGTGCAAGAGTCATTTCTTCGAACCACTGGTCTATGTTCAAACCACGCACATAATTATAACGCAAAACTGCCCTTATCTCATTTCGTGACCACGATACCATCGCAAGCGCTTTACACTCTCACTGCTAATGAATAACTGAGCCCATCGACATGTCGCGGCGGCTACTATACACGGAACATGTCTCAACATGCAGCACAAGCAGCTTCCTACGATTCATTGTTGCGTCATATTGCAAAACTTTCCTAGTACCCTTTGTACGGTGGTTTTAATCAGGGAAAAGTAAATAAAAAACTCCATTCCATATCAAAGTTCTTATTCTGTGAACGTATTTCGACAATTAAGTTGTCATCATCAGCAGATAATTAATCACAGTGTCTCATCATCCGCGGTAAAACACGCACAACCGCCAAATGCAGAACAAAATTTACCTTAGTTTTTAGAGATAAATTTAATCTGCAAATAATCCTAAAGTCGCAGGTCACATACACACACACACACACACACACACACATCACACACACACGCCAGCACAGAGTTATACAGAATCATGCCGAATAAAAACCAAATACACACTTGTGTGTTTTTGGGTTTTGTGCGTGTTAAATACACACTAGTGAGTATTTGGTTTTTGTGCGATATGATTCTATACAATTCTGTGCGAGGTTTACCTCTTAATGCCTGCATGATGACATTTTCGAAGGACGTAAAAACTACTTTTGAAAAACAAATTAAAAAAATTGAAACATCGGAATAAAAAGCTTCAAATATAAATTCCTTTGAAGGCTGTGGCTAACTGAATACTCAAAAAGGACAATAAAATCCTGACCATATTAATATATGTATCATGGATACGCTTTCGACAATAAAGTTGTCATCATCGGCAGAAAATTAAACGGTGCTGTACGTTGGAGTTCAATAAAGCTAAACAATATACACCGATTTTTACCTTCTTTGATTAAAAAGCTTTGAATTTAGCATTGATTATGCGTAAGATAGTAGCTAGTAGAATAAAAACTAATTTTTATAGCAAAATCATTTAAACTTTAGTAATAATTCATTTATACATTCAAAAGTTCATGTTTTGACGTGTTTTTTTATGTTTTTTATTCTCTCTGAATCAAGTCAATGGAATTATATAAATTTCAAAATAAAAATCATTTTTAGGACCTTCGAAAATGTTAGTTAGTAAACATTTAGTGATGTACAATAACTTTTCATAAGATGATGACAGTGGTCATCATGTTAACGATGTCTTTAAACCAACTGTGACGCCATCTCTTGGAAATTTATCAAATATACGCAATCATTCGTAATTAATGCAATCGAATTTCATATAAATTATTAAAATATGCTTTTTAGTAAATATACTTTTCTAAACGTAAACCTAAATGAATTGGTTGAGTTATACCAGTGACGCAGTTTCAACCCGGAAGCCCAAAAGAAGATAATTGGTTGATTCAATTAATCAAAAAAGCTAATAAAACTTCGAAATTTGAAAGATATTATCAATGGGTGAGCACTTGTCTAATTAGGTTTAAACTTGGGAGTAAATAGCTGGCCCATGTGCAGGAGATATATTAGATTAGGCCACATTAAAAGTAAATTTTATGGAGACTGTGGTTGAATTAATCAAAAAAGGTATATACCATAGAACCCCTTACCATATAAATGTTCGTAGTGTATACGTATTTCGACAACTAAGTTGCCATCGTCAGTAGATAATTAATCAGTGTTGCATTTGAAATCGCGGTAAAACTCCCACAGAATAATATCGTACAACCAACAAATACATATCCATACAGTGTGTTTTTAGTGAATGTGAAATATGTATACAGAGTACGAATGTTGATGTGGTAAGGAGTCTCTTTCCTTTTTTGATTACTTTTCTAAAATTTTCCATATTTAATATCTTTTATTTGGTGATCATTGTATCATCACCACCAAATAAAAGATACTAAATTTGTCCCGGTTTATGTACCTCTCTTTCCCTCTTTCTCTTTATGTGTTCATATTAATTTAATATTTTAAAATCGGAAAACTTTAAAATTAAAATGAATATTTGCTTCGAAAAAATTTAAAATTTATTTCATAAAGAGTAAAATGTGTATTTTCCTCCGCTGGGATCATTTACAGTTTCTTTTTAAAAATGTGGTAGTTACGATAGCTTTCTTTATTAAATTTATTATCTATCCTAAATTTAAAATAAAATAATAGTCTTGAAAAGGGTTAAGCCACACAAAATAATGGTAGATAAATAAGGTGCGATGCATCGTCAGCGTTCTTGCATGCCAATAAATCGACCATAATCAGAATATTTAGCTAATAATAGATACGCCAGGAGCAAAAATTCAAACATCACCTGCTAATAGTTTTAGGTGGCCAATTTTTCACCTGTCTGTTTCGCGTTTTTAAACGAAATCCTTTTTATAATGACCAAATAACAAAAGCTATGAATGCATGAAACATGCATATATAAATGCTAAAGTTGAATTGAATACTTTTTTTTACAATTCACCGCACAATATGATAAAAAATTCAACCTTCATATTAATCCAATTTATTTCGTTCGAATGAAATCACAATTATGTTAGATTGTTAATGCAGGTATGGGCAACCTTTGACATGTTGTGGGCCAAACTTTAATGTGCAAATACGTTCGCAGGCCGCGTTTAAAACTAGTGCATTTTAAAGTAGTGTTTGAACGCAGTGTTCATAATTTTTAGCGATAGATATCAGACATGAAATAATACGACAGTGTCTCGCGGGCCGGATCAAATCCTACAACGGGCCGGTTGTTGCCCACATATGGTTTAATGTCTAGTAAATTTATAATCAGTGTTTTTCAATCGCTTTTTGCGTTATGTTCACTGCATCTGAAATTCCCGCGGCTCCCAGAAAAGTTCCGTTTTGTCACGAGCATTCTAGCACATCTGTTGCGACCGCAACGCATGCGTATATATAGTATGTAAATACTGCACCTCGTTCAACTTCAGCCAGTCTCAGGCGAGTCAATTTTTAGATTGTGATTTTGTATGTTGTAATTTACTTGTTGATTGAAATTGTCAGTATTCCAGTGGCAGTCGATTTATACAGAATCATGGATAAATTTTTAAGTGGATATAAGCGAGAATTAGACAATAATGGAACATCAACAAGTATACAGGCGAGCGTTATTTCGAAGACGAAAGATATATTTGTAAGACGTACTTTCGAAAATATTTGAATTTTGGATTTATCGACAGTAAAGTAAATGAAGAAAAGAGACTCCCATGTGTTTTTTACTCAAAAATTTTGACAGTACACAGCATGAAATCTAATAAACTGTAACGACATTTAGAAATGCTTTATAGTGAGTAGAATTCGTGATATATTATTAAACAAGTAGAGCATCAGCTCTTCGGACGGTTACGTGACAAATTGTTTTCAAATCAGCTTGATGAGGCAACATATAGGAATAAAGATGTTCGTTTCATTGCCTATGTTCTATTTTGTGATGAAATGTCAACTTTTCTGCAAGTCGATAGAACTCAAAGCAACATCTTTCGCATATATTTTTTCTTTTCGATGAAGAGTGCATAATTAACAAAAGCCAAATTATAGCGTTACGTAGCCACTACCAACAGATGGCGCCATTAGCCATGTTAAAACAGAAATTCTCAACCTCATTTTATTTTGATGAATTTTTGGAGTTCGTTCACGTACTCACCTCACTATGAAGCGTTTCCAAACGTCGTTTAAGTTTTATTAGATTTTATGCCGTTCGTTGCCAAAATTTTTGAGTAAATGTCAATCAGTCGCCTTTCTTCTTCATTTACTGCAGTGCTGGTAAACCCAAAATTGGAGTATTTTTGAAAATATTTTCTTGATTTCATCTTTATTTGTATATTTGTTGATCTTTCATTATAGTCGCTAACGCTTATTTAAAAATGTATCCCCGATTCTATGTAGATCTACTACTACTAGAATACCAATTGCAGTCAACACATAAATTACCACATACACAATGGAGGCTCGACTGTCTGAGACTAGCTGAAGTTGAACTAGGTGCAGTATTTATATACTATATATCGGCATGCATCAAGGTCGCGATAGATGCTCCAGAATGTTGACAAGTCGGAACTTCTTGGGAATCTGCGAGAATTTCAGATATGGTAGACATAATAAAGAGAGAGATAGAAAGACTTTGATTACGATTTTACGTTTTCGTGGTAATGTATTTAGGGCAGTGTCTTAGTGTAGTCTTAGCGTCGAAACACATTCAAATAGGAACTAATATTACAATTACAGCACTGGTCTCGGGTTATGAAGAGTTGCATTAAAATAGAGTCATTCAGATTGTTTTGGAGACAAAGAGTTTGTAACGATTACATACATTGTTCTTCTTCCATTAAATGTTTAGAATCAACCAACAAAGGTGCTTCATTTATCTTTTTTGATTAATTCAATCAACCAGTCTCCACTAAAATTTAACTTCAAGTTTAGGATCCTATAACCTCTACATATTCCTCCAGTTAAGGTAGCTTTAGAAACATAAAGAGTGGCGGTGTTCTTTTTTAAATTCAATTATTTTTAACATTGATTCGTACTTCGTAGCTACCACAATAGGGCTGTGAAAAATAACTCTTGGTCATGTATTTGCACTGTACCGAACTGCAATAATTTTAAAAGTCATTGTTTGCGCGTTTTAATAAGTATCCCAACCCCCTATTGTGAATGATCAAGATAGAAATCTTCTTTTTAATCTGCTTTTCGATTCATAAAAATGAATTGGTTAACTGATCTTTATAAATGATGGTAAACTCGTATTTTATATGTACAAAGTATTCGTTCGATACGGTTAGTATTGGAACAGTAAGCAATGAAGCATTTAAATATATAGTAGTCGCATTACTTTTTGACGTTCAATGTAAAATGAAATAATTTATTTCATCGCTACTAGTATAAACGAGATTCACTTTAATATATCTAAGTGGGCTTACATGTTAGAAGCAAGCATGTGTGAAACGTTCACTTAAAATCGTTTAACTTTATACGTCTCGAAGAGGGATAGATACAAAGCCATCCCTTATCTCAACCTTTTCCCGTGTAATCACATTAAAAAACGCATTAAGTTAATATCCATTTGTTTATCTAATTTTTAAATTACCAAGAGGAGGAGTTAATTAAATATTATTTGAAATTGAATTCCTCCGTCAACTCGGAATTACCATAATGGAGATAACAGAGGAGAAAAGAAAGAAGAAAATATGAACGAACCGATGCGGTCAAGTTTTCTTATAAAATCGAGCGAGAACTTGTCAGAATGAACGGAAAGACATGGAAGTCAACCGAGGCTTGTTTTTATAATGCAACCGCTTCCAAGGAATGTAAATCGAAGAAGGAATCTTAGAACAGTAGCGGAGCTGAGGCGACACATCGTTCAGCGAAGCGGAAGATCTGATGGTACTTCACTTCCATCACTTTGCTCTCCTGCTGAGACACTAACAGGAACGTATTTAATCATATTTCCTTTTATTGTGC
Source organism: Dermolepida albohirtum (assembly GCA_031893035.1). Lineage (NCBI taxonomy): Eukaryota > Metazoa > Arthropoda > Insecta > Coleoptera > Scarabaeidae > Dermolepida > Dermolepida albohirtum. The sequence continues at coordinate 37,594 of JAVIWB010002998.1, forward strand.
GAGCACCATTTACTTACCTTTGTGCGAGCAAATAACCTTGTTACTATATAAGAAGTTCTATATTGTGATTTTGTTTGGAATACACTGCTATCTAGTAAGATATATTTAATTAAAAAAAAATAATATCGCGTTTGGTAATTTGTTCATTTTTATATGAAGAATAATAATTTGAATAATTTCTTTAACTTTCATCTGAAATATAAAGATGCACGGTATTGTATACCCAACAGAATTAAACTTCAATTACAATAATATATAAATATAACCGTCAAAACATATACCGGATATCTGTTATAATTCTTGTTTATTGAAGTCCTACGTTTTGAGCTATTTGTTATCGAACGTTCAGTATTTAAATATTATTTTTATATTTTGCTGGGTTGTTTTAATGATAATTAAAGAATGTTAAAAAGGAATCATTCTATTATTAATAACACCCTATCAACTACATATGTTTCATCGAATGCACGAATCGTCAGGTTGATTTGTGTTATTAATGAACGATTCCTTCAGAGTGTTAATCATATCATTTCGATACAGAAAATAATGAATAATATCATATCTCCCTCTCTCGACCAATACATAAATGTATTGACCGACAAAGCGAGAACGCTTCTATCTCACATAGATCGGTAAACTAAGTTTCCAGTGTGTAATAGACAGAAACTTGCGTCTAGGCTTTATGCCAATTAAAGAATGTTAAAAAGGAATCATTCTATTATTAATAACACCCTATCAACTACATATGTTTCATCGAATGCACGAATCGTCAGGTTGATTTGTGTTATTAATGAACGATTCCTTCAGAGTGTTAATCATATCATTTCGATACAGAAAATAATGAATAATATCATATCTCCCTCTCTCGACCAATACATAAATGTATTGACCGACAAAGCGAGAACGCTTCTATCTCACATAGATCGGTAAACTAAGTTTCCAGTGTGTAATAGACAGAAACTTGCGTCTAGGCTTTATGCCAATTAAAAAATTAATAATAGAATGATTCCTTTTTAACATTCTTTAATTGGCATAAAGCCTAGACGCAAGTTTCTGTCTATTACACACTGGAAACTTAGTTTACCGATCTATGTGAGATAGAAGCGTTCTCGCTTTGTCGGTCAATACATTTATGTATTGGTCGAGAGAGGGAGATATGATATTATTCAATGATAATTAAATTTTGAAATAATAAAAACAATTACAAAGACTTGGGGCGATGTTATAATTTATTATAATTCAATAGAATGCACCGTCTAGCAAACTGAAATAAACATGACATTATAAATAAACATAAATATGCTACTCTCTATACAAATAATGATACCCAATGCGATTCCGATTACGGAAGAGGATGCACATATGTAAATACTCCTTGACTTTGTATATTTTCATAAAATATTCATTCAACAATAATCAGAATCACTTTAAGACGATATTTGTTGAAGTATAAAACATATAATAACATAACTAATAATAATGAAAGACAATAATTGTCTTAATGTGATCTAACTATATGCAAGTATAAAATAATAAAGAAAACACAAGAAAATTAACATTACAATTCACAAATACATTTTTTTCTACAAAATTTTCATCATTTTTGGCAATCCAATGTGAGACGAAATAAAATATAGTAGTGTAAACGTAAAGAAACACCAGTAAACCCTCGTGGTTTTAATTTACATACATAAGAAGTACATGAAATCAAAGAAAAGAATTAATCGCATATTACACATTGCTATATCTGATGAAATAATTACAAAGCTTCGCAACTTTTCGGAAAATAATGTGATTTTGTATTCTATGTCTTGGATGAGACATGCTCCGACTGACAGTTTTGTTTATATATAAGGTTTTCCAATAGGGATGATATGATTTTGAAGTGACATTTCGGCCATTTATAATATGTCATGATCTGTCATTTGTTTTTCATTGTATTCAGTAGTGTTTACAATTTCATCATGGAGAGATATACGCAAGAACAACGTTTACAAATTATTCAGTTTTATTATCAAAATAATCGTTTTCCAATTGCAACCTTTCGTGCGCTTTTGCCGTTTTATGGTCGTAATAATCGTCTAAGTGTGCTCGCTATTCGTCGAATTGTTAAAAATTTTGAGGTTACATTTTCTTTACATAATTTTCAAGTGCCAATAAGACAAAGAACCGCTCGAAGTAATGCAAATATTGCTGCCGTTCAGGCAAGTGTTACTGAAGACCGTAATTTGTCGATTTCAAGACGTTCTCAACAATTACGACTGTCTCAAACTACAACCTGGCGGATTTTGAGAAAGGATTTGGGTTTGCATCCCTATAAAATTGTTCTCACTCAGGAACTGAAGCCATTGGACCACCGTAAACGTCGTGAATTTGCTGATTTTGCCTTGGAACAACTTGAAAACGATAACGCTTTTTTAAGAAAATCATCTTCTCTGATGAGGCTCACTTTCATCTGGATGGTGTGGTAAATAAACAAAACTGTCGATTCTGGTGCAAAGAAAATCCCCAAATTATTTATGAAAAACCATTACATTCACCTAAATTGACAGTTTGGTGTGGTTTTTGGTATGGTGGAATCATCGGTCCGTATTTCTTTCAAAATGAAGCTGGTAATACCGTAACTGTCAATGAAGAGCGGTATAGATTGATGATAACCAACTTTTTATGGCCGACATTGGAAGAAGTTGATCTTGACAACATTTGGTTCCAACAAGACGGGGCTACGTGCCACACAGCAAATGCAACAATAGAATTATTGCGAGAAAAGTTTGGAGATTCGATTATTTCAAGAAATTGTGATATTGAATGGCCTCCAAGAAGTTGTGTTTTAACACCATTAGACTATTTCTTGTGGGGTTATTTGAAGTCATTGGTCTATCGAAATAAACCAGACTCTCTTCAAGCTTTACAAGTCATTATTGAATGTGCCATTCATGACATACGACTAGATTTAGTGGAAAAAGTGCTCGAAAATTGGGTTCATCGAATTCGTTCCTGCAGAAGAAGTCGTGGAGGCCATTTGAATGACGTTTTATTTAGAACTTAATTGTATCGATTGTGCTTCACATTAAATAAAAAACTTTTGAATTTTCTTAACAATAAGTGTGTTTTTTTTAAAGAAATCATATCACTCTTATTGGAAAACCCTTTACCATTTTTATAAGGACCTTTTTGTGGTACTTACTGGAGATACCATGAGGTTAAAAAAAAATTTTTTTCTGCAAATTTCATATCAAAACATTATATTTTAGTACATGTTCATGGTCTCTTCAAAAGCATTTTTCATTGTAATTGTATTTAACAAAGTCCTGAAAGTTATGAAAAAGTCTATTTGAATTATACGTTGGAAGTAAATATGAAATATTTTTAAAAATTCTGCGTCTCATTGAACTGCCTCTTTTCAATTATGATTACAATGCATCATACTATAGAGAACGATAAATAAATTCATTTTCCTAAGAATAAAACGTGGGTTTATTTTATTAAGTTGTGTCATTAGAAATTTCATGTTTTCAAAATGAATTTAATGATGATACAATAACTAAATACATTTACAGAAATTGCTAGTAGCTTCCATGAAATTGGATGCGTTCTTAAAATGTGGACTTTCCCGCCATGTTGATATTTTGACAGTTGTCGCGATATCGGAAAGTTTTGTGGATTTAAGTTCGGAGGAGTGTTTAAAAATTAAATTTCTCACGAGTGAAGGTGTAAATTCGTTTAAAACTTTTACAAGACTTCAAACACGATATGGCGGTTAAAGTCTGCTTTTTAAGTGATCAATATCTTTTAGAAACGGGAGAAACGAAAATTAACTGCATGTATTGTGAACACTGCAATTTCAGTTACTTACAAATGAAAACAAAGTTAATGCTTTTATTCATCTCACCAAGCAGGTAAGTCAAATATCCTAACCTATATAATCGAATGTAGGAAGTGCCAATGTTATAAAAACACGTTTAAATATCGTATATGGTTAGTACCAGGCCGATTCCACGATCATTAATCGAAAAATATGAGTAAAATTGTTTGTAACTCGCTTCTCGTACGTGTACGGTATGAGAAAAGAAGGTGAAAGATTTTTTAACTCAGTTCTTTACATTGATAAAAATCTGGGGATTCATTATTTCGTTTTCTAATACACACACATATATAAGGTTAATAAGTCGTTACATCCCGGCAAGTTATGAGTTGTAGAACGCATGTCTGTAATTTATTCGATGTAACTTTAATAAAACATCATTCAAAGTGATGCTTTCCTAAAAAAATCTATTTTGTTTAAGTTTTACTTATATATGTATGTACGTTAAATATGCGTTTTACTGTCTACGTTGCTCGTGGCGTAAGGACTTTGAACCCATGTTAGATTTTTTTGTTGGAATATTGTTGGTTTAGTGGTTACATTTGACAACATTTCGCACACAATTATAGAGGGCGTTACAAACATATTGTACAAGCAAGGAGGCGGTAACTCAAGTAGTTTGAAAATTAACGATTTATGCCATTAATCAGTAAATTATCCTAGACGCTATACTATAAAATACGAAATTAACATTGATAAAAGTTAATTAACAATAAAGCTAAAATTACGTTTATAAACAGCTGCATATGTACTCACATTTCCATAAAAACATTAAAAAAATAATGATTAATTTAACACTTCATATGTTAGCAAATTAAATTTTTATACTCACATTATTTCTGCTTATTACATGTTTTGAAAAATCGCTCATTGTTTTCTTCTTTATGCCCGCAACAGGTGACTTTAAAATGAATACGAATTACTTTTAATTATGGCATGCTTCGAATTGAATTTAATAATTAATTCGGTGGTTCATTTAAGAGTTATTTTTCTTCTCTGACATTGCATTCGTAAAATCTAATTACTAATTTGATTTTAATTAGTGCCTCTTGAAAACAATCAAAGTTTGCCATTAATTTATGTGTGACGTAAATCTTGTACAGTAAAAATGTACGAGGGGTATTGATTTAGGCATATTTTGCTTGTAGAGTTTCTATAGTTAGTATCACGAACAGATAGACTAATATGCGTGATCAGCATTTGATCGTTTTTTGATTGGTTAAACACATATATACGTTTCTAAGTTGAAGCCTTGCTTATACACAGCGCTACATGCGTTACAGCTGAGTTTGTTTTGAATAAGTTTGAGGTTATGTTATAGCTACTGTCATTATTTCTTTATTTTATTATTACTAGCGTTTCTATCTTGTAATTGTTTTTCTCAAGACATTAAACAGTATAGAAAACTATTGGAAAGAAGTAAAATAAAACATCTAAATTTCATACAAGGATAATTTCTTGTAGTTGTAGAGAACGTGCATTTGTTGGGTATAATCGTAAGGTTGCTGAAGTTACCATTAAGAAAGCGGAATAGAAGCCATATTAACGTGACTGATAAGCAGTCGATATTGAATATATACAAAATATATAACCGACAGCATACAAATTGCACCAAAACACAAGCAGTTCAGTTGACTACCGAAACAGCTGGTAACATTGTTATAGATTTCAATTAAATGTTTATATTTATTTAAAAATGTTTGTTTTTATTCACTAAACAAGAATTTCAAGTGACAAAGTCTTATTAAAGAAGGAGAACTACATGATTTTTCCACCATGACACTGCATTTGCTCACACAGCCTTATCAGTTCTCCAGTTCTTGACTAAAAACAGTGTTACTTCTTTGCTCCACGCCCTCTACTCACCTGATCTTTCTCCATACGATTTTCTTTTGCTACCACGAATGAAGAGGGACATCGTTTTAGCAACGTGGAAGAGGTGGAGAAAAAACAAGAGTGCAGCTCGCAGCCATTCAGAAAAACAATGGAAACGTTGATTATACAAGTGTATAAAGTTAAATGAAGACTATATTGAATTTGTAAAAAAAAAATTCAGGCTTTTATAAAGAAATTCCGGTTATTTTTGGGTACCCCTCGTGTAGTATCTGTAAATTAAACTGTGTAAAACAGTTTTGTAACGTAGCGAGATACTGCTGACCGTTAACCGTGTTTCCATCAAAGAAGAATGGGTCGTAAACAGATGATCGGGGTATCGCACAAAACACATTGATTTTAGGCGAATCTCGTACATGTTCAATGGCTGCATGTGGGTTCTGTAGACCCCAAACTCGAACATTGTGTTTACCAGGCTACTAACATGGAAAGTCACTTCATCACTGAACACGATGCGTTGTGCGAAAATGTTATCATTGTCAATAGCATCATGAAAATGTCACATGCTTCCGTTTGTCATCAGGACGCAGAGCTTGTAACAACTGTACAGCTTCATAACCAACCGGCGTCTCAAAACACGCCAAATTGTTGTTGTAGGCAGTTGTAACACCCGACTGGCACGACGAGTTGATTTTGAAGGATTACGTTGGAAAGTAGTTTGAATTCGTGCAACATTTTCTTCAGAAACACGAGGGCGGCCAGGACTCTTGTATCTACAAACTGTCGATACCATCTGTTCCACCCATTCGGAGGATCAATTTGGTAGCTCAACCTGAAACGTCTTTGCACTGTAATCACGGAATTGCACTTCGCAAACTCGAGAACACAAAATGATTTAAACATATGACGGTTGCCAAGATAAACAGAAGGCAACTGACATCTAGTGGCTATTAAATAAACTAGAATATGTATTCGTTTCTCCAATAGCCGAGCCGAGGCGCAGCGATTGATAGTTTGGACAAAATAATACTTTGTAATACGTATATTCTTTTTGAAACACGCTGTATTTCCAAAGACAGTCGAGAACGTTAGAAGTACGATGAAGACAAAATTATTAATGGGATCGCGAGGTTTTATATTTCAAATAGTGTAAGTGTGTCGGCCGAATAAGAAGTACCAACCCCCTAATAATAAATCGAGGTGATTTTTTTTAATCGCTTAACTTAACACATACACAACACTTACCGGCAATAAATTACGAAGGAGTTACGGTGTTGACTTTAAACCCAGGGGTATATAATCTCAACTCTCTCAGTACTATCTACTGATCTACCGAAAGATATGATAATCGGTCTGTTATTTTCACCTCCTCACAAATTAGCGGTTTGAGATCTTTCGAACTCACCTGGGATACACCTGCGCCGTTTTTCGTGTATATTTCCGATGATGAGTTTGCGCGTGGTTTGAAACAAAAGGTACTGTTGGGGATAGAACAAACGCCGATGCACTTATATGCATATGTGTTTGTGTGTGCGTGTGTCTGTATGTATGTATTTATAACTTCTTCCCTCTGATTATGACGGATATGCAGGCAGGTGAATAGATTCGAGGAAGATTGATGTCCCACGAAAATGCCCCCACCGCAACGGGCTGTTGTTACAGTTATGTTTTCATATTTAATTAAAAAGGTGTTTACTAGTCGTCTCTATTTTTCTTACTTTGCATGCAATCTTTGTTGAAAGATGGTTGCTAATTTGTGGTAAGTAGAATTAAAAACGTCGAAGCTGATTATTATCTAAATTATGTTTTAAACTGCTATTAGATTTTTAACATTGTTATGTAATGCTGTGAAAAAAAGCAAATTAAAGTAATACAATATCGTCATAGGTTTTTTTTCATATGTCATTTAATAATATAGAAAAAGATTAATCACTTACGAGGGGGCGTTTTTATATCCGCGGAATGGGGGACAAGGGGTGGAAATAAAAAAACCAAATTATTTTTCTTTTTCAATATATTCACCTGCAAGAAGGATACATTTTTCACATCTTTCAATTAATTTATTTATACCCTCACAAAAAAATGATTTCTCTTTATCTGCAAAATACGCCCAAACTGCCTCCTTGACTTCATCATCGGCAGTAAATTTTTTACCCCGCAGCTCTTTTTTCATTTTCGGAAACAGGTAATAATCACTCGGGGCCAGGTCTGGGCTGTAGGGTGGGTGATTCACAATTTCGAAGCCCACCTTATGCAGGGCAGCTAACGCAACGCGGCTCTTGTGGACGGGCGCGTTGTCGTGCAAAAGCAGAATACCTTTTGTCAATTTTCCCCGTATTTTCTCTTTAATGGCTTCTTTTAGTCGCTCTAATATTGAAGCCTAATATTCTCCGGTTATATAAACACCTTTATATTTATAATCAATCAACAATATTCCCTCCAAGTCCCAAAATACCGTTGCCATGAGTTTCCCAGCTGATTGTGACACTTTAAATTTCTTGGGAGGTGCTGTGCCCCTTTTATGCCACTGCATGGAGTCTTGTTTGGACTCAGGTTCATAATGATGAACCCAAGTTTCGTCTCCAGTAACAATTCCACTCAATACACCATCCTTGTCTTCATTACAGAGGTCCAAAAATGCACGCGAACACTCTACGCGCTGTTGTTTTTGCGGCGGCGTGAGCATTCTCGGCACCCATCTTGCGCTGACCTTAGACATGCCGAGATGATCGTGTAGGATTTTAAAAATTGTTGTATCGGATACTCCAACCATTTCTGCGAGTTGTTTCTTCTTTAGTCGAGCATCTTCGAGTACAATTTGTTCAACTTTTTGGATAAGTGCTGGCGTGGTCACCTCAATGCTTCTGCCCGGCCTCTGGTCGTCTTCAAGGGATTTCCTTCCTTGTTCAAATAAACTATGCCACTTGTACACCATGGTTTTTCCTGGACAAGAGTCGCCGTAAACCAATGACATCTCATTCATTATGGTCGCGACTGATTTTCCTTGCCTGGTAAGGAACTTTATAACGGCACGATATTCGATTTTTTCCATATTTCACTTTTCACTCCTGATTATGTTACTTGGTTGACGATAGCTCAAAGACTAACTGTCTAATAACAATGAAACTTCGTATTTATACTAATCATGAGTCGCTGCACAGGCCACGCCCCCAATGCGCCTACTCACCCCTCTACAACCCGCTCATTCCTCGTATATCGGATGATTCATGATATGATTCCTACAGTTTAAGGTTGTGTTACCGAAGCAATTTCAAGTTAAAAATGTCTAATGAACATATGCTCAAACTCTATTGTAAGTGAGCTAAAAGCATGTGAAGTTTCTGATAACCCAACTAATGCAGGTATTACGTATCGCTGTTGATTTCTTTATTAAAAGATTTGGATTGGTGTGGAAACAGTAAAGTTAATTTAATTTTTCACGATACATTAAAATACTTCTAAAACAATGTCAATTTTTTCGAATGAAAAGTACGTCGATATTCACTTTGTTTATGGATTGCGTAACGGTAATGGATGAGTGACAGTTGACGAATATTTAGTGATGAAAACTCCTTCATCAGAAATATCGTCAATAACACTAGGAATTCACATTGTGGATACTTGAAAATCCACGGCGAACTAGGGTATCCCATTTTTCGGTGAATGTTTGCTGTGGTATTATTGACTACTGTCTCATTGGTTCATTTATAACACTGGGAAACACGAATTTCGTTGATTTAGATCTGACACTTGTTTTCGAGTAACTTTTGGCATCTAATTCAAAAAATGATCCCAGTTTTTGTCCATCACATTAACTTTTGAAGGGTATATCTAGTAATTTTTTCCTTTGTTTTCGTTTGTATGCACATTTTATATGACTTTTGGGATAGTCCTGTTTTTGTCCTAAAAGTCATATAAAATGTGCATACAAACGAAACTAAACGAAAAAATTACTAAATATACCATGTCGTTCAATAAGTTTTGTCGTTCGATTAGAAAAACACGATTTCATAGTTTGAAATACATTTTATTATTCAATAGAATCTTCCTGAACTTCGATACACTCGTGCCAGTGATCTCCTAGTCTATGGATTCCGTCCCTGAAGTGAGAATCCGGAAGACTGTCGAAATATACTTCCACGATTACTATTACCCCATTTCGATGAAAATCGTTTTCCGCGCATGAATTTTTTGAGATGTGAAAACAGCCAGAAGTCAGCATGAGCTAAATCTGGCGAATTTGGTGGATGTTGTAAGAATTCGTACTTTAATTTTTGGATTTTTGCGATGGTTTTTTGAGCTGTTTGAGAGGGTGCGTTGTCTTGATAAAAAATGACTTTTCCTTTAGTTTTAGTTTACTGTTTTACCAGTTTGAAGGTAAAAACTGATACTAACACCTTCTTCGCCTATTTCTGGAACCTATCTCGATTCGGAGTTGGAAGTACACCACTTCTTAGCCTCTTGTTTTGATTGAGGATCATGGTGGTCGACTCAAGTCTCATTCATAGTAATGAAACGAAGCACAAAATCATTTTTATTCTTTCAGAAATGCTTCAAATGTTGCTTAGAAAGACGCATTCGAATGTGTTGCTGTTTCATTGTTAACGAATGCGGCACCAATTTTGCACATAGCTTTCTGAAACCCAAAAATTCGGCCAAATATTGCTCACACTGTCCAACGAGATGCCTAGGGCTTCTACTAAATCTCTCTTGGTTAACCGACGATCTTCCAAAACCATATCCTCTATTTTTGCTCCGATCTTTGGTGTCGATGCACTTTTTGGACGTTCTTCACGTGGATCGTCTTCAAGACTTTTACGAGCACGTTTAAATTCAGCAACCCATCTTTCTACTGTTATAATTGAAGGTGAAGAGTCCTTATACACTTTTAACAATCTTTCATGAATTTGTTTTGGTACTAGACCTTCCAAAAATAAGAATTTTATCACTGCAGGATATTCATTTTTTTTCAATGTGAAAAAATACTGTGACACGTCAACTTTGAACACCTATAAACATACGAAGGAGAAAATATAAAATGAGAAAACACGTGCTAAAACAAAGTAGTAAAATTTTTATAAAAATAAAACGACGAACCTAATAGCGCCATCTCTTATCGGAAGACAAAACTTATTGAACAACCTGGTAGTGCCCGTAAGGAATAATTTTATTCACACAAAGGCTGTATATAGATTCTGTAAATTAAATTATATTCATACAAGTAGTAAAGCTCTTTCACCAAACGGCAAACATACATATTAAGGTAAGAATTTTCGCTTATAGATTTTTCTGGAATGGTCAATCTGCGAATTAATTTTCCTAAATATTATCGAACAATGAGCGTGCAGTATAGTTACGCAACAAGGAGCTAAACAGTAATAATAGACACGATTACATATGATACATAACCCTCGCCTTTAATCAATCACAAAGAACCCCGCTGGTACGGAACATCGACTTTTTCATTATATTTTAAGTATACAACCTAGGTCTAATCAAAATGCAAACACATTTCCGTATCACGGTCTTTTAGTCGCACGAATTAGCATTTATGTAATTCCTGTCATCTAAACCCTGCTATGCCAATGTACGTCGTCCATATCTTCATGCAAGTACTTTGATTATATCGATTTGACGATTTGTAATTTGTTATTTTCGTCTTGCATTTGTTTAAAATTTGCCTGTTTATCATTATTTATATAAAAAATGTATTCTACCTCAGAATGTTTTGACGAATTTCTCATATTTCTAGTCGCATTTCTCGTTAAATTATCCTCATTTCTACATCTAAACATATTCGGAGGGGTGCAATAAATTTTCAAAAGTGAATTGAGCCTATTTTTTTAACAATATTTGATCAAATTTTTATCAAAATAAGCAAATAATTATTCAATATGAAAAGCCACTAGAGAATTAACAAGACTATAACTTCCAAATTATGTTTTTGGTTAAGAGAATAATTAGAAAAGTAAAAAAAGAACACTTATCACATTAATATTTGTATCCCTGATACACATTTCGAGAGCTAAGCTGTCATCTTCAGCAGCAAATTTTCTACTTAAGACGACATTCACGACTCATTCATTGTGTGTAAACTACTTGATCAAGGTTTAAGAAGCCATTGTTTTTACAATAACAAATGTCAACTTTTACGGAAATAGTAATGACAAATCTTACTAACACCAATTAGAGGTTGTTTGTAGAAACATAAAAGACGCCCTTCGAACCTGTGAAACCTGGACGATGAACAAAAGAAAGAAAATGAATTCGAAATGTATGAACGGAAAATTTTAAATAAGATTTATGGCAGCATAAAGCTGGATGGAGAATGTGGAATAAGGACAAATAAAGTATTAAAAGAACTTTTCAAAAAAACAAGTATACCCAAACAGTGAGAAAGCAAAGAGTCGGACGGTTTCAAAGATACTTGAAAATAAATCAGTCGAAAATACTCTATTGGGAGGAGAAGGAGAAAGAAAAAGTGAGAATATTCTAGCAATTTATATTCTTCGCATGCATTCAAACTAATTCCCAAAAAATTTTTTCCATTCCGATGTTGGCTTTTCAAAAGTATAGATTTTGAAGCCTTCAATAGTTTCTTGGGGTGTTGAAAATCGCTGTCCACGCATTTGTTTGAACAGAAGGAAGTCGTAAGGCTATAAATCAGACGAATAACTGCAATTATACAGACGGTTTTTAAGATGCCTGAAAATAAATCAGTCAAAAAAGTTGTATAGGGAGGAAAAGGAGGTGGAAAAAAGAGAAAATATTCTAGGAAAAGGTGACTGGAGGAGGTTGAAAAGGATCTGTGGGCTCGAATATAGAGAAAACAATGACAAGGAAGTGGAAAAATTCTAAACTAAGGACCACTAAGTCTGTAATGTTGGTGTATATACAAAAGCCCGAAATTAATCTATCAAATTACTTAACCTATATAAAAATCACTGATGTAGAAGCTAAATGAGTAATTATATGCCAAATAAATAAATTAAAAAAGCAATCGATGAGCACGATCTAGTGATTTAACACCGACACAACATTTTTAAAGGACTACTTAGATTCTAAGGGCTATGGAGCAATCCACAGCTGACAATTTCAAGAATGAAATCCATGTTTCATCGATAACATGATTCAATTACAACTGAAAATTCTATAAAAAAAAAAGATTTACAGTCGAAGGTGAGATAACCATTCATCAGATATTAAATCGGAAAATGTCTACCTTAACTCTCAACAAAATTCACAAAATTAATAAAATTGCTTCCAATTTAAATTCCGCCCTAAATTTGAGTCATTCTTACATTTTCTTACTTTAACTTGTAATATAAATATTTGTATAAAAGGCAAATATTCCTTTCCATTACTACCAGACGTTTTATCAAAGACTCACATATTTGAGTTTTATATGCTTACCTCGAGTTAGGGCGGTGTTGACATGTAGCAGTTAAAAGAAAGTGGGTCGAAACAAGTGTTTTATAAATTAAACAATCAGATACGTTTACCAGATTTTATGTGTGCCTGTCATGCGACTTGATTAATTAATTATCATATGTATACCGTAGAGACATCTTTTATGTAAATTATAAATAAATTAGTCACTACAGCTTGTATCATTTAAACACGCTAAAATTAATTGTTATGGAATATTAGTCGTAATTTTAAATAGAATATAACACAGAGTTTGTGGTTATGCATATACCGGGTTGTACAATAAGCTTTGTCGTTCGATAAGAGATGGCGCTATTAGGTTTGTGGTTTTATTTTTCTAAAAATTGTACTACTTTTTTGTGAACACGTGTGAAGTTTTCTCATTTTATACTTTTTTTATTCGCATATTTACAACTGTTCGAAGTTGACGTGTCACAGTTTTTTTTTTACAATGGAAAAAGTTGAATATCGTGCAGTGATAAAATTCTTATTTTTTGAAGGCGTAGCACCAAAACAAATACGTGAACGATTGTTAAAAGTGTAGAAGGACTCTTCACCTTCAATTAGAACAGTAGAAATGTAGATTGCTGAATTTAAACGTGGTTGTACAAGTCTTTGAAGACGATCCATGTGAAGGTCGTCCAAAAAGCGCATCAACACCAGAAATCGTAGTAAAATACAGGATATAATTTTGGAACATCGTCGATTAACCGAGAGAGTAGAGAGTAGAAGCCCTAGAAACCTCATTAGAGTGCGAGTAATATTTTGGCTGAAGTTTTGGGTTTCAGAAAGCTGTCTGCAAAATGGGTGCCGCATTCATTAACAACGGAATAAAAACACATTTGAATGCGACTTTTTCAGCAACATTTGAAGCGTTTTGGAAAGAATAAAAACGATTTTGTGAGCCGTTTCATCACTATGGATGAGACTTGGGTCTACTATCATGGTCCTCAATCAAAACGAGAGACTAAGGACTAGTGTGAATCCGGTGCTTTGTCTCCACAGCGAGTTAGGGTCCAGAAATCAGGCAAGAAGATGTTAGCATCAGTTTTTTGGGATGCAAAAGGAATTTTGTTCGTGGATTACCTCTAAACTGGTAAAGTAATAAACTCAGATTATTATTGTACCTCTTTGGACCACCTAGATGTAAAAATTCATTAGAAAAGATCTGGTTTACAGAAGAAAAAAATCATTTTTCATCAAGACAATGCACACTCTCACACAGCTCAAAAAACCATCGTAAAAATCAGTGAATTAAAGTACGAATTGCTGCAAGATACGCCCTATTCGCCAGATTTAGCTTCCTCTGACTTCTAGCTGTTCCTACATGTCAAAAAATGAATGCGCGGAAAACAATTTTAATCAAATGAAGAGATAATAGCAACTGTGGAACCGTATTTCGACAGTCTTCCGGATTCTCACGGATTCTCCGGATTGAGGGAAGGAATCCATAAATTAGAAGGTCACTAGAAAAAGTGTATTATTCAGGGAGGTTGTGTTTAATAATAAAATGAACACTCACTGGAAATGCGCAAACGAGTGAACTTTTGATCAGTAAGCAATCGCGGCACCCATCTTGCCGAAAGTTCGGAAAGGCCCAATTCTTTCGTTAAAATGTGGTGTACGCGTTCTGTTGAAATGTTTACCATGTCTGCTATCTCTCTCACTTTGAGTCGTCGATCTAGCGTAATAATATTATCGATTTTTATAATCATTTTCTTAGAAGTCACGATTTTGGGTGCTCCAGAGCGCGCTTCATCAACACAGCTTGTTCTACCACGTTTAAATTCATTTACCCATCTACTTATTGTGGTGGATGATGGAGCATATTCACCTAATGTTTCCCGTAACTCATCTTTTATTTCGGTAGCTTTCATACCCTTAATTACGAAGTATTTAATCCCCGCAGGATACTCCGCTTTTTCCATTTTAACAAAACGACGTGTTGCTTCTTTTTCAGTCAGCTGTCAAAAATAATCTAATCAACCGATATATCTAAATATCGGGATGTAAACATATAAATAGGCAACCTAAATTACAGTGCATTTGTTTTATCAATTAGAGCGCCAGCTATGTGTCATTTTTCACTACTCGTCAAACTATCTTCGTATCTATATGCTATGTTACATGATAGTTGACAGGTCAAATTTCATTTTGGAAAAAAAAATTGAACCATACAGACATTTCCTTTTATAAACGAAACTCGCGAAAGTATGGCAAAATGATAATAAAGTCGAAATATCCAAAATCATTATTTAAAATGGTGTATGTAGTACAGAAATGCAGTTGGTTAAAAACAAAAAAAATATTCATAAATTTTTAAGGATATCTACGTAAAGACCAGCTGAGTATAATTAAAATTTTCGGAAACGGATTTAATTATACGATCAAATTGGTTATTTATAGATAATTAGATATTTGTGTACATATATACATACATAATGTGCTCCCTAGTATGTTTTTGTAAAATTATAGGCTACTCAAATAACAATCGAAGGATTCATCCACATGTTAAAGAAATTGAAACGCGTGCACACACACATCCACATCCAGAAACGTACATACATCATACACACATATGTAAACTGTATTTCCGACATCGGTTTCCCATTCCGTTTGCATCGGCATGCATATCATTAAAAAATAAAAATTACAGTTCTCTGCGCCTTTTTGTACCCTGTGATCTTTAAATTCGGTCGTTGACAGTCACAGTTCATGGCGCAACGGTAAGTCTAACTTTTACTTTGTTGGTTTATATCTGATTTAGCATCACAATGGCCAACGATGACCGGTTATCAAAGGTGCCGAGCCGAACCAGACGTATTACAGAACGCCACTGTCTTCCACTTCAAATCGAAATCAACCAGCTAAATCATAATCGATGTGAAAACCAGAATTTTAATATTCCGTTGGTTCATAAGTTCGACCTGAGAAAAAACCAACACAAAGAATTGAAAAAAAAAGTACGACAAAAAGATACGACAAAAAATGAACGAAAAAAATATTTAATTTTAAAATCTGATTCTGAAGTATCTTTTAATTTGTGTAATAGTTTGAGGGACTACTTATATTTCTGTTGGTATACAGGGTTTCTCACGGCGATGACCCATTTGAATATTTCAGAGACTACTTCGATTTAAATTTTGAAAAGTTTGGTAATTGTACTTTCGAGCATGCCCATCTCAAATAAGAAAATGGCATTCATGTAATAGTTCTAAAGGGTGTTTCAAATTTCACGGTTTTTCTTAAAGCATAAATAAAACACATAATTTGCATTCGCTTTCAAAAACTTTTTATTGGTAATTGAAGTATCAGTTATGACACTTATATGCGAAAAATAATATCTGCTAAATGGCCTCCTCTTGCAGCTCCACTCTTTTGTTCAAATTTTCAATGACATTTTGGCATAATTGAGGCTCTATCTTACCAATGACATGAATAATTTCATCTTTCAAAGCAGCAATTGATTGTGGATTGTTTTTATAAACCTGACTTTTCACGTAACCCCAAAGAAAATAGTCTAACGGTGTTAAATTACATGATCTTGGTGGTCAATTAACATCACCGTTTTTTGAGATTACTTGTCAAGAAAATTTTTCTCTCAATAAATCAATTGATTCGTGTGTAAAGTGAGGTGTAGCGCATCTTGTTGAAACCACATATCCTCTAGATCAATATTCATTAATTCAGGCCACAAAAATTCGGTTATCATCCGACGATATCGATCACCATTGACAGTTACAGCTTCACCAACAGCAGTAAGGTGCAATTACATCACCTGACCATAATGCACACCAAACTGTAACTCGTTTAGGATGCATAGGTTTCTCATGAATAATTCGTGGATTTTCCTCACCCCAGATACGGCAACATAGCCACCAAGTTCAAAATGTGCCTCATCGGAAAACATTATTTTTTTGAGAAAAATCAGCTGGTTGTTCATTGATGAAATTGACAAATGAACGACGTTTTAAATAATCTAATGGCTTCAGTTCCTGTGTTGTTTGAAACTTATATGCTTTCAGAGCTAAATCCCTGTGTAAAATACACCATGTTGTTGATTCACTAAGTGCGAGTTATTGTGAACGTCGTCTAATGGACATTTCAGGATCTTCAGCAAAACTGTCTCCCTCTATCGTACAACACATGAATGTATCGAATGACAGACCAAGGGTGCGTTTATCTCGCTAAGACAGCAACAAAGTTGACAAAGCGTATGTAGACAAAGGCAACATGTTGCCGATTTAGCAAGACAAACGCGCCCTTGTTCTGTCGTTCAATATATTCGTGTGGTGTACGATGGAGGAAGGCAATGTTTTTCCACTATTTTTCCGCATCGAAAAGGTACGATAACCTCTACACAGGAATCGTTTGTTAATAATACAAGTTTACCTGATGATATGTGTTATTCCTTGAAACGCACATAGTAAACAAGGTGTTATTAATGAATGATTCCTTTTTACACCATCATCAGTGATAATTCAAAAGGTATTAGTGAAAGCATTGACGGCAGATACAGAAACATCATACTATAGAATATACTAGATAAATACTAGATAAATACTAGATAAATATCAGATAACCGTTTATCGAATTGTTTACGAATTACATTAGAAAGAAATTAAAGAAGATTTTAAAATTATCGAGGTGGCGTTACTCTTCAAACCATGGACTGTATGTTGAGTAGATTGTCACAGGTAATTATATATTCGTAAGATTACACTTACTTCTTTGTACCTGCATCACGGTCCTCCGAAAAATTGTTACGTTGCCCTTAAACATATACGTAGAAAACTATATGTTTGAATTGGAAATTTAGGGCAATTATATAATAAAACCGCACTTGAAAATTATATTATTTTCTGCTACTCCATCGTTAATTAAATACACAGAAATTAATTAAAAATTTCTGCGCTGGAGAATAAATATTAGATCTGTATATTAGATCTGATATTAGATCTGTTCCATAATACGATTTATGGCGTGTTAAAGGACTCGAAGTTACACTGCCTGGTGGCTTAATTGGTAAAGCAGTCGTTTAGAAAACGGCAGATAGAGGTTCGAGTCCTTCTCCAGCGCAGAAATTTTTAATTAATTTCTGTGTATTTAATGAACGATGGAGTAGCAGAAAATAATATAATTTTCATTAAATTTCCCATGGTGAAACTAATTTATATATTTATATATAATTACGACAAACCGCACTTTTTTATAATTAGGATGTTCTTGCAAACAACAAAATTGATCGCACAATAATCAGAAATATAAATCAAAACGTAATTATCATTCGAAGTACTTTAGTGTTAATAAGTGCAAGCGTACGCGATGGCAAAAAAGAGAAAATAAAATTTCACTACTTATAATGCGTATGAATCAAACGCATTCTTTATTTTTCTTACCAATTGAACACATTACTTAGCAATCCACTTTTATTTTTTCCGTTGATGTATCGGTTCAATGTTTCGAAAAGTAAAATATGCATCCGTAATGTTGGGTTTACCTCAAGCAATTTGCACGGCACTTTCGAGCGGGAACCCACAAATGGGATTTATGTCAAATAATTTCTCAACGTCTTTGGAACTCAGTCTGTGGAATTTAAGTGCCGGTTAGTAGATACACACGTTGTACAGTTGAATTTTTATAATTTGTCAACTATAGCGGTGGTCCTTTTAGGCGACCGACTCCAATATATACTGAGAAAATTGTTCGGTTCAATTACCATTTATCATAGAAGTAATCTTGAATTCTTCACGTGATACGTTTAATTTAATTGGTTTTATTAATTTCAATTCGCTTTGAACAAATATTCAGAAATTTTTCATTACTACATTCTTTCGGTCATCGGAGGCAGCCCTCTTTTTTTTCTTTACTGATAATTGCTACCTGATTTTTAGAAGCACGTCTAACTAACCGGAAAGTATTAATCTCGCATAGCTGACCAAATTAATTTCGTTTTTTTTACACTTCGTTCCTTTACGATAATATTTATAACACGCAGAACAAAATGCGTAAGTAATAGACGTCCAGTAACTTTAATTTTCTTTAAATAATTCTCTTTAAAGGCTGAAAAATTATAATTTTTATTACTTTTTACGTCGTACATATATTTCAGAAATTTTTTTGAAAAAGTATAACACTTTCGATTTCGATAATTAAGTTGTCATCATTAACAGATAATTAGTCCCAGTGCCGTCCCTGGATCCGCGGTAAAACTTGTACAGAATAACTTTACACAACTTTCCCCATTAACCACCAAACACACTACAACTTATACTAAAGTACACTCTCACGAGTAAACGCCGGCTCCTGATGAAGTCATCCAATCCATACTACTGAATGGATGCGAGGTTTGGGCCGATGCCTTGCGGAAGGAGAAGTATAGGAAGCAGATAGCCACAGTATAAAGGTGGGGGCTCTTTGATTGCAAGATTATATCGCATAGCTTCTGAACCAGTACTGCTTGTGATTGTGGGAGTAACTTCTATCGATCTACTGGCTCAGGAAAGGAAGAGGGTCTACAAGACCTGAGAAGAAGTTGGAGAAAAACAAACGAAGGCAGATGCTACAGCGTTGACTTAACTGAAGTGGCAAGAACCTTTACGAAATGAAACGAGAGAATAGTGGACGAGGAGGTTGATCCGTAACATCAGGGTCTGGATAGACTGTAACCATGATAAGGTAAATTACTACCGTACACAGTTCCTCAGCGGACACGGGTTCATCGATACATACATGTTCAGAAAAGGTAAAGTGAAGAACACAGCTTACCAATACCAGGGCTCTGCAGAAGACGATGCGCAACACACTCTTTTGCGTGCGATAAGTGGATCGAGTACAGAGACGCGCTACAAGAAGAAGCAGACCCTCTGATGCTGAATAATACTGCAAAAATAATGTCTAGAAAAGATCGCTGGCAGGAGATTCTTGAAGCTTTGAAAATGAAGAAAAGTGGGACCAAAGCAAAGACAGTAGCCAAATAAGTCTAAGATGGGCCAGAAATCAGAGAAGGTTGGTCCTTTTCTGATTTCTGAAGGCATGGTTCGTAATGTAGACAATGAAATTAGGAAAGACCGACGATTCCAAGACTACCTTCAGACAATCGCAAAACAAAAAGATTGGGTTGTACTTTATCGTTTTGACTCAATATGATCAGATTGATGGGGAGTGAATGTAAAGCAGTCTTGGTTTGATCATATATAAATCTTTCACCAAATAGCAATTGCAAATTTCTGACGATCATAGAAAAATAAAAAAAGATCTGACTGTGCTTCATCGTTTTTGACTCGATACGATCAGCAAGGAGTTACAAACAACATTAAAATGCATTTTTGCAATAGTATACTAATGCATTATAAAAAAATAACACGACAGATCAGAAAACCGTGTGTGAGACTGTGGTGTCAGATATTCGCGCGACCCAAAACAATAGCGAAAAAGAATTTATATGCCATCGAAAAAATTAAAAAGTTTGAAATATCCAAGTGAATGGCGGGGAGAAGATCAATCCAGGGCAACTTTCTGACGATCATAAAATAAAAAGATCTGACTGTGCTTCATCGTTTTTGACTCGATACGATCAGCAAGGAGATGAATTTTTGGACTGCATTATTGCAGGTGATGAGACTTTGGTGTCTCGCGCGACCCCTTAATCCAGTCGATATTCAAGTGAATGGCGACACACATCGTGTTCAGTACAACTGTCTTTTGCGACAGGGAAAGGGTTTTGTTAGTGAATTTTATGGCGACAGGCATCACAATCAATCTAATGCGTATTGTGTAATACTGATAAAACTCCGGCGTATCATACAAAATAAGCGGTTTGCTCTACTCTCTTTCGGTCTGTTGTAGCTCCACGACAATGCAAGACCACATGTTTCCGCACAAATGCAAGGTCTATTTCCTGCTGGTCAACGGTTCAATGACGACGAAGAAGCGAAAACTGCAGTCACGAATTGCGCTTCTTCACAGGCGGCAGACTTCGACATTCAAAAACTTGTTGAATGGTATGACAAATGTTTAAACAAAAATGGAAATTATTTCGAAAAGTAGAAGAAAGTATGTAGAATATGGAAATAAATATGTTTTAATAATATTTACAGTATTTTTTTTCTTATTAAAATGCGGAATTTATTTAAAAAATAGATTGCTCAGGCCGATTATACTTGATGTGATATACCGGGTTTCTGTTTAACGTGGAGTTTGATCGATATGTTGTTTATTACGATCTGGGCATTTTTTTCGAAAACGTTCGCTTTCTGATTTAACACGAATTTATTAAGCTTGTAATAAACAAAATATCGGTCAACTTAAACGCTCAATAAAAACCCAGTATAAAGAACGTATCGCGCACATTAAATTTTTAATCGGCCTGAGAAATACTATTTAGCGAAACACGTGCTAGAAAATTACCGCGGATTGTTTACATTTAGCCAAAATTATAAATAATTAGCTTGAATTGGGCAACTGCAGGAGTATATTTGTATTTACTGTGAAAAATAAACCGTTCGATAACTTATTCTTGCCTCTTTTAGTTCCTGGAAAAAGTCCGTACGTGGTAGCGGGAGTGTACTTTGGTATAAGTGTTTTAAAGCTAAGAAACATTAAATTTTTTGTGAAATAAATCAGTGTGTGTTTGGTGGTTAGCGCGGAAAGTTGTACGGAGTTATTCTGTGCGAATTTTACAACTGATCGAGGTGTGACACTGTGATAAATTATCTGCCGATGATGACAACTTAGTTGTCGAAGTACGTATACAGAATACGAACACCGACATGGGGTTTTATTTGCCTTTTTTGATTAATTAAATTAACCACAGTCTCCATAAAAATTTACCTTCAATAATTATTTAGTTTGGAAAAAAGTCCATTAAAATGCATGGGATTACGTAAGTGAAAAAGAAATCAATCGTCCAAGGCAATAAATAATGACAATCGTATCGTTAGTGACGTTTCGATGTTCAGGTGTTTCGAAATTAACGAGGTTTACAGCAAAGGATTTATAAATTTGCATCAGCGTACGTATGAACAAATTGAGGCGAGAAGCAAAAACAGAAAAACACAATGTACAGGTGCTAATATGTAATATGCAAGTGCATGTGTTTGGACACTTTCGTTTTCATTTATTTTCACGCGATCACATTAATTTTGAGCGATGCTATGAGCGAATTTACTGCGTCGTAGAAATTCGCCGTCGTTACACGTTTTAATTGCTTATTTTTGACCCAGTTGCATAAGAAACGGACCATTTTTCAATGAAATTGACAAGAACAGTCTCTGCCGGTCCGTGGGTGTCTTGCAGATGCTCCTGGTAACAGGAGCACTCGCAGTAATGATATGTTTACGCCGGGCATTTCGTGAGATACTACACACATGGTATCATTGGACTGCAGGTAATATTCCGTTCTAAACAGTGTTTAAGTATACTAATAATTGAAACTTTCAAATCGTGACTTCCTTTATAAACTCCACTCGTTTATGAACCGAAAAAAATTAATAAAGCTCCACATAAATGTTTCGGAAAAAAAAACAATTACTTCGCGTAATTGGCACCTTGAGTTAGAAAGAGTAAAAACCTAACACATTAAGTAGCATGTGTTTTCAGAATTCAGAGAAATAAGTACTTAAATTGGTAAATCAAATTTTTAAATACCGACTTATGAAATTATCAGAAACACAGACGAAATTATTAAATAAATTCTATTTTTCTCAAAATCTTACATAATACGAGGACAGGTCAGTAATTAATTATTGAACCTAGAAAAGAAAATATAGACTTTTTGGTAAAATATTATTAGGTGCGCAACTAAGTTCTCTCTGTTTTTTTGATGAAAATGCAACTTTATTGTGAAGAAATGTTTGCAAATGAATCATTCAAAATATTGGCCATCGCTAGCGACAACTTTTTCCCATCTTTCTGGCAGAGCTCGAATACCGTCACGGTAGAAGTGTTCGTCTTTTGAGGCTATCCACGAATCAAGTCATTTTGAGATGTCTTCATATGAGCGGAACTGCTGATTAGCCAGACCATGTGCCATCGAACGCAACAAGTAATAATCGGACGGCGCAATATATGGGGAATATGGGGGTAGGGTAGGACCTCCCATTTGAGCGCTTCTAAGTAGGTTTTAACGGGTTTGACAACGTGAAGCCGAGCGTTGTCATGCTGTAGAATCACTTTTTCGTGCCTCTGCTCGTATTGTGGCCGCTTTTCGCGCAGTGCTCGGCTCAATCGCATCGATTGAGTTCGATATCGTTCCCCAGTGATGGTTTCGTTCGGTTTCAACAGCTCATAATAAATAACACCGCCCTAGTTCCACCAAATACACAGCAAAACCTTACACAATATTCGGCCGAACCGACGACGTAGAAGCATGACTGGGCAGTCCCCATGATTTTGTTCTCTTTGGGTTGCTGTAATGAATCCATTTTTCATCATCCGTAACGATGCGATGAAGAAAACCCTTCCTTTGTTGCCGCTGGAGCAGTTGTTCACAGGCGAAAAAACGACGCTCAACGTCTCTTGGCTTCAAATCATAAAGAACCTAAGTTCCTTGTTTTTGAATCATTCCCAACGCATGCAATCGCTGGGAAATGGCTTGGCGGGTAACTCCTAATGCTGAAGCAAGCTCTTTTTGTGTTAGGCACCGATCCTCAGCAATGCCTCCAATTCAGCGTCTTCGAAGGTTTTTGGTCTTCCTTCACGCGAACGGTCGTCAATATCGAAATCACCGTCTTTGAAGTGACGGAACCAATCACGGCACGTTGTTTGACTTAGAGCAGCATCTTCGTAAACTTTTTGGAGTTCTTGATGCGCTTCAGCCGCCGTTTTCTTCGAATGAAAGAAGAAAAGCAACAATTCCCGCAAGTGACGGCTATTTGGCTCAAAATCAGACATTTGCACACAACCAAAAGTATATGACGCAAAAACAAAATCAATGAGTTTGTTTTATTCGATATCCGCAACCTTTTTTCAATTTTTTTTCGCAATGAAAATAGGAAGCACACCTATCGCCCCAACTCCCAGCCTGGAGTACCAGAAAAATTTCTGTAGGGGCCTTCTACCCTTAGCCGAAAAAAAATTGTTTGGAAGCGCTAGAACCTTGCTCTCATTCTGTTCTATTCTGGCATAGGATTTGCTGGAAGAGCTGATGGATTGTTGAGTGGTTGAGTTTGCGATCAATCAAGTAAATGTGTTCGGTGCATTGCTAATAGGTAACTAGAAACGGTAGTTGAATGAATACCTTTTATTGGGAGAAGTGTTTAATTAATGACGAATATAAAGAAGGGAAATACGCCTGTTTTAAAGCGTCTTCTTTTTTTCATTTCCTTCTCATTTTTTCATTGTTTCGCTAAGAACAACTATATCCATGTTCCATGCTAATACTACTTCTATCTCTTTTATTTTTATTCCTTGTACGTTCCAGCAACCAAAATTTATATACTTTTCTCTTTGTCGTGTTTGTTTCATTCGATATTTAAGGTTTTTGTTCGAATTTTTTTGCAATTAAAAAGTTAACGAAGAATATAAAGCAAATTTGTCACTCGAACTCGCATCCTGGAGGACCAGGAAAATTTCTGTAAGGGCTTTCAACCCGTAGCCTAAAAAAACAGTTTGGAAACACTTGAAACTTACTCTCACCCTCTTCAATACTGGAGCAGAATTTTTGGATAATCAAGTAGATATGTTCAGTGGATTGCTAATAGGTAACTGGAAACGGTAGTTAAATGAATACATTTCGCATTGAATTATTGCGTTATTTCTATCAGCGTGGGCATATTTTTTTATGGGAGAAGTGTTTTTGAATGACGGATATAAAGAGGAGGAAAGATACCTGTTCTAAAACAGTTGTGAGCTTCTCGCTATTCACAGAAATGAGTGCAAGAAGTTATCAATGAATTTGTGTAATAAAAATATCCTCTCAGTTTTTATCGAGCCACTCTGTATATCGTAATTTGTCGCTTAACTACGTACGTGAGTGTACCTTACACCCAAATGAAATAAAACTTTAGTGTAATTTATATTCACATTTAGAACCAATTAAAATAATACCGAACAATTTTATCACTCCATTTGCTAGATCAGACCCGTATATTACCTTCCAAATTGACAATTTTATATATACGATCGTCTCGATTTGAAATAAAACTAAAGGAGGGAAGGAAGAAAGAAAAGGAAGAAGAGGAACACGAAGAAAGAACACCATTGAATGCACTCATCACGCAGACATTACAACTTACCGGACAATCGCGAGCCGCTTCTTTGAGAGTAAAACTGATAAGGGGATCCGTTCAGAAATCATTGCGTCACATATGTCCAACTTAATGGAATCCATAAAGTAGTTTTAATTTGGTTTCAGCGGACAAGCAGAGGCGTGAAGTTATCGGAGTTAAGTCACAAGGACTTAAATACTTCTCTAAACTCCGAGCATTTTTATTGATGCCATAAATAATTAATCGATATCGAATAATTATCGAATTGTCAACGGTAATGGGTAGAAGTTTTAAATTTATGTCGGTCGATAAAACGAACAGGGAATCGGGTAAAATTAGAGCGTCGAATATAATACTGCACGTTTGTCCCTGATGATTTTAAAGGATCGTGGCTAAGCTCGATAATCGGGAAAATATTTCGGAGATTGTACAGATTGATAATTGGCCCAGATATAATTAATTCACCGCTCCAGTTACACCTGCGTTCTTTCTCTCCTTATTCCACACAGACGCATACACACAGAGACACAAAGAAGTCGGGAGTATATCCGTTGATGTAACACCAATACGAATGGACAAACACAAATAAAAATATTTGTCCGGTCGTTGTTTTTATTCAAACGAGGAGCTGATAAAAATGCTGATAGAGATTTGGCCTCCGGTGGATGATTTTATCTGAAAGCGCCGTATAAATTTTCGTATTTTGTTTTGTCCGTCGGATGGTGCTGACTGTATAATATTTAGTGGTTCCCTCAACACCTATTTTATATGCGTCTACAGCTTTCATTGGACATAAATTAATAGTCCTGTTCTTTATCGCTATATGATTTTCGTGGCTAGTTGAGCAAAAATGTACATGGAAGTGACATTCAAAAAAACAAATTTTACGTTAAATTCGAATGTAAAAAATGTACTTATGAGGGAGCGTTTTTATATTCGCGGAATGGGGGACAAGGGGTGGAAATAGAAAAACCAAATTATTTTTCTTTTTCAATATATTCACCTGCAAGACGGATACATTTTTCACATCTTTCAAAAAAAAATGATTTCTCTTTATCTGGAAAATACGCCGAAACTGCCTTCTTGACTTCATCATCGGCAGTAAATTTTTTACCCCGCAGCTCTTTTTTCATTTTCGGAAACAGGTAATAATCACTCGGGGCCAGGTCTGGGCTGTAGGGTGGGTGATTCACAATTTCGAAGCCCACCTTATGCAGGGCAGCTAACGCAACGCGGCTCTTGTGGACGGGCGCGTTGTCGTGCAAAAGCAGAACACCTTTTGTCAATTTTCCCCGTCTTCTCTCTTTAATGGCTTCTTTTAGTCGCTCTAATATTGAAGCGTAATATTCTCCGGTTATAGAAACACCTTTATCTTTATAATCAATCAACAATATTCTTTCCGAGTCCCAAAATACCGTTGCCATGAGTTTCCCAGCTGATTGTGACACTTTAAATTTCTTGGGAGGTGCTGTGCCCTTTTTATGCCACTGCATGGAGTCTTGTTTGGACTCAGGTTCATAATGATGAACCCAAGTTTCGTCTCCAGTAACAATTCCACTCAATACACCATCCTTGTCTTCATTACAGAGGTCCAAAAATGCACGCGAACACTTTACACGCTGTTGTTTTTGCGGCGGCGTGAGCATTCTCGGCACCCATCTTGCGCTGACCTTAGACATGCCGAGATGATCGTGTAGGATTTTAAAAATTGTTGTATCGGATACTCCAACCATTTCTGCGAGTTGTTTCTTCTTTAGTCGAGCATCTTCGAGTACAATTTGTTCAACTTTTTGGATAAGTGGTCACCTCAATGCTCCTGCCCGGCCTCGGGTCGTCTTCAAGGGATTCCCTTCCTTGTTTAAATAAACTATGCCACTTGTATACCATGGTTTTTCCTGGACAAGAGTCGCCGTAAACCAATGACATCTCATTCATTATGGTCGCGACTGATTTTCCTTGCCTGGTAAGGAACTTTATAACGGCACGATATTCGATTTTTTCCATATTTCACTTTTCACTCCTGATTATGTTACTTGGTTGACGATAGCTCAAAGACTAACTGTCTAATAACAATGAAACTTCGTATTTATACTAATCATGAGTCGCTGCACAGGCCATGCCCCCAATGCGCCTACTCATTCCTTTACAACCCGCTCATTCCGCGAATATAAAAACGCTCCCTCGTATGTACACTTGGCAAAAAAAGTGTCCATCTCCCAAGCGTGTGTTTTTAGGACGGTTCGTAGACTATTTAAACAACTCCGATAACGCGTGGGTTTATTTATGTACGTGAGTTGTGGGTTTTGCATATAAAACTGGAATAAAACGGTAGATAGCTTTTAAAGACTTTGTTTTTCGAAGTATTTTCCACGAAGATTAATGCACCTTTACATATGCTCGAACCAACTCTGGAAGCAGTTGTTCCACTCGTTTGTTGGTACAGTCAAAATTGCGTTTTTGAAGGTATCGACTGCTCCTTCTGGCAACTGAATACGACTAAATAGGTTTCTTAATACCAAAGAGAAAATAAAACTGTTTGTATGGAGCAACGAGTTCACCAGTTGCCTACTGTCTCTGTTGAAATTGATTGTCATTCAGTTTGGCATATTTTCCACAGTTTGTCAATATTTTGCGGCTTAGCGACAGATACAGTTCTTTTCGACTCCACTCATAAATTTTCAATGGGGTTTAAGCCTGGCGATTTTGCCAGCCAACCAAAAACGCGAGCGTTATTATTTCGAAACCATGTTTTCACTTTACGCGAAACATGCTCCGGATCGTTATCCTGCATATACAACCATCTTACTGGCATTTCTTCCTCTGCATATGGTAGAAGCACAATTTGTAATATGTTCACATAGACATCAACATTCATTATGCGTTCTATCTTGTGTAAAGGGTCTACGCCATACCACAAAAAATATCTCCACTGCATGATGCTTGAGCTTCCAAATTTTACCGTCCTTTTGGTGTACGGGGGTTGAAATGCTGTTAATGGTGGTTTTCATACGTGTTGTTGGTATGCACCGGAATTAAATACAACTATTTTCGATTCATCGGACCACAGTCCATTACGCCACCTTTTTTCGTCCCATTGTACGTTTTCATGAGCAAACGACAATTTACTTTGTATTTGTTTTTTATTTAATAATGGTACCTTCCTAGGCCTTCTTGCACGCAACTTTCCTTGAATCAATCTTCGTCTAATAGCAGAGGTGCTTCTGCAAAGGTGTAACTCACTTTTAATTGTAGTCGAACTTATGAACGGTGTCTTCTTTGCACAAGTTATAGTGTTTCTGCCTTCTCTAGGGCTAGTTTTCCTTTTTCCACCACCATTTCCTTTTAATTTTCTCCAGTTCTTAGCTTTTGCAATCATTTTCGTAGAACATGAGAGCGTATTTTGTATGAACTTGTAACTTTTGCCTCTATTAAGTAAATCAAGTATAATTGTTCTTTTTTCCGACGAACAATGTTTTCCGCGGCCCATATTACAACAGAAATAGATGATTAAGAATTGTTGAATTATTCTGCAACAGATAGAACTTTGTACGTCCATGTTTAGTGCCGTGAGCTATGATACTGTTGTTTTCATGCATAAGCAAATAACAGCGCATGATTAGAAAACTCAGTAATTCCCCCTCATACTCATATAACCACATAACCATATATATTCAGGGATTTTAAAGAATTTCAATATAGCTGCATCAGTCCATTATAAATGTTATTTATAAGTATTAATTTAGGACTGCTATTTTCGTGCACATGACTGTATTTCGTTAAATCTCTGAGTTATCAGTTAATGCGGGTATTATTACTTTGCGTTTTCAGAATTTTTAGGATTTCCATCTTGTTTTGACTTATCCCATTGGGTTGTATTACCAATTATCCTGTATATAATTTCTATCGCTAGTTACCGGTTTAAAATCCAATTTATTAGGTCAGCGATGCAAGAACAAAACCAGTTCTTTCTGTTTTTATTTAAAGTAAATCATGGTATGCTTCGTGTGCTTCCACACATCGATTTTCCAAACGATTTGCATATTCAACGTGGAAACTTTTTTCCATATCGCGTCCGATGTATTGTGCTAAATTGATTAAAGAAACTCCATGAATATGTTTGTCGCATGCGTTGATACATTTTTATATTTAAATCAACTTGCTTAATTTCAATTGCTAATGCGTCCTGGAAATCAGGTCACGCAAAAATTGATTTGTGTATTGCGCACTTGTAGGATATAATAAAAAAATGCCTTTGGCGTCAAAACTGCCACGCGTAATAAGTGTATACGGAGTTTCGCAAAAGTTTCGGAACATTTTATCGAGGTATTGTTGCAAAACCATTTGAACTGTTGTAATAATCCTTACCTTTACATAATTCAACTTCTTAACGTCAGTTACAAGAGGTATTGGCCAATCATAAGTTATTACGCCCGTGCTCATGGTGGGATTAAAGAAATTTGGCTGTCAGCATTTGTTTAAACGTGAAAGGTAAACCACGAAAAATCTTCTCGGAATCGATCCCGAAACCCCCAGTGTGATAAGCCAGCAACTTACCACTGGGTTATCAGCCGTCTATGCTCTATTTTTGCTGAATATAGAACAGGTCAATACACGTACTAAGCTGCATAATCTGTGTTATACTCGCCGTTATTTACAATTTCAACTCTCGCGAGAAAAGACGAACGTACTCTTCGGGTAACTGACTATTAATACTGTCAACTATTATCCCTTATTTCTGCATGTTGTTGGAATCGGGTTAAAAACTTACTAGCTCTGAAAGTTGAAATTCATGCATTATGTGTGTAATTTTAAACGTGGGCGGTATTTTTTGTAGGTATTCAAGTTTCAATAATAAAGGCTATCTACTCTACTTAATAGGTTATAAGGAAAATAGCGGAAATTTAGACAAAAGCTTACATTTCTAAATTAAAAAATACAAATATAATCAAACATTTTTCTTTATTTTGGCTTCCGACGCTTCGTCATCGCTTGTACGGGACATCTTCAGAAATTAACTGCTGACAGTTACAGTGCACCGAGAAAGCAGTAGCAGAAGTTAAGGTCTGAAGATGTTCCATACAAGTGGTGATAAAACGTCGGCAGCAGAATCATCAATGTCGCAGTTCCAGCCCGAAAACCAGGATGAAGAGAGTATGGACGACCGAGGAAGTCTACGAGCCAGATTTGACTAAATGATTTTTCCTATTTTTCAAAATTCAGCGAAAATAAAAACTCAGTCTAAAAGTTTGCATATGAGCCATATTGTTAACACTGGTAGACAATAAGACCCGTCTGTTTCTCGCAGAAATGGAATGCAAATCTTCTACCATTAGACCTACACATTTTGCACGCATATATGCGTTTACCACATTGTCTCTGTATCGGCGAAATTTTTGTAACGTACATCACATAACTAGCGCTTTAAATGCCCTTGGAAGTTGAAGCATTTTGTTTTTCGAATGAAATAATAATAATAATAATTCACATCACAAAATATCGTCTTCGTTATTCATAATTCAATATATGCTTTCTAAGCGGTGCGTTCTTTTGGTTTACGTTTCGATTTTGGTGCCATTAAAATAGCTGAAATGAGTTTTGAACGATTTTGTTTTTCGTCCAAAAATTAGCTAGGATGTTTGTTCTTTAAATGTGCAAGAGGTATATTTTTGTCTGAAGAGTCTGAATAATCTTGATCAGCGTTACTGTTATCGACTTTTCTCAATGTTGGTAATTTTGGAGGATTAGCATGTTGCTTAATAGCACAAGTTTACCTGATGATAGGTGAATTCATTGAAACGCGTAGTAAACAGGGTGTTATTAACATTTGAATGATTCTTTTAACGTTCACCTAATCGCCATTCGCCGAGATTTTAAAGTGTCCGCCTGTATACGCACTGGTAACATTGTTAGCGAGATGATACGCTCTTGGTCTTTCCTTGGTACAATTGTATGTTTGAAGGATAGATGGAGATATGGTTTTTTTTATCGTCATATGTACTTTAATGTAAAAGAGCAGTTGAAGAAATGTTTGATGTTGCAAAATATTGACATAAAGCGATTAATTACCCCAACGTAGTGTTGCATAATTTTATTTGACAGTAAAATATGGTTTTTTCAGGAATATTTGAAAAAATTCGAAAGATTTTTTGTCGCACATTTTCAACATTGATGGTCTCGTGTGTCTTAACGACTGACAATACAACATTTCTGTATTATGATTGACTCAGAATTAATCACAGAGTTGTCTTACCTGACCATTATCTGTGATTTTCTAACCACATATACAACAAAATAGCCTCAATAATCAGTGAAAAAGGTCCAATCATTTCAACTAAATGACTGTATTATATGACGAAAAAAAAAATAAAGAGAACGCTGGAATTTCGTACAATCAATTATGTCAAATAAACTAAATCTTAACTTGTACTCGTGAAGCGGACCAAATGGAAACTGAATCTGTCTGCAAACGAGTTTACGAATCTATTTGTCTTATTATGGGTCGCGTTCACTTAAAGCTGTGTTTGTCTCAACTGCCGCACAGAGATTTATTTCCTAGTTTACCGAGCTGAAACGACTCGTTCTTTTATCGGTCGTTGCGTGAACAAATGACACTGAACCTCGCCCTAATGGTACGGACGTGACTACCTAATGCGTACTATTTTGTGCATACATATCAGGCCCTTACGCATTTATTCTCATATGATTTTTGCCCTTAAGTCTCCCGCATACGTGTTCTAATAAATGCAAATCGAGTGCAATGGTGATGGATTTTCTTTCGCGACGACGTTTGATGAAGTGGTTTTATATGGAATGGGAATATCTTCCTTCTATTAAGCGAGGATGAAATCTTTATAGAGTGATGCGTTCGCGTTAGGTGCATAACTGCTAAATTGGGAGATAAACTCTGAAGTTTAATGTAATAAGGGAACAGTGCGGGTAACCCGAAAATATGGAATTAAATAATAATGAATCTTTATTGTTTAACAAGATTCCCCAATTATAGGACAAAAACATGAAAAGTAAATACAAATAAATAAAATAATTACAAATGTAAAGCATAAGGTAGGAAAAAAAATCAAATATTCATATTCTAAAGAAAGCAACTAAATAAAAAAAATGTATAGGAAAATTATTATCGGTTTGTCCAACAGATGTCGCTAGGCTTAAGTATTCAATGTTATGATTTGGCACATATATCATTTTATTCCACTGACATCAAGCTTCAAAGCCGTACATGTTATATTTTGCGAAAGCAACACTGTCATAGATTTATACCTCTTTGAAAATGTCGAGTTTCCTGCTTGAAAAAGCGCATTTGCGGCACGCATTACTTTCTTATTTAATCATAAGGAAAAAGCCGAAAGTCATCGTTTGCTGGTAGAAACTTACGGTAAGAATGCTTCAATCACAGAAACATGTGAGGCGTGGTTGCGGCAATTCAAAAGTGGTGATTTCGATGTGCAAGACAAAGAACGTTCTGGTAGACCGAAAAAGTTTGAAGATACGAAACTGTAGGAGTTATTGGATGAAGACTCAACCCAAACTCAAAAACAATTGGCAGAAGCTTTAAATGTGGTCTAAGAGACGATTAGCGACCGATTACGAGCAATGGGAAAAATCCAAACGATGGTAAAATGGGTGTCACACCAATTGAATAACAGGCAGATGGAAAATCGAAAAATCGTCTGTGAAATGCTGTTTCAAAGGTATGATCGGAAGTTATTTCTGCATCGAATAGTGACGGGTGATGAAAAATGGATTTATTTCGAAAACCCTAGGCGCAAAAAATTACGGTTATCAACTGGCGAAGTCCGACCATATACTACAAGGCCAAACCGTTTTGGTCGCAAGTCAATGCTTTGTGTTTGATGAGACCAGAGTGGCGTGATGTATTTATTACGAACTGTCGAAACATGGTGGAACAGTTAATACTGTTGGCTACCGACAACAAATTATCAATTTGAATCATGCATTGATAGAAAAACGTCCAGTCCACCGTCCACTAGATCTCGCGACTCGTTTGTTACTCCGAGAGCTAGCACTAATGATCTCCTGGCGGCACCGCTAGCTCATACGTGCAGGAACGCTAACAATATATGTCCTGATCCATTTTTTGGGAAATAATCCCTTGAATCAGGTGTTGGTCCACTTCGGCTCCTATTTTCTTCAGTATTTTGTAATTATATATTTAATTTTGTATGTATTAGTTAAGTCTTATATATGTTTTAGTTTGCTTATACATACATACATATATCTAATTAAGATTTTTTTTTCGCTTTACTGTACTCATTATATTTTATTTGTCCTATAAATGGCTTGTTCTGTTGGATAATAAAGAATATTATTATTATTATTATACGGGTACATGGAGCCGATAGACATCTCTGAATGCGTATATGCGGATGACTTGGTAGTTATGGCAAATAGTGAACAAAGCCCCCAAAACAATCTTGATATATGGAATAACTCATTGAAGGAGTATGGAATGAAAATAAACACACAGAAAACGAGAGTAATGGTAACATCGCAAAAAATATTGAAAACAAAAGAATAGAGCAAGTCTCACAATTTAAGTATCTGGGACTAACAATCGATAGAAATAGTAATCAAGACATGGACATAACAGAGAATTGACAGAGCATCTAAGCTCTACCATTTATTGAGAACTACTGTAATTTGGAAGAAAGAAGTTAGAACGAAAACCAAGATGACTATTCACAAAACGATCTACAGGCCAATTCTTGCTTACGGAAGTGAAAGGTACTCACGAATAGCTTGAAGAGCAAAGTGCAAGCATTAGAAATGAAATACCTCAGAGGCAGTAAAGGGATAACACGGAAAGATAGAAAAAGAAACACAGACGTAAAAGGGAGTGACATATAGGTTCCATAATGGAATATATTGAGGAAAAGCAACTGAGCTGGTGGGGCCATTTACAGGGTATGGGAGGTAAGATACTAGCAAGGAGGATTTTTGCAGCTAGAATAAAAACAAAACGAGGACCAGGAAGACCAAAATAAACATGGGAAAAATTAATAGCAAAGGCCATACACAGAGAGGACAATCAATGTCTGTCGCAAGGGAGATAGCCGAGGATAGGAAGTTGTAGAGAGACTTTGTACTTAAGACATAATGTATAGTGTAATGCAAACTCCTACACCGAAAGGTAATGTGATAATGGGGGCAAGAAATTTTATTAACATTAATTTGAAAAAAAATTAATAATTATATGTATATATATATATATATATATATATATATATATATATATATTATTAACCCTGTGTAAGTCTGGCTTAAATTCTTACGTGTCTAGTAATTAGTTTTATTTTGCACAGCGATTGTTAATTTCTATTTCTCTGAATACGACATTAGATTCTGCTTCCCAATGCTGCCGTGCTCTGCACCAGTCCAAATAGTCCAAAAGCTCGAATGCGGCGATATAATGTTCGCATACTGACAATGCGACCTTCTAGCAAAACACCAAACCATTGGTACACACACAGAGCAGTGGAACCAACACGGCGGGCAATTTCGCGGTAGGCCAAACCGACTTCTCTAAAAGCAACAATTCTAGCTAAGATGGTGATATTGTTGAAAAGGCATTTTGTTACGTAATCTTGACGCTCTGCGGTACGTATATATATATATATATATATATATATATATATTGCCTCGGCTTAAATTGTTGGTATGTTTGCACAGCGATTGTTAATTTCTATTTACCTTCTTCTGTTACACACACGCATTACCGTCATTGCAGTGGAACCAACACGGCGGGCAATGAGAAATCGATATGTAAAGCTTTACATTCTGTTATCGCACTATCGTAATATATTGTGTTACACTGGTTGTTAATTAAAACAAATCGATCTGTAGAGAAATGCAGAAACATGTACATTCTTACATTGTCATCCTACGATTAAATTAAATGCTTCTTCGATAATTTATGGGCTTATTAACTATTCAAAATTCATTTAATACTTCTAAGACTAAATGAAAACTAATTTTAACACGTATTTATATTGACCGCTGTTACTCTACTCTACGCTTGTATCTAAAAAAAAGGAAAAATATGCAGTTACATTTAAATGAATTACCTCAATTAGAAAAGCTTAACAGTGGATGTTTTGATTGGTCAATTTAGTAAGGAAGCACACGGAAGTCGGCCTTTTAAGTTTATTAAAGACATATGTTGGTTTCATCAATAACACATATTGAAGATCAGGCCTACTGACGTTTTAGATGAATCGATTCATATTGGAATGTAGCGAAGTGAATGTTATATTAACGAAGATTTTTAAAGTGATCTATAGCGTACCATATATCTATTAGAGGAAAATATGGCGTCAGCAATCAAGGTGGGTATACAAGTTGTTGTCCGCTACTGTACCAGTGTAAGAAACGGATAATTGGGGAACAGAGTCAACCACACCTCGCTAAGTAAATAGTCAATCGAAGTTGTTTACTGAATGCATGGGATAATAAATAATTTCTTTAGAAGTAGTTTTAGACGTAAATGTTTTGAATTTTCTGGAGTGATTAAGTATTCTTGTTATGATATACATTTCCTGGTCGATTTATTAAAGCCACTTTACAATTTTAAATATTTTTATGCTTAAAATTGTATACGTATTCTTTTATTTTTTAAATGTTGGCCATTTTGTTCTATTTATAATTTTTACTTTTTTTTTATTGCGAATTTCGGCCGTTGAGTTAATATAACATGCAATTTATATTAATAATGTTTTGGGGGTTACCCCTTTTCAAACTTTTTACTTTCTTCAACCTGCAATACCTTTTACATTTATACATTTCTAATTGTGAATAATAGTTTATACATATACGAGGGAGCGTTTTTATATTCGCGGAATGAGCTGGTTGTAGAGGGGTGAGTAGGCGCATTGGGGGCGTGGCCTGTGCAGCGACTCATGATTAGTATAAATACGAAGTTTCATTGTTATTAGACAGTTAGTCTTTGAGCCATCGTCAACCAAGTAACATAATCAGGAGTGAAAAGTGAAATATGGAAAAAATCGAATATCGTGCCGTTATAAAGTTCCTTACCAGGCAAGGAAAATCAGTCGCGACCATAATGAATGAGATGTCATTGGTTTACGGCGACTCTTGTCCAGGAAAAACCATGGTGTGCAAGTGGCATAGTTTATTTAAACAAGGAAGGGAATCCCTTGAAGACGACCCGAGGCCGGGCAGGAGCATTGAGGTGACCACGCCAGCACTTATCCAAAAAGTTGAACAAATTGTACTCGAAGATGCTCGACTAAAGAAGAAACAACTCGCAGAAATGGTTGGAGTATCCGATACAACAATTTTTAAAATCCTACACGATCATCCATGCAGTGGCATAAAAAGGGCACAGCACCTCCCAAGAAATTTAAAGTGTCACAATCAGCTGGGAAACTCATGGCAACGGTATTTTGGGACTCGGAAGGAATATTGTTGATTGATTATAAAGATAAAGGTGTTTCTATAACCGCAGAATATTACGCTTCAATATTAGAGCGACTAAAAGAAGCCATTAAAGAGAAAAGACGGGGAAAATTGACAAAAGGTGTTCTGCTTTTGCACGACAACGCGCCCGTCCACAAGAGCCGCGTTGCGTTAGCTGCCCTGCATAAGGTGGGCTTCGAAATTGAGAATCACCCACCCTACAGGCCAGACCTGGCCCCGAGTGATTATTACCTGTTTCCGAAAATGAAAAAAGAGCTGCGGGGTAAAAAATTTACTGCCAATGATGAAGTCAAGGAGGCAGTTTCGGCGTATTTTGCAGATAAAGAGAAATCATTTTTTTATGAGGGTATAAATAAATTAATTGAAAGATGTGAAAAATGTATCCGTCTTGCAGGTGAATATATTGAAAAAGAAAAATAATTTGGTTTTTTTATTTCCACCCCTTGTCCCCCATTCCGCGAATATAAAAACGCTCCCTCGTATGTATGTATATATATGTATATATATATATATATATATAAAGTGTACTAGGAAAGTTTTGCAATACAGCTTTGTTTATTTAATTTTTTCAAAGTAATTTCCTCTACACTCAATACACCTCTCCATCCTCCGAAACCAATCTATAAACCAGCTCTGCCAAGTTTCACCAGGGAGTGAAGTACACTCGTTGTCTCAAACCCGCACAAGGTCTTCATCACTGGAAAACTCCCTCCCTTTTAACTTCATTTTCACATGCGGGAACAGTGGAGGAACCAGGTGTCCATTCTTGACTTTGACCATAGGTTTTTCATAGATCCAATAACTTTAGGCAGGCACTGTTCAGTATACCACTTAGTTGTGACCGTCTTCTGTGTATCCAAAACGACGCGTTCCACAATTCCACTCGATTTGAAAAATACAGCTATCATTTTCTTCTCTACGAATTAGGATTTTCTGACAACAACGGGTGTGTCCTTATTATTAAAGACCCAAACTTTGTTTTGAGCTTTGGTCGGCACATCGTACTAGTACAGCCAAGTCTCGTTACCTATCACGATGTTGTTTACATACCGGAATTGTTCCTCATTAAACTTTTTTAACATCTCCCGGCACCAAGTCACACGTGGTGTCATCTGCTCTTCAGTCAGTCGATACGGCACCCAGAGAGAACAAAGCATCTTCAGGTGCAAATGATCATGCAGAATCGAACAAATTGCTGGTGCATTTAGGCCTGAAGTACCTTTTACCGGTTGGTAGATCATTCGCCTATCCTCGCCAAGCATTTTCCTCACAGTTGTAACGTTTTCCTCCGTAACTGATCTTCCCGGCCTCTCAGCATTCTCAACAGTTAAATTTCCCCTTTGGAATTTTCTATTCCACCTGAATATCGTTTTGCGATGTGGACAACAATCACCTAGTACAAAAGTCATTTCTTCGAAGCACTGGTCTATGTTTAAACCACGCACGTAATTATAACGCAAAACTGTCCTTATCTCATTTCGTGACCACGATGCCATCACAAGCACTTTACACTCTCACTGCTAATGAATAACTGCGCCCATCGACATGGCGCGGCGGCTACTATGCACCTATGAATATGTCTCAACAAGCAGCAACAAGCAGCATCCTACGATTCATTGTCGCGTCATGTTGCAATACTTTCCTAGTACCCTTTGTATATATATATATATATATATATATATATATATATATATATATATATATATATATATATATATATATATATATATATATATATATATATATATATATATGCACGAAAATAGCAGTGGTCTTAAATTTGCTGAAATATGAACAACATGTTACATAACAATAAATAAATAGGTTTTTTAATACCAAAGAGAAGATAAAACTTCTTTATATTCTAAAGCAAAGAAAATAATTGTGCATTAAAATAGTAGTCATCCTAAAATATTAACCAAATGTCATTTTTACTTAGTTAATTGGATTGAAACACTTAATATTTAGTTGCTTGACCTTTTTGTTTATCACCTCTGGACATCTGTAGTGCAACGTGTTCACCAGTTGCCTACATGTCTGTTGAAATTGATTGCCATTCGGCTTGGCATATTCGCCATAGATCGTCAATATTTTGAGGCTTAGCAGCAGATACAATCTATGTCATCTTCACCCATAAATTTTCAATGGGGTTTAAGTCTGGCGATTGTGCCGGCCAACCCAAAACGCGAACGTTATTATCTCGAAACGATACTTTCGCTTGACGAGAAACATGCTTTGGATCGTTATCCTGCATATATAATCATTTTGATGGCATTTTTCCTCTGTATATCGTAGAAGCACAGTTCGTAATATATTCACATAGACATCAACAT
Organism: Dermolepida albohirtum; assembly: GCA_031893035.1. NCBI lineage: Eukaryota > Metazoa > Arthropoda > Insecta > Coleoptera > Scarabaeidae > Dermolepida > Dermolepida albohirtum. Next base: position 76,734 of record JAVIWB010002998.1, read on the forward strand.
TCATTATGGCTTCTATCTTGTGTAACCATACCAGGAAAAACACCTTCACAGCATGACGCTTGAGTCTCCGAATTTTACCTTTGCCAGAATTTCAGGTGCGTCAATTCTATTATGTAGAAGATGGTAAAGAAATTGTATATCATTGCGGTGTCGACGGAGCTCTAATGGTTCTATGTTAAATATGATTAGTAGATTAATATGGTTGTAGTCTCGAGGAGGATATTTCCCAAACTGGCGAAAGAAGAGGTACTTTAGAAAACGCCTTTGCACCTAATGCACCATCTTATCGCTCGACGCTTATCACTGATTTAGCATTTGAACCATCAACCATTCACCGTATTCACTGGATTTGGCCCCTTGTAATTTCTATCTATTCTCTAAACTACATTTTCCGGTGAAAGGACAGCGTTATGCCGATGTCGTAGCCATTAAAAAGGCGTCGATAGCGAGCTTGAAGGACATCCTAAAGATGAACTTAAAACTTCATTTGTCATGTTAATTGACCGTACAAAACGTTGTATTGAAGTCGAAGGCGAGTACTTTGAATAAAATAAATGAATTTTACCAAAATAGTAAGCTTTTGTTTTCATTTTAAAAAAGTTCCGTTTTCTCTGAGACAGACTGTATAACTTCAAAAATAACCTTAAATAAAATTGTTTCGTAATTATTATCTACAAACGGACGACATACTAAAAAAATTACTATCGTCTCTAATATATGAAGTCGTATGTCTTAAAAAAGTCAATTCTTATCATACGCGTGTTATTTCGAATATTTCAAGTATTTACGGCCCACCACTAAATCACTAAAATGAATAAAGTGAAGTGTTTAATTGGTATTTTATACTTGTATCTACAATTTCCGGAAACGTTGTGACAGGCTACAATGTTACGATGTCAGAAACAGATGTACTTATTAGGGTGGCTTCTGTACTTATCTGATCCGAAGATAAGCCGAAACGAGAATGTCATCATATTTAAATTAGCGAAACGGAATATTATAAAAATGGTTTAGATACCGGGCACCGATACACGCGTGATATAATAAGCCATATGTCGAACACCCTCATCAAGTAAGTACGTAAGTCATTGGTGCCTAATTTGCATTTCTAACTAAATGTTTTAAGACGGCGGAATATCAAAATATTCGATCAGATGGCTTGTCTTGTTTTAATAGGGTGTTTAATTGTCTGTATTATTTAAATTTCTTTTGTTGGCTATACAGATACGTACAACGTGTACCGAGGGGAAATCGCTTCACTTCCTCCTTTTTTTAATAATAATATAATGATAGGATAATTATTTTTTAAGTATATTTTATTACACGCAAACGTTTTCTTTTTCTTTAAGGGATTTGATGAATTAATGTGTATGGAAAGTACGTCTTACTAGGCGTCCCATGCATATATAAAAATTAAAAATACAACACTTCGGAACGCTGTCTTCATTTCAAGATCTTGATATTAACACCAATACCTTAGTGTAAAAAGTAGATGTATTTTATTAACTACATATGCTGTTTTAATTAATGGATCGGATGTACGATGAAATATAAGTACGCCTAGAAATAAAATATTGAATTCAGCAGAATGTTTGGGTAAATATACAATATGGAGGGGGATTTGAAATGTTTTCGACCGGACAAAGAAAATATAAGAATTCCAGAATCTTTCTTTTATTGTTCAACGCAGTGATCTTTTTAAGTCACACGTTCAGACCAATGATTTTCCAATTTTTTAATATCTTTAGTATAAAACGATTCGAAGGTAATTTTGTTGAAGACTGTGGTTAACTAAATTCATCAATAAAAGACATCAATTGAATGGTACCTACAGCATCTTTCCGTAGAGACTTGGTCAAGGATTGAGAGCTTGCACAATCCGTTTCTCAATGAACTGATGGATCATCTGGATCGTCTTCTGCACCATGGTTATCCCATGACTAATAATAATATATTTATTTCCCAACAGACGAACCCAATTAAGGACAATATTGAATACAAATAAAACCAAGAACATTCAGTCAAAATTAATAATAATACTCTAAAGTAATTAATAATATAAAAAATAAAAGACAATACCACCAAGCAATTAATAATAACTTAAAATAACAGAAAAATTAAAATAATAGAAAATTAAGAACTAAAAACTAAGGGATCTGTCAAAAATATACGCTTGTGAGACTGTGTTCTTCACTCTCTCTGGAATGTTTGGTACCAGTTTTCTAGGCTCGATTGGGTTCTCCTTGAGATTCATGATCGACTATTTCTAACATGCGAAGCGAAACAAAAGAAGACACAAGTTTTTAAAAGTCCTACAGTTAAAGAGGACAAAAGACAATACATATCCAGCCTTAGACAATTGATGGACCAATGAAAATCGAGGAAGAACTAAATAAAACGGGAAAGAGCTGGAGAAAAGTAACGGTTAAGAGAGAAGAATGTTTGGAATAGTCTTGTGGAACTCCTACGCTCCTCTAAAGAGTAAATAGGAACTTTATATTTCTGCAAAACTTGTTGAATCTATAAATATTTGATCAGATAACCTAAAACTATATATGTACGTATATTCACAAAGTCGTGGTGTGGAACTCTGGCCCTTAACACAGTCAAAATGCGCAGTAAGACAACACTTCGTATGCAAGTTAAAGATAGTTCTAACGGGTCCTTTATTAAGCGCTTCTTATTTTTAAATTTAAATAAAACAAAGTATGTGTGAGATATCATTGAAATTTTTTATTCTTTCGAAAGGTCTATCGATGCCATTATGTATGGAATATAACATCATGCAAATGTCCGCCCAGCTTCGCTGGGTGGCGCGCATCCGAAATGTCTAATTTGCCATGACTCTGGCTCATAAATCCGGCTGATTTTGATCGTTGGCATGGGTTATGTTGGCTTTGAAGGCCGCTGTGGTTTGTGGTTTATTTGCATAGACCTGCGACTTAAGAAAACTCCACAAGAAAAAGTCTCACGGGGGTGAAATCGCACGATCTCGGTGACCAGTTCACATCACCTCCACGTGAGATGACAATGCCTCAAATCACTCGTGCAGAATGTCCAACGTGGCAGGAACTGTGTGGCACGTAGCGCCGTCTTGTTGAAACCACACGTCGTTGGTGTCCATATCATCTAATTCAAGCCAAAAGAAGTTGGTAATTTGACGGTGATGGCCTGACCAACGTCGTTCTCAAAGAAATATGGACCGACGACGCCGCCAGCGCAAAATCCACATCAAACACTGACTTTTTCGGGATGCATTGGGCGCTCTTGTATCTCATGTGGATTGGTTTTGTCCCAAATTCGCAAAAAAACCGAGTTCTTGTGAGCGACGCGAAATCGACTGCCTCGGATTCTCCTGCACAGTCTCACGGACGGCGGCGATATTTTCGTCAGATCTTGCGTTTCGTCTTCGTACGAGGTGGGGTGTTGGTTCATTGCATACTGAATCAGTGGACTCAAATTTCTCCACCACACTGCGAATATTCCTGTCAGTAAGATAAGGTGTTTATGGCTGCCCAAACAGAACACTGATTTTGATAAAACAATTTTATCATTTGCACGTGTTGTTGAACGCTATATCTGTCCATGGTGATTTGGCAAAACAAAGTGAATAAATGACAGCCAATTCGACATGTGTAGCTTCATCGATATGGCCGCTATCAACAAGCAAGTTCGGAAGTCCCTATTGGAAGACCCGTTATTACAATGCAGTCAATTTTATGTAGAATTTTCAGTGAAATTTCTTCCACTTTGCTTAGTTTGCTTTGTTTGTTAGAATGTTCTTAATTGGATTTTTTTCAAGTTTCATAGAATAAAAATTAATCTACTTTTTAAACATCACTCACTAATGATACGTTAACTAAATTCAATTGAAGTGTGTTTTACTTAACTAGTCGTAGGCACTATTGTGTATATATATTTTCTTCATTGATGAAAGGATCTACGAATGACTATAATACTCCTAGTTACTACTGAAAAGAGAAAGTTATGTACACATTTTATCCGGGCTATCTTACATCTCTGTTTATTTTGGAATAATTTTTAATTGAGTACATTGTCGTATAATATTCAGAATGACTTGCATTCAAAATACCCACCAACAGTGAGAAGTCATTTATAAATATTTAAACAGAATACCCGGGCGTAATAATCACCGTAGTATCGACGAGTATTTTGTAGTATTTGTACGGTGGAACTCTTTGAACGTGACCGATTCCATGATTAATAAAAGATGAATTTGAAATTGATATTCCGTGTGATAAAACCAACCATGGAGACGGACAAGAATGTCATACTTGATTGGACAATAATTGTTCAGGGAGGACGGCGGTTGCGGCATCAAAACGTCTTTTGTGTGAATTTGACAGTTTCTAAATTTTATACGAAAAATTTAAGTTACAATGATCAATAAAACCACAAAATGTCAGCAGCTCTGCGTTGAAAACGATATTATTTGATTTTTACCGCGCAGTTCCGGTCAGAGACGATTTCTTCTGGGAACTGGGCTTCTTACACATTTACAAATAGTAAAATCAGATTTTATGCCCTAGGAATTCAATCAACAAGAATTTTAATTCATAATTTTGGTTCTAAGAGATCATATATTTAACTGTTTGTTTACATTTAACAAAGATTTAAGATTCGTAGGATTCATACATTGTAAACTAAAAAAAAATAAAATAAAACAAAATATCTTTAAAAGACGAATAAGAAAATAACTATTTTAAAATGCTTCATAAATTTAAAATTGAAATACAGTTTGATTTAGAGTATCATATTCTCAACAGCATAAACATTCCAACACCTACATCCACAGGTTGACATTTTTGGTCAATTTTTGTGAAAAACGTTGCAAAGTAATTGATTAACATCTGGGAATACATAATCAAGTGACGATGGTGTGATTGTCAGTTTTACTTACCGATCTCATTTTATGCTACAACTAATTGCTGAACAGCGAAGACAATGTTCAAACTGTTACTGATAAAGGAAATGATTTTAATGAGATATCAAGTGGTAAAGAATTACCATAAGTGATTAATCTAGTTTCTGTTTAACGATGCATGACCGTCAAACTAATTACACAAAGACGCGAAGAAAATTTTGCAATGAATATTTACTCATCAAAATACTGGAATTATAGTATGGACCATACCATGGAGTATCATTAATTATGGAAGTAGGTCTGGTGTTCGTCGTAAGTAATCATATCGCTCAGTACTACATACGAGGGAGCGTTTTTATATTCGCGGAATGGGGGACAAGGGGTGGAAATAAAAAAAGCAAATTATTTTTCTTTTTCAATATATTCACCTGCAAGACGGATACATTTTTCACATTAATTTATTTATACCCTCATAAAAAAATGATTTCTCTTTATCTGCAAAATACGCCGAAACTGCCTCCTTGACTTCATCATCGGCAGTAAATTTTTTACCCCACAGCTCTTTTTTCATTTTCGGAAACAGGTAATAATCACTCGGGGCCAGGTCTGGGCTGTAGGGTGGGTGATTCACAATTTCGAAGCCCACCTTATGCAGGGCAGCTAACGCAACGCGGCTCTTGTGGACGGGCGCGTTGTCGTGCAAAAGCAGAACACCTTTTGTCAATTTTCCCCGTCTTTTCTCTTTAATGGCTTCTTTTAGTCGCTCTAATATTGAAGCGTAATATTCTCCGGTTATATAAACACCTTTATCTTTATAATCAATCAACAATATTCCTTGCGAGTCCCAAAATACCGTTGCCATGAGTTTCCCAGCTGATTGTGACACTTTAAATTTCTTGGGAGGTGCTGTACCCCTTTTATGCCACTGCATGTAGTCTTATTTGGACTCAGGTTCATAATGATGAACCCAAGTTTCGTCTTCAGTAACAATTCCACTCAATACACCATCCTTGTCTTCATTACAGAGGTCCAAAAATGCACGCGAACACTCTACGCGCTGTTGTTTTTGCGGCGGCGTGAGCATTCTCGGCACCCATCTTGCGCTGACCTTAGATATGCCAAGATGATCGTGTAGGATTTTAAAAATTGTTGTATCGGATACTCCAACCATTTCTGCGAGTTGTTTCTTCTTTAGTCGAGCATCTTCGAGTACAATTTGTTCAACTTTTTGGATAAGTGCTGGCGTGGTCACCTCAACGTAAACCAATGACATCTCATTCATTATGGTCGCGACTGATTTTCCTTGCCTGGTAAGGAACTTTATAACGGCACGATATTCGATTTTTTCCATATTTCACTTTTCACTCCTGATTATGTTACTTGGTTGACGATAGCTCAAAGACTAACTGTCTAATAACAATGAAACTTCGTATTTATACTAATCATGAGTCGCTACACAGGCCACGCCCCCAATGCGCCTACTCACCCCTCTACAACCCGCTCATTCCGCGAATATAAAAACGCTCCCTCGTAGAAAAAAATTATTGAACTTCATCTACCTCCTAATCTTCTAAAATCGGTTGATCATTTTGGCAAGACAATAGGCATTCCTATATAGCAATGCGTACTCTAAACTTCTTTGAAAAGTCTCGCTTTAATCTTTTTCCATAGTTAAGGGAATCCAAAACTCCCTATACAATGATGCCATACAATAATTTATTTACAAATCGAAGTATTTTAAATATCCTCAGTAACCCTAGGTATCTAAACAAGTACAGTGAAACCAAAATAACAAAAACAAATGAAAACAGTAATAAAGTCAAATTGGAAATAAACATTAACGTAAGAAAAACATGACAATGTGTTAAAAGAGAACCTATGAATTCTAATCATACATTATTTTAAACACATAGTTGGACTAACTGTCAAAAGGATAACATCTTGTTTATTACACATGTTTCAGAGATTTACTCATCATCAACTTGTGTTATTAAAAAACGATTCCTTTGTGATACTAGTAACGTTAATAGGCTAGAAAACATCCAGACTCTCCTAGGACCTACTGGAAAGTACATATCGATAATTATATCTAGACTGAACATTTTTGCTATAAAATTCTTGAAGCTTCGATTTGAATCGCCCAGTTAAATGCTAAAGGCATTCCTTCAGTGATGGAGCAAAACATCAAAGTGCTGTATTTCCGATATACTACACAATCAAGTCAGTTGTCCCCTCTTCTATTGCAATTACTTTTGTTGCACGAACTCATTCAATCTGTCCATCTAACACGTTCAGCATCTCATTAAAAACAAATATTCTACTAAAATCACCTCTGCAATGACAAATGATGAGAGACGTGAATAAATACCATCCTGATCCGTCCTTTTTAAATTTCGAACCACTATTTTCTTTTACGTTTTTTAAATATGATATTTGGTTGTATATAATGTTCTTCTAAAACTTGTTTAATGATAGTTACACTGCATTTAAATATAGAGGCTGAAAAAAAAATTAAAAATATCAACGAAATCGAACAAAAATGAATATTTATTGGTTCTTTATATAATAAAAATTAAAATTACAATTCATTAAGCTTATTTCTAATATACTTATAAAGAGTGTTAGAGAAAATTACGTGAATTTTATGGTTTATATAATCGTCCATCTGAAAGCACTATTGGTCGAATTATTAAAAAGTTTCAAGAGACCGGTTCCGTGGAAGATCAAAAAAGTGAAAAATATAGTCGTAGTGATCGTTCATAAGAAAATGTTGGTTTGGTTCGTGAAAGTGTTTCTGAAGATCCTGAAATGTTCATTAGATGACGTTCACAACAACTTGGACTTAGTGGATCAACAACATAGCATATTTCACACAAGGATTTAGCTCTGAAGGCATACAAGGTTCAAATAATGCAGGAACTGAAGCCATTAGATCATTTAAAACGTCGTTCATTCGTCAATTTCATCAATGAACAACTAGCTGATTTTTCTCAAAAAATAATGTTTTCCGATGAATCATATTTTGAATTTGGTGGCTATGTTAATAAACAAAATTGCCGTATCTGGGGTGAGGAAAATCCACGAATTATTCATTAGACACCTATGCATCCTAAACGAGTTACTGATTGGTGTGCATCATGGTCAGGTGGTGTAATTGGACCGTACTTCTTTGAAAGTGCTGCTGGTGAAGCTGCAACTGTGAATGGTGATCGATATCGTCTGATGATAACCGAATTTTGTGGATTGAATTAATGAATATTGATTTAGAGGATATGTGGTTTCAACAGGATGGCGCTACACCTCACTTTGCACAAGAATCAATTGATTTATTGAGAGAAAAAATTTCCTGGACGTGTAATCTCATGAAACGGGGATGTTAATTGGCCACCAAGATCATGTGATTTGACACCGTTAGACTATTTTCTTTGGGGTTATGTGAAAAGTCAGGTTTGAAATATGAAATTATTCGTGTCATTGGTGAGATAGAGCCTCAATTATGTCAAAATGTCATTGAAAATTTTAGCAAAAGAGTGGACGTCTGTGGAGCTGGAAGAGGAGGCCATTTGACAGATATTATTTTTCGCATATAAATGTCATAACTAACACTTCAATTATAATAATAATAATAATAATAATAATAACTTTATTGCAATTAATTATACAAAGAGAAAAAAGAAATTGCAAACGTCATGACAAAATACAAAATATTACATGTGTTAAAAACATATTCTTATACATCACATTCTTGCTGTAGAGAACCACGATTTATGTATTCAAATACACTGTATGGTTCTAAATCAATTAAGAAGTCCCGAACTCTTTTTTTAAATATTAAGAATATCTTAATTTCTTTTAATGATGCCGGTAAACTATTAAAAAATTTAATGGAAGAGTAGCGAAGTCCACTCTCTATCAGTGTCAGGCGGTGTTATTATGTCAACTATCAATAAAAAGTTTTTGAGAGTGAGTGCAAATTATGTGTTTTATTTATTCTTTAAAAAAAAACTCGAAATTTGAAACACCCTTTATTTACGTTTGTAGTTTGTCCCGTAAGATTTTTTTTGTTTTATTAAAATACAAAGATCTCACTACTTCTGATAATATTATTGTTTTCACAGGCATACATTTAATATATCAATATGAGAGCTATAAACATAGTTGCTGGAGCGAAATTGATTCGGTGCACATGAAATATTATTAAGAATTCGAAGTGGATTTATTATATGCACCCCCATTGATTATCTCTTAGTATGTAACCAATCACAATGCCGTTTGGTGTCTCTATTGGCCAGGGAATAGTTTGAATAGGTGGGGTGTAATTATATAACAGTTAGACCATAACTTGTCATTTGCATATTGTAGTGCCCCGTGTAACAAAGAAATGGAAGTCGTAGATAATTGCAGCCATAAATATCGAAAACTTACATTCTCTAAATTCACGTGTGGTAAGTATGTAATACTGCCTCGGGTATTTTCTCCAGAACAGAACTAATTTTTGGTTTCGAACACGTGAATTGTACACGTAAGACTAAGCTATCATTCTTATTGATTGCGAATGTGCTGCTTATAATTATTCTTTTTCTTAGCTTGATTTTATGCAATTTTAATCATAGCAAACGGAAACTCTTTTTAATTTGTAAATGATCCAAATTTTGTCAGTTATGTTTTGAAGAATTGTCAACTTGAAAAAACAAACAAAAGGCTCGCTAATTATTAATCAGTCCTCATACACGTAGATGCAAATATTTACATACATGTACATGAAACTACAAACAATTTTTTCTAATATTTTCTTTGAAACTTTCAAATACCTTTATGCTTACATTTGACATAGCTTTGATTTTTTGAACGAATTTGTTTATTTTGTGGACGACTTAATACACACTAATGATTTACCAGTCTGTCTCAGAGAAAACGGAACATTTTTTAAATAAAAACAAAAGCTTACTATTATATGCTTCTCGGCTTCCGGGCTGGAACCGCGTCACTGGTATAACTGCTACTGTTACTGTCTGTCAGACTGATACTCAGTTTCAGTGAGACAGTAGCAGTATTTGAGTAATGAAGATGTCCCATATGAGTGGGTACGAAACGTCGGCAGCCATACTAGTGACGCGGTTCCAACCCGGTAGCCCAGAAGCCCAGAAGCAGATAGTATGAACCACGACTGCGGAAGTCTACGTATCAAAAGTTTTCTATTTTGGTAAAATTCATTTATTTTTATCAATACAATGTCTTGCATGATCAATTAATATGTCGAATGAATTTTTAAGTTCATCTTTAAGATGTTCTTCAAGATCGCTGTCGACGCCTTTTTAATGGCTACGACGTCGGCATAACGTTGCCTTTTCACCGGCAAATGTAATTTGGAAAATAGATAGAAATCACAGGGGGGCAAATCCAGTGAACACGGTGAGTGGTTGATGGTTAAAATGCCATTTGTAGCAAATCAGCTACCATTATCATGACATTAAAGGCACACACGACGAATATGCCCCAAAAGATGCTTCATAACACCAAGATAGTATACAGCATTAAATGTTTGACTAGTTGGTATAAACTCTCCATGCACTATGCCTTTCGAATCATAAAAACAAACTAACAGCCTTCATTTTTGACTTCTCCAAACGGCTTTTTTTTCAGTCTTTTTTCGCTTGCATGCTTCCATTCAGAGTTCTGACGCAGGGTCTCTGGATCATATTGAAAACGCCACCTCTCATCGCCAGTTACAATAAAATATCTGAAGTTTTCGCCCTTTTTTGAGTCATTAATCAAGTCTGTATAATGTTGAGTTCAGTTAGCTTGTGTGGTACAAATCTTGCCTAAATCTTTTTCAGTCCTAAATACTATGTCGAAATACGATGAATTGTATTTTTGGTAATATTTAATTTCATTCCCACATATGGTAATGAGGATTTCGTATCATTTCTGATAAATTCACCTACAAGTTCGATGTTACTTTTCGCAACCACAAATTTTTTTGCACCAGGATGTTCGTTGTCATTTAGGTCCGTACGACTGTCTTTAAATCGTTCATACCACTCATACACACTTGTACGTGATAAACACGCATCACCATACACTTGTTTCATCAAATTAAATGTTTCCCTTATTGAGAAAATTACGATTGATTTTTAAACGAACTAAAAATAAAACTTAAGGAAAAGCGTCATATATAGACCGGACAGGAAATCAGAGGAGGATCAGTAACGAAGACGTAGTGTGTAATATTTTTTTTTTTTACAAAAAGAATTTTTTTTATTTCTGACGATGAAAAATAGATCTTAACAATAATAGTTATTATAAATTCGCGGAGTATTTGCTAGGTTTGTTTCGTCATGTCGAAGTTTTCACAGATACAAGAACATCTCACGATATTTTACTTATGCAAATTTGTTACAGCGAGAAATTTTTCAGACATTCACAATTTGTAAAATTAAAAAAAAAGACTAAAAAGCAACCCAGCATAAGTTCACAAATTATAGAACTGCTGCAAGTTGAAGGACCTCTCTTCAGTTCGCCTAGTACATACCCAGGCACGTTTTCTATGATTAATGATGTTTTGTGTTCAGTTGAAGTTAGAGTTAAGAGTGAAACAGAATGTAATAGATATGAATCTGGCACTGCGTAAAATGGCGGTTAATAAATGCAGATTTTATGTACAAGGAAGGAAGCGAGTCAATTCCCCGGCCACTGCTTGCCAGTCCACCATTACCATTACTGTGAACTGTTATTCAATGAGCACGCATGCGCAGTACTTTGAATTGTTGTATTACGTGAGCTTTAAATAAGATTTTTTTTTTGATTTAGCATCGGAATAAAATTACGGTAACGACATTGCGCACCGTTAAATTTTTCCATACGTCGAGCTTTTATTGGCTTAAATTAGGCTTCTGCATTAGCATAAAATCGAAGAATTAAGGGTGAACGATGGAAACGCGAAATAGTGTGGGGTTTGAACAAGTAGACGACGAATGTAGCTTTTCAATTAAAATGACTATAGTTTTAGAAATGATTCTTTCTAGATTATTAAAATTGTCTGTTTAATTAAACGTTTACGTGGGTGATTTGATGAGAGAAATTACTTTCAATGAAATAGTTATTCTAGGATAAAATAAATCTATTCCTTTTAAATAATAATTCTCATTCGATTCTATTCACTTCGTATGACAATGTTTGGGGGTCATCTAAAAAGTAATCTTTCTGAAGAAAGCTCGTAATTTTCTAATTATGGCACAAATTATTGAAAAATTTTTTGTGAGGAATCGAACCTCAGTCATCCGCTTGCCGGACCGATGCTTTATCAATGAGTTACCAAGGACCGTGAGATTCAATTGTTTAATTACGCTTTATATCTCATTATGGAAACATATCTTTAATTTGCAAATGTATATATTGTATATAAGCTTGAAGCTTTAAGAAGTATGTTGGTTCTTGGCGTTTCCATATACAGTAGATCATTGAACCTTGATTCCAATCTCAGAACTGCGAACTAATAACTTTGTTACATTAATTCTCCTAGAGATCAAGCCATCCATAAAAGCTGCAGTGACATTCTGCCTCCGTTTTGCCAGGGACTCAAAGCCATGTTGAGTTCGAAGTTGTCTGTAATCAACATCGTGCCCTGGATAAATGCCATTATCTTTGTACGATAAATATTTTAAAAACTTCTTCTGTATTCTTTCCAAGGTATTCTTTTGAATGTCATAAATAGAGTAGCATTCCATACCTGCATATTCTAGCTTACTACATACCAAAGCATGAAATAAGGAAGATATAGTCCCTATGTCAGTGAAGTTTCTACAGGTTCGTATAAAAAATTCCATGGTTTTGTGTGCAGTACAGGCTATCGCAGATAGGTGCTCGGCAAAGGATAGCTTGAAGTCAAAAATAACTCCTAAATCCCTTATCGAATCTCTATGCGAAACTAACACATGATCAATGAAATATTCAGAGTCATTCCTATTTAGTTTTCGTGCATAAGAGACAGAAAAACATTTATCAATCTGGTACGTAGACTTCCGCGGTCGTGGTCCATGCTATCTGCTTCTGGGTTTCCGGGCTGGAACCGCGTCGCTTGTATATCTGCCGACGTTTCGTACCCATTTGTATGGGCATCTTCAGGGCTGAAACAGTTTCAGTGCAGTAGTTGGAAACTAGTGGGAAAAGTTGTGCGGAATTTTTCTCTGCGAGTTTTACTACGAATGCAGATGTGACACTATGATTAATTATCTGCTGATGATAACTTAGTACGTATACGAACATCGATGAGCTAAGGGATTTTATTTACTTGTTTTGTTTAAATCATATATTTTTTGTTTTCTTCCAATACATCCTTTTAATATTTCTATAACGTAAACTTTGTCTCTCTAATGTCCTTTTAATAAAGATTTTTCCATATTTTGTTTGTAGATTCTCAACAGTAAGTTTCCTCTACATCTAGATAAGTAAAGTATAAGCTCCCTACATTTGCTCTTCTCTAAGATTTATTTTAATCGGAAAATATGGCGTTGGTCAGCTTTTCTTTTAGCGTTTGTGTTTCTAAAGCGTTAGCTCAATTTTCTGTTCTAGATTCTTACCATTACTATAATATTCATAAATTACCGTACGTACATAGCCTGTATTTATTGATGTACCCTGTAAATGAAACTGTTACTTTCAGTGAACATTAATACACGTATTTTGTATAGAAGGGAAAAGTTTTTAAATGCTATTATTATTTTAAGGTAGTAGTTACCTGGTTGTTCTTTTTAAATGTGACATATAATTTGTATTATTATTGTGAGACACAGAAAAAACGGTACACCTCAACGTGTAATTTTTTTCCTGAACATGAAGTTTAATATAAGTGTAATATAATGTATTATTTGTGTTAATTTTTTATTTGAAAAATGGGATAATGATAAGCAATGTTTTATGTTAGTTTTCGGTGGATTGTATTCTTTTGGACTGAAGATTTTTGAGAACAGAGTAAAAGGAAAAAATGAACGATTCGTGTTTTTCTTTAGAGATGAAACAAACATTCCGACATCAAAATTGTTTGGAAATATAACCCGCTGGCATTTGTTAATGTATGATAACTTATGAAAAATAACAGTTTTTGCGAGTATACTTCTTTGAAAGAATCGATTTTTTTATTAAAATAAAAAGTTTTAAATTTATCCTTTGCAGTACACAGAAACGTAATCCTGATTTAGCAGAATATAAACTCATAACTTTCTATAGAAAAATCATTCATGCATTTACACATTCAAAAGTTCACATTTTTATATGGTCTTTCACGTTACATCCTCCTAGGGTTAAACCAAAATAGTTATAAAAATAAATATGACGTTATGTCGTTGATGTGTAATAAGTGAATGACAATGTGGTGGTCACAAAAAGCTCTGTAATTGTTTTGTTTAATACTGTCTCTTCTTACGTGATCCTGTAATGTAAGCCTACAGCTTCTCCGCCAATAGCTGTTTTTTACTGCATTTATTCGGTTTTGCATGTTCTCTTTTACAGTCCATACTTCTGAGCTGTATGTAACTGCTCTCCACTATTGTTTTGAATACGAGGGTGGTCCCATAAGTATCCGGCCTGACCTAGAGATGGCGGTAGTTGTTTGAAAACTATCACTGTATTAGAAAGTACACAATCTGTAAAGCATATGTTTCAAGTTTGAAGATGCCATGTTGTTTAGTATTTGTTTGGCAGCCATCAATAGTGAACATTTTCAGTGAATTTGTAAAAATGGAGAAAATTGATCATCGTTACGTGATACAATACTTTTATTTGAAAGACCTCAGCCCAACCGATATAAGCGCTGAACTGGATTCTGGATTCTACTCTGGGTGAGTCTGCTCCTTCGTTTACAGCAGTGAAATATTGGGTAGCAGAGTTTAAACGAGGCACACTGGAGCAAAAACAGTGTCGCGAAGATGTTTCAATTGACTGTTTAGTGAAGTTTCACAGCAGTAAAGCAGAATTTTTGCGCCGTTTCATAACCATGGATGAAATATGAGTCCGTCACTTCACACCCGAGACAAAAGAATAATCTAAACATTGGACTCAAATGGGAGAACCGGCTCCAAAGAAGGGAAGACCGTTTCATCTGCAGGCAAGGTCATTGCATCGGTTTTTTGGAATGCGCGTGGAATAATTTTCATTGACTATCTTGGAAAAGGAAAAACTATCAACGGCGAGTACTATGCGAATTTATTGCAATGTTTGCGCGAATAAATCAAGCAAAAACGGCCGCATTTGGCTAAGAAGAAGGTGTTGTTTCATCAAGACAATGCACCAGCTCACAAATCGTTATTGCAATGGCCAAAATTAATGAATTAAAGTTTGAATTATTACCTCATGCTCCTTATTCGCCAGATTTAGTCCCCTCGGATTATTTTTTGTGTCCAAACTTGAAAAAATAGCTCAATAGTCAAAGATTTTCTAACGATGAAGAAGTGATGTCGGCAGTTAATGGCTATTTTGAGGAGCAAGACAGTTATTATTATAAAAAGGGTATCGAACTTATTGAACATCGCTGGGGAAAGTGTATAGAGCTGAAAGGAGATTATGTTGAAAAATAAATATATTTCTTTCCAAAATGTTTGTGTTTTCTTTGTTGGGTCGGGTACTTCTGGGACCACCCTCGTATCTGCTTTTTCGTTGTCTCATGAATATCTTTGTTCCATAATATTGAGTTTAACTGGTTCGTACTTGCCTTTCCTTTGCCCACTTTTCGCAAGATGTTCTTTTCATCTTTTTCATTGTCTGTTAGGGTACTTTCAAGATATTTATATTTCTTAGAGTTTTTAGTTATTTACTATCAATGTCTAAGTTTTACCTTCGCCTCCTATTGTCATATACTCAGTTTTTTCCATTTGAATTTCTAGATCCCACTTTTTAAATTTCTTCATCAGTTTTTAAACACATATGTCACATCTTCAGCACCTTCCGTCAGAACAACCTGGTCGTCAACAAATAATAAGGTGGTAAGCTTTCCTTCCCTAATTTTGGACTCCATTATTTTTGAACCAATGTTTCAGAGCCGAGTTTTTGTAAATCTAGAAAAGCGTAGGAGTCAGATATCACCCGTGTCTCAGACCCTTGTTTGTTGGAAAGTATTCTGAAAGTCCCCGTCGTGTCTTTATACAGCTGATCTTTCCTTTATAGAAGGTTTTCACCACGTTGATGTATTAGCGATGTTTGCTGTTTTTTTTTCCAAAGAATCCCAATTTCTTTCCTGGGACAGTGTCGTATGCTTTTCTAAAATCAACCAAAACCAGGCTTCCATATGCTATTGCATCAATCCTATCAATGCATGATCTCCCTGATCTGAATCCACCCTGTTCCTCTTGGTCTTCATACTGGCTTTCTAAACTATCTCGTAAAATCCTGCCGCACAGTTTACTTGTGGAAGCTATATTACATTAATTCCTATATAACTTTTACAATCTTTTTTGTTTCCTTTGTTATATATTGAGCTGATATAAGCTATTTTACGTTTGGATGGTGTACAATCCGAATAAAAATGTGGATTTTAAGAATCACCTAATTGTAATAATAATAATCCATACCTTCGCATCCCCCAATAACTTAACATCAACTACCATCTTTGCGCTTACAGTGTGACTTAAGATATTCATCTGTCAGTATTCGTTTAGACGAGACTTCCAGCGTGATAAACAACTGACTTACCACTAAACTATCAGATGCCTATATATATTAACTCAACTAATATTAAATAAAATTAGGTTTTGTTCATCAAATTTATTGTCTCCTATAGCTCAAAACTTCAGACGCTTTTCTACAATAACATTCCACTTCATTGTAACACCAAATAGTATTTATTTACAGAAGGCATTCTAATTTATAATTTATAAATTTAAAATTGAATTAACTACTTTTTTTCCAAATAAATGACTAACGTGTTTTCTTTGGACAGCTGCCCCTCAACAAGACAAAAAAAAGAAACATTTTGTCTTATGCGAAAGGCAATTAAAAAGCATTATACGTACGTTTGACTGCTGGAAACACGAAAGTATTATATTCTATTACCATGAAGAGTTAATTATAATGATAGAATGGGAAGTTATATCAAATGCTTCAACATAAAGCCAGTTTAAAAACACTTAATGCAGTAGCATAATAAACTGGGTGTTAAGTGATTTTAAAGTGAATTTTTCTAACAATGTCTGTGGCCTTAAGGGGATTTTACTATATTTATTACATCAAAATAGTCGTTAAAGAATGAACGACACATGTTTTAGCTGCTAGATACTTTAAATAATGATGATAAACTATAAGACCAGCGTAATAATGGCGTAATAAATTTAAATAATTTTCTTTACTATAAATATTAGAAACATGCATTTCGATTTGTAGTAGAATTCAAGTTCTATTTATATTGTAATTACTAATAATGTATTTGATATACTGCGCGACATGTTACAAGTGGTAATTTTTCTGTGTCACTATTATGCTGAAGTAGAAACGAAGGATTTTAAAAAGAAAACCTGGAAGAAAACAAGTAAAATTAAGGTGGGGGAAAAAGCAATAAAAAACAGAGGTATACAACTTGTTTAGAGAAGTGCTAATAGATTACTTTACAACAGCACACATAATGCAATAGTTAGCACCTTTGGAAAGAATGAAATAAGAAAAAAATGTATATCCGGTAGCGTGGAAGAACACAAAAGGGAAAAACGCGAAAAATGAATCTGAAGATAAGAAAACGTTGTTAGGAAGAGAAAAATAAAACGTAGCAAAAGAAATAGAAATGTAATATAGAGATGTAGAATTAAACGGTCTGTTAATATATATTCATACTTATGGTTTACAGAAACAATTCCATTCTTACTGGTCAAAATTGGTGTTCGACCGACGTCATATAATTTAATGGGGAAATAATGAATAATCATTGCCTTCCTCTCTCGTCCAACGCAAAAATGTATTGGACGACAAAGCGAGAACGCGTTTATCTCGTATGTCGATAACTAAGTTACCAGAGCGTATAGATAGACGCTTGCACCACGGCGATTTGCCGAGTAAAAGAATGTTAAAAGGAATCATTCAAATGTTAATAACACCCTGTCTGCTACATATGTTTCAGAGGTTCACTCATCTTCAGGTTCAATACATTTTTGTGTTGGACTAGACAGGGAGGCAATTATTATTCATTACTTTTCTGTATCGAAAAGATACGATATACTCTACGAAGGAATAGTTCGTTAATAACACAAGTCTGCCTGATGATGAGTGTGATTCTCTGAAACGTATGTAGTAGACAGGGCGATATTGACATTTAAATCATTCCGTTTAACATTTTAATGGGGAAATAGTTCAAACGCTTGTTAAAATTTATAAAGGAAGCGGCACACGAACTTGCTGTAAAAAGAAAACCATTGTAAATATACAAGGTGTTCACTAAACATGCGGAAAAAAGTCAGGTAGTTATTCTTGGGATATTTTAAGATTTTTTTGTTCTCAGACGATTTTCAGAAAGACGCTTTGTTTCGAGGATACACAGGGCGATAAAAGAAAACAGTACTTTATTACTTACTATTACATGTAAAAATTCTTAATCTACCGAAGTCGCAGACTACCATTACCTAGTTTGATGCATTCAATCTTCTCTTTGACTGTTGAACTTTATTAAAAACACGGCTGTCTCTATTGCATTGCATTCAATTATCAGATTTCAGAAATCTTTTTCATTTAACACTGGACTAGTGTAGACTGATGTCTTCGAATGGTCTCATAGGAAAGAAAAATCCAAAGGATTTACGTTTGCGCATCGAGTAAGCTATAAGTAAACTCATAAGGCATAAACTATATTATGCTTCTCATTGCCAGTGGGAAATCATCTAGAAAACCTTCCAAAAAATTTCGATACAACCAAAATGTGATGTTGATAATTGATCTTCCAATCGCATGTACTTAGAATGTATTCATAATTTTAAAAATATCTACTCCTTTTTCGTCCTGTAATTTCGAAGCAAAGCGTCTTTCCGGGCCAGTGGATCGATAGAAGTTACTCTTAGAATCACAAGCAGCGTTGCTTTAGAAGCCCTACAATATGATCTCGGAATCCTAGAACCCCCGCTTTTGTACTGTAGCCATCCGCTTCCTATACATTGCATCAATACAGTAGTATGGATTGGATGACGTTCATCAGGAGCTGGCGTTTACTCTGTTAGTCCTTCTACATTGACCACGAGTCGGCTCAGCATCATTGTTATTCCAACGACTTTATCGCTCGATGACTGAATCTGTTCCCAGAAAATCATCTTGCTATCTAGCCACAATCCAAGCTACTTTACAGAGTCTTTAGTTGTTATCGCCACGGTCATATCTATCTCCTTGGGAAATCTCCTCTAGGTCAGTAAGACGATTTTTGATTTATCTGTTGCCATGGTCAGGCCGTGTTTGTCCATCCACGAAGTCAATCTGGTTTAAAAGTCTGTGATCGCTGCAAAATCGTCTATCCTATGAGATGGGTATTTTGCAACAGTTTCATTCGGAAAATCCCATCGTAGGCCGCATTCCACAAGTCGAGACCTAAGATGGAGCTTCGCTCTGCTTCCTCTGTTACCTGTTTCGTACACAGACCACTATCTTTTTCGTAGAGTTTTCTATCACTGAGGTAATTGTGTACCGTCTTAAGTAGATAGGATGGTGTGTTAAATCTATTCTACAGGGCGCCCAGGATCCCATTCCACCTCGTTGAATTGAAAGCATTCGTCAGGTGTAACACATAACCAGGGACATCAAGTAATGATTTACTCTCTGAGCGGCTTCGAAGGTCTCTACCACCCGTGCTACCGTATCAACTGTAGTGTCCCTTTCTGAAGCGACGCTGTCTGTCAGAAACCTCCAGCATCACCAAGGCTCATCTCCAATCGGGTCCTCAGCAACCTTTCCAAGAATTTTCCGGCCGTATCCAACATACAGAGTGGTCTGTATGCCGAAGCTGTAGCTGGATCGTCCTTGCCTTTGCTTATCAGCCCGATGAGATATATATATATATAAGGTATTATTTCATATTGCTCTTTGTGCATAGGTTCGTTTAATATTTACATAAAGGTCTATATGTTCATCACTTACTTTTATCATGTACGTATTTAGGATTAATTCAATAAATTGTAGACATATTCTTTAGTATTTGTATATTCATATGTTCAGTTCGTTACTGTATACCAGGTATGGGCAACCTTTGACACGTTGTGGGCCAAACTTTAATGTGCAAATACGTTCGCGGTCCTCGTTTAAAAGTAGTGCATTTTAAAGTAGTGTTCATAACTTTTAGCGATAGATATCAGACATGAAATAATACGACAATGTCTCACGGGCCGGATCAAATCTTACAGCGGGCCGGTTGTTGCCCAGATATGCTGTATACAATACATTTATGATTTTTGCGTAATTTTAGCCTTAAATGCTAGTTATGATATTAATCCCTCTTAAAATCTATCTTATTCTTGTTAAGATGAATGGATCATAGTAATATGTATGTACAAGTGTTATTTTTGTGTCTGAGTAAAATTATTATTACTCAAGTATATTGCATTTTTTAATAGGGTGATGATACTGTACATTAATGTATTTACTTTGATTTGTGTATCTTGTTGTACAACCGACTTCATAACAAAGCTTTTTTCTGTGTTTGAACATTAAAAATATCCAATTTTTTTCTTCAGATAACACCGATGAAAACTTCAAATTCAAACAATAAGGTCTAATAAGATCGATATGTACAAGACTGAAATATGACCGTATAATAAAGTTCTGCAGATGTTTTCCTTTTAAAGTTACTTCTCGGACGTGAAGTTCGCCTTTTCCTGAGTTTCTAATACAACGCCCGTTAAAAATTCATGAATTTTAAGGTTCAGATAATGTCGGGTTACGAAAAATAGCGTGCCACAGATACGAAGTACGGTAGATTCATTTAAGGTACCTGATTATAGGTTACCTTTCCGTACAACGGCGGTTGTCATTGAATCGTTGAACTCACACGGACCTTTCTGTTAAAAATTTACAATCTATTGTCTTCGATCCGGACTTTCTCACTTTAAATAATATATACGAATGTACGAGTCATTCTATTTACCCTCCCGGAACATCTTAAACGTAGGAAATTACTTCACTTTCACCAATACAAATCGAGCAGGTATAAAACACTAAATGGAATTGGATATTTGATTGTCAAATGGTGTATCACCCAATTTTTGTTAGATTTCTTAGTAGATGTCGCAAGTTGTATTATTAAAATGAAGATTTAACCTTTAAAGTATTATTTATAATTAGTTTTATGCGGAGATATAATGCATTCATAGTGTAGTTAATTGAGATGGAAAGGAGCAGAGATTGTCAAGATCTAAAAGTAGTATAATTTAATATTTTGCAAGAATATTTAAAAAGCTATAGTGTTATACTATAAAAATGTATATTTTAATATTATTTATATTTGCTAATTAGCAATGAAAAAAGACGATATTAAATCAATTATTAAACAGTAACTTCGACGTTTGTATCTGACTATTGTCTCTGCTATCTTAGTTTAAATTGTGCGATTTATAGAGATAAGGGAAGATTTATTTATTGACAAAATGAGTAAAATCAAAATGAACTCAATTTCTAAAAGTTCGTGACAGATGAATGTAGTGATCTAGAAGTATTCATCAAAAATTTGTTGCCGTGTACGGGAAAGATGATGAGATTTTATTTTTAATTAAATTTTGGTTTTTCTATGAGGAAAAGAATCAATCAGCATACATTACTGGAACCTTTCCACTGAAGAAAAAATCAAAAAGTGGATGGATTCATAAGCATTCCCTATCATTAAACAAAAGCTAAAACAATTTTCTGAGAAGAGACTGGGAAAAGCAATTGTTTCATTTGTGAAAGATCTGTAAATTCGCTAAATGCTTCGTTGAATTTTTTGGTGGTTTTGAGTCGAAATTTTATGTTGACTCTGAACAATCTAAGTATTTTTCTTTTTAATATATCTTGAAGTTAATATTCAATTATATTGGAAACAGCACATGCGGCTTCTTTTTTATATTTGGTTTTGAATAATCTAAATTTTATTTTCGTTTTTGCACTTCTTGAGTATATTTATACTATATTCAGCTTGAAAGTTTCTTCTTTATATTTTGCCTTATTTATACTTAACTTATATTTCCCTGTACATTCACAGTACGGTTTATGTAATAACAATTCATTGGGTTATTCAATTTACTTTTTATTTATTTATAAACTTTATTCTTTTTTGTTAGGGGTTTCGACCGTTGGGATAATAAAACATTTAATATTTAGTAACGACGTTTCTGGGGAGGGGTTCCCCCTTTCTAAGTTTTTTAACCCAACAGTCGAAGCTCCCAATAAAAGGAATAAAGTCTATAATTAAAGCAAAATGATCAACTTAGTAAAAAAGAAAGGAATACATTTCCATCTAGTACGAGGATAGTTTGACAAGTAGTGAGAATGACACGTAGGTGGCGCTCTAATTGGTAAAACAAATGCACTGTACTGTAATTTAGGTTGCCTATTTATATGTTTACATTCTGATATTTAGATAAATCGGTTGATTAGTTTATTTTCGACAGATGATTGAAAAAGAAGCAACACGTCGTTTTGTTAAAATGGAAAAAGCAGAGTATCGTGCGGTGATTAAATACTTCGTAATTAAAGGTATGAACGCTATCGAAATAAAAGGTGAGTTACGGTAAACATTAGGTGAATCTGCTCCATCATCCGCCACAATAAGTAGATGGGTAAATGAATTTAGACGTGGTAGAACAAGCTGTGTTGATGAAGCGCGCTCTGGAGCACCCAAAATCGTGACTTTTAAGGAAATGATTATAAAAATCCATAATATTATTACGCAAGACCGATGACTAAAAGTGAGAGAGATAATAGACATGGTAAACATTTTAACAGAATGCGTACACCACATTTTAACGAAAGAATTGGGCCTTTCCAAGCTTTCGGCAAGATGGGTGCCGCGATTGCTTACGATTAATCAAAGTTCACTCGTTTGCGCATTTCCGATGAGTGCTTGGACCTTTATAAGCGGCATCCGGTTGATTTTTGTAGGCCATTTGTTATTTGCGATGAAACTTGGATACACTACAGTACATCCGAAACTAAACAACAGTCGAAATAATGGTTGGAACGTGCTTCTGCACCTCCAAAGAAAGCGAAAACCACTTTATCGACAAACAAGGTGATGGCATCAATTTTTTGGGATTCAAAGGGATTTTTGCTCATTGATTACCTTCAAAAAGATGCCACAATAAACGGACAATATTATGCAGAACTTCTACAAAAATTAAATGTTGAGATTCGTGCTAAACGGCCAGGAATGGCAAAGAAAAAGATTCTGTTTCACCAAGACAACGCTCCCTCGCATACCAGCATAGTTGCGATATCTAAATCCACGAGTTGCATTTCCAATTAGTACCGCATGCGTCTTATTTGCCGGATCTAGCCCCTTCCGACTTCTACCTTTTTCCAAAATTGAAAACGGCACTAGGGGGAAAGAAATTTTCGTCTAACGACGAGCTTATCATCTTCGTAAATGAGTATTTTGCAAGCCTTCCGGAATCGCGTTTTAGAGATGGCATAAGGGCATTGGAGCACCGTTGGAATAAATGTATTGCTCTTTGAGGAGAATATATTGAAAAATAAAAATTATTTTGTATTTAAAAATTCGTTTTTCTTTTCCATTCTTACTACTTGTCAAACTACTCTCGTATCATATACATCTACAGAGCAATTTATTTAGGCTCTTCATTCTATTTATGGCTATAATGATGTGAATTTAACTCAAAATTAGTGATAGTTATTTAAATATGATATCAAAAAACATACAAAATGTTTAAAAATTAATACAAATCTAGATTTCATTTCTTTTGTGTTGAGATGTGTTACTTGGTGTACCTCAGGGCTCTGTTACGAGAACCTTTGTTGTGTTTAATGAAATTCATGTTGATATTAAATTCGGAACTCGTCATTTCAATTTTTCCACGTTTTATACGTTATTTTATATTAATTTGATTTAAAACTGTGATTGTTATATGTTATTTTGATGAAATTTATTTAAAAAAAATCGAATATATTTCTAAAAATCAAAATGTATTTTATATTACTAATATACGAATATTTTTGTGGAAAGTAATTTCTGAAAATAAAATTCATAAAAATATAAATAATTATTCGCCTTATTACCAATTCATCATGGAAATTACAGACAACATTTCAAAATTAAACGATTCTTTCTAAGCGAAATATAGGCACTAAAAAATGTACGTCCGTCAATCAAAAGATGGGCCCGAGTAAAGTGTATAAACCACAGTTTTTATTGACTTATTCGTCATTTGTTGGCATATGCGGTCAACCGAACCATTAGAAGCGAGGAAGATCTATTAAAATCCATTTTTTTTCCTTTATTATGCTTTATTTTCACACGAATTTAAACGGTCATCGTAAACGCTCCTTTTATAATCGTCTCCTAGACCCGTCATTGACGACCACACGCATGAGGTGGATCATTTTGAAAAAAAAAATTCTTTGAGAAAGGGTGTATAATGGATTAATAACGGGAATTACATTTGAAACATGAATTGTGTATTGTTCGCAAACACACGTCTGATGTTATATATTTTTGATGATGTCGCGGTTCAATATGGCACAATACTATTATATGTATGCGGAGGTTTTAATATATAAACGCTTACAAGATTGTATAGAGGGTTAAACTATTATTAGAAGGTTTCGTATCACAGTTTCTTTTATGTAGCCAGAAAGATATTATCTACGAGAGTAGTTTTACAAGTAGTGAGAATGGAAAAGAAAAACGAATTTTTTAAATACAAAATAATTTTTATTTTTCAATATATTCTCCTAAAAGAGCAATACATTTATTCCAACAGTGCTCCAATGCCCTTATGCCATCTCTAAAATGCGATTCCGGAAGGCTTGAAAAATACTCATTTACGAAGATGATAAGCTCGTCGTTAGACGAAAATTTTTTTCCACCTAGTGCCGTTTTCAGTTTTGGAAAAAGGTGGAAGTAGGAAGGGGCTAGATCCGGCGAATAAGGCGCATGCGGTACTAATTGGAAATGCAACTGGTGGATTTTGGACATCGCAACTGTGCTGGTATGCGAGGGAGCGTTGTCTTGGTGAAACGGAGTCTTTTTCTTTGCCATTCCTGGCCGTTTAGCACGAATCTCAACATTTAATTTTTGTAGAAGTTCTGCATAATATCGTCCGTTTATTGTGGCACCTTTCTGAAGGTAATCAATGAGAAAAATGCGCTTCGAATTCCAAAAAATTGATGCCATCACCTTGTTTGATGATAAAGTGGTTTTTGCTTTCTTTGGAGGTGCAGAACCACGTTCTAACCATTGTTTAGACTGTTGTTTAGTTTCGGGTGTACTGTAGTGTATCCAAGTTTCATCGCAAGTAATAAATCGCCTACAAAAATCAACCGGATTCCGCTTATAAAGGTCCAAACACTCATTGGAAATGCGCAAACGAGTGAACTTTTGATCAGTCGTAAGCAATCGCGGCACCCATCTTGCCGAAAGCTTGAAATTCTTTCGTTAAAATATGGTGTACGCGTTCTGTTGAAATGTTTACCGTGTCTGCTATCTCTCTCACTTTGAGTCGTCGATCTTGCGTAATAATATTATGGATTTTTATAATCATTTCCTTAGAAGTCACGATTTTGGGTGCTCCAGAGCGCGCTTCATCAACACAGCTTGTTCTACCACGTTTAAATTTATTTACCCATCTACTTATTGTAGCGGATGATGGAGCAGATTCGCCTAATGTTTCCCGTAACTCATATTTTATTTCGGTAGCTTTCATACCCTTAATTACGAAGTATTTAATCACCGCACGATAGTCTGCTTTTTCCAATTTAACGAAACGACGTGTTGCTTCTTTTTCAATCAGCTGTCAAAAATAAACTAATCAACCGATTTATCTAAATATTGGAATGTAAACATGTAAATAGGCAGCTTAAATTACAGCGCATTTGTTTTACCAATTAGAGCACCACCTATGTGTCATTCTCACTACTTGTCAAACTATCCTCGTATATTTCCTTCTTTTCTCAGTAAATAACTGGTCTTCAAATAAGAGGTTTCATGTTGATATGTAAAAAAATTTTTAAGCGAAATCATCGGATGTTTATTTAATTGTAAAGAGGAGGGTATGCTGTTAATAATGAAAAACAATACCAGCCAAATGGCCCCCCCGGCTACGCTTGCAGGACCATATTCTTTTCATGAAATTTTCCATCACCAATTCGCACATTTGCGACTGTATGTCCTCGATAACTTCATAAATCCCATCTTTGAGATCTTGAATTGATTGTGGGCCATTGGCATGGACCTTATCTTTCACGTGGCCCCAAATAAAAAAGTCTAAAGGTGTTAAATCACAAGATCTCGGTGGCCAATTGTGATCGTCTCTTCGAGAAATTACACGATCAGGAAACGTTTCACGCAAAAGAGCGACGGTATCGTTACTTGTGTGGCACGTAGCGCCGTCTTATTGAAAATAAATGTCGTCCACAATATCTTCTAATTCCGGCCATACAAAATCATTAATCATCGTTCGATAGCGTAATAGTTGCTCAAGCCTCATTTTCGAAAAAGTAAGGTCCAATTACCACGCCAGATCAAAAACAGCACCAAACAGTCACACGTTGAGGATAGAGAGGCTTCTCAACAATAATTCTTGGATTTTCCGAGCCACAAATGCGACAATTTTGGTTGTTAACGTAGCATTCAAGATGAAAATGGGCCTCATCACTCAAGATAATTTTTCGATGAAATTCGGGATCAGTTTGATGAATTTCAAGGACCAAATCAGCAAAGACACGTCGTTGTTGATGATCGGTAGGCGTGAGTTCTTGTATTAACTCAACTTTAAAAGTCTTAAGGACCTAAGTCTTTATACAAAATGCGGTGTAATGTCGTTTGTGGAATGACCAATTTCAAAGATCGGCGAGAAACAACAGCAATATTCTCAATTGTTCTTGAGCGACGTGCGCCAGTTTGATTCTTCACATCACTAGCTTATCCCAACAGCTCAAATTTTTCCACCAGCTTCACAATTGCTGGCCGAGAAGGTGCTTCACGGCGATATCGTATAGAAGAAAGCGAAAGCAAGAACAAATTTTTGCTTTTCCATGTTTCTACGTACTTATTTGTCTTTTGTGCTCAACAACCAGAATCTAATGGAACAACTGTTATGGATAACTAGCGCGATAATAATAAGTTGGTTGCCTCTTATAACAATGGAAGATCTAACACTTTAGCTAAGTCTTAAGTGCTTGTATTTTCAAAAAGTTTGGTTTCTTTTTAGTTAGAAGTTGCACAGTAATATCTGCAGAATATTCTTTCGTTTTCTTACATGATTTAGCTCAGTTCCTATGAAATTACTATAAAATTTTGTTACGAAGTACTAATATTATTAGGTAGAAAAGATGTCTCTTTTTGTGTCTTCCTAAGCTACCAAAATTTTTAAGTAAATCAATTACTCATCATCTTACACCTATAGAAATTAATCAGTAAACGGAATGCATAGTTATTGTTTCTAAAATACGATTACTCAATACCATTTCTTTTCAATACACACAATACAAATAAAGTCCTACTTTTTTTTTAAATAACATAAAAAAGAAACGAAACATGCCCGTACATCATTCGGTGCATATTGTTTGAAATAAAAACGCAATTTCGATTTTAAACGTGCCGCCATTTTCCATATGTTTCGTCGATGTAAATACAAAGACATTTTTTTCACATAATTGCAGGTTGAGCGAGGCAACCAGAGCAGTAAAAAAGAAGATTGTATAGAATAGTGAATAATTATAGGCGGCATCTGGTGGTAAGTCGACTATGTTATTAATTATAGATCGCAGTAGACTGTGTTTATAAGTAATGATATCCCTATAATAATCTAAGCGTACCGTCTGGTAACGCGTATTTTTATTTGTAATTTAATTAAGGGGAAAAAAGTTTCAGACGTGTTTTTTCAAGTGTTTTGCCATTGTCAATTGAGATTTGGTATTGTTAACCGATATAGTGCGTTTCGAGATTATTTAATTTGAAGCGTGTAGCTTTGTGACATCCCCTTGTGTAAAAGCGCGATAACCTAACGATAATGTAATGAGATTCGGGTGCACTGAGCTATAGATGCGCAGGGGTGTATTTTGTAATATTCGTGCAATCGCTTACTATATTTGTACATTTATGTTTATATGTATATTAATTGAACACAAATTTATGAGTTATTACTGAGTCAAAATACATAAACGCGGGAATTTAAAGTGACTCTGTTGTAAATGTACATACATACATACGAGGGAGCGTTTTTATATTCGCGGAATGGGGGACAAGGGGTGGAAATAAAAAAAACAAATTATTTTTCTTTTTCAATATATTCACCTGCAAGACGGATACATTTTTCACATCTTTCAATTAATTTATTTATACCCTCATAAAAAATGATTTCTCTTTATCTGCAAAATACGCCGAAACTGCCTCCTTGACTTCATCATCGGCAGTAAATTTTTTACCCCGCAGCTCTTTTTTCATTTTCGGAAACAGGTAATAATCACTCGGGGCCAGGTCTGGGCTGTAGGGTGGGTGATTCACAATTTCGAAGCCCACCTTATGCAGGCCAGCTAACGCAACGCGGCTCTTGTGGACGGGCGCGTTGTCGTGCAAAAGCAGAACACCTTTTGTCAATTTTCCCCGTCTTTTCTCTTTAATGGCTTCTTTTAGTCGCTCTAATATTGAAGCGTAATATTCTCCGGTTATAGAAACACCTTTATCTTTATAATCAATCAACAATATTCCTTCCGAGTCCCAAAATACCGTTGTCATGAGTTTCCCAGCTGATTGTGACACTTTAAATTTCTTGGGAGGTGCTGTGCCCTTTTTATGCCACTGCATGGAGTCTTGTTTGGACGCAGGTTCATAATGATGAACCCAAGTTTCGTCTCCAATAACAATTCCACTCAATACACCATCCTTGTCTTCATTACAGAGGTCCAAAAATGCACGCGAACACTCCAGGCGCTGTTGTTTTTGCGACGGCGTGAGCATTTTCGGCACCCATCTTGCGCTGACCTTAGACATGCCGAGATGATCGTGTAGGATTTTAAAAATTGTTGTATCGGATACTCCAACCATTTCTGCGAGTTGTTTCTTCTTTAGTCGAGCATCTTCGAGTACAATTTGTTCAACTTTTTGGATAAGTGCTGGCGTAGTCACCTCAATGCTCCTGCCCGGCCTCGGGTCGTCTTCAAGGGATTCCCTTCCTTGTTTAAATAAACTATGCCACTTGTACACCATGGTTTTTCCTGGACAAGAGTCGCCGTAAACCAATGACATCTCATTCATTATGGTCGCGACTGATTTTCCTTGCCTGGTAAGGAACTTTATAACGGCACGATATTCGATTTTTTCCATATTTCACTTTTCACTCCTGATTATGTTACTTGGTTGACGATAGCTCAAAGACTAACTGTCTAATAAGAATGAAACTTCGTATTTATACTAATCATGAGTCGCTGCATAGGCCACGCCCCCAATGCGCCCACTCACCCCTCTACAACCCGCTCATTCGGCAAATATAAAAACGCTCCCTCGTATGTATATTAATTGAACACAAATTTATGAGTTCTTACTAAGTCAAAATACATAAACGCGGAAATTTAAAGTGACTCTGTTGTAAATGTACATACATACATACATATATAAGAAGGGAGGTTTTTTTTACTTACATCATTGTTACACATATACAGTCTGTCACAGAGAAAACAGAACTTTTTTATAATAGCAATTTTTAGTGGAGCCATCTATTTAAAAAAATATATGCATCGGTAAGGTGGATCTTTCACCAATGTTATGTCAAAATATCATTACATTTGCATCATTAGAAGCAGAGAAATTGCGCATAAAGTAACAGTGAGTATTTGGCATTGGTCATAAAACGAATTTCGAACAAAGAGCAAATATCAAGTTCTGTTTTAAACTGGGTAAATCGTTTACTGAAACGTTTATTTTGATGAAACAAGTGTATGGTGATGCGTGATCACGTACGAGTGTGTATGAGTGGTATAAACGATTTAAAGACGGTCGTATGGACATAAATAACGATGAACATCCTGATGCAAAAAAAATCTGTGGTTACCGAAATTAACATCCAACTTGTGTGTGTATTTATCAGAATTGAGCCGAAATCCTCATAGCGATACGTGGGAATGAAATCAAATATTTCCAAAGATACAATTCATTGTATTTTGACACAGCATTTGGGACTGAGAAAGATTTGGGCAAGATTTGTGCCACGCAAGCTAACTGAACTCGACATTGTATAGCCTTGATTAATGACTAAAAGAGGGTGAAAACTTTAGATATTTTATTGTAACTGGCGATGAGACGTGGTGTTTTCAATATGATCCAGAGACCAAACGCCAAAGCTCTGAATGGAAGCATCCAAGCGAAGAAAGACCGAAAGAAAATCGTTTGGAAAGGTAAAAAGTGAAGACAATGTTGAGTTATTTTTATGATTCGAAAGGCATAGTGCACGAAGAGTTACTACTAGTCAAACAGTCAATGCTATATATTATCTTGGTATTATGAAGCGTCTTTTGGCGCGTATTCGCCATGTGCGCCCTCAATATCGTGAAAATTTTAGCTGGCGTTTGTTACATGATAATTCACCATCGCTCGACGCACAGATTTTCTAACTACAAATTGCACCGGATTTCACCTCCTGAGATTTCTATCTATTTTCCAAACTACATTTGCCTATAAAAGGACAGCGTCATGCCGACGTCGAAGCTAGGTACTTCATTAATATTGGATTATTGTTATCCAACATTAACGAAGTACCTGGCATAAACTATTTGAAATGACATATAAGAAAAATATCACATTTAAGAAAATACTTTGTCACATACTTTGTACTTTCATTTAAATTAAATATAAATTACTGGTGAATATTGCCATTGTCTAAATACACATTTCCCATTTCGATTGTATGTCGAATGCAATTTTTGCACTTTTGTGGCGTTTTATTGGCAATCGATTTTCGTATACGATTTACTACTTCGCTAAATTTGGAAAGATCGTTAGTGTTGCAAACATATTTTTTTATTTGACTTCATATGAACTCGATCGGATTAAATATATGTTTCTTCCAGTCGCGGTCATACTATCTACAATGTATTTTTTTAAAGTCTGTACGGACTTTCAATAAATGACATTTTGGGTAGCTACCTTTATAATAAATCTTTGATCGACGACGATACTGTCAAGATCATGTTAGAGCAAAATCCTTTTTTTAACAAAATCAGAGATTGCGGAAAGGCTTGATTCAAACCATTTCGGTCCATATTCGGAAACTAGGATTGGTGTGGGAATATTCGAGATGGGCGCCACATGAGTTAAGTGAGAAGAACTTGAATGATCGAGTCGTCATATGCACACCTCTGCTTGCGCAGGTCAAAATCGAACCCTTCTTGGATCGGAAGACAACTGGGAATTAAAAGTGGATTAACTGTGGAAACATCATAAGGAAACGGGCATATCGTGAATCTGGAAAACCTACCCCTTTCACCTCTAAAACGAAGTTGAGCCTGGATGGGGGTGAGTGAGGGTGGAACAGTAGTGGACCAATACATTTTGAGCTGTCGAAACCTAACGGAGAGCAGTTTGAGAGGAACTGTCAGAAATTGGTTAATATAAAAACAGCACTGAAAAGAGGCCAACGATCTTCAATAGAAAGGACATCATACTGCTTCATGATAACGTTAGGCCACATACTACTTTGGGGACTCGTCAGAAGCTCGCAGAGCTAGGCTGGGAAATTCTGCCGTATCCTCCATACTCTTCAGACCTAGCACCCTCCGATTATCACTTGTTTCTGTCCTTACGAAAGGCAGGACAAAAAATTCGAAAACGAAGAGGTATCAGAGAAGCACTGCTTCAATTTTTCTCCTCTAGGGATAAGGCATTTTTGAAAAATGGGATATGCAAATGCCATCATGCTGGCAAGAAGTCATGAAGAATGATGGAAATTTTATTATTGAATAAATTTTATTCAAGCTATGAGAAATCTATTCTTTTGTTTTAATCTAAAAACGGCCAGAACTTTCCGGTAGACCTGATATGTATTTTAAACATTTTAAACAGCCGACAGAAATAATTAAAAGCAAAACAATTGCCCATTAAAGACTCTAAATGTGTATAAGGGTTGAAGATGAGCTTATTTCACATCTGTATGTAGATGCACCCTGTGTTACGGTGGTCGTAAAATGAATATGTAAAGCATTTATTAAAATATACTCCCCAAAAGAATTAATTAAGATGGGTAATTAACACTGCGTACGAAGTATTTAGTAGAGCAAAGAATCGAGGATGTAATAGGTTTAGATAAGGACAGATAACAACGTGTAACAATTTATAAAAACGCGTACTTATAATATTAAAGAAATGTTAATTGCCGCCGATGTTTTTGAATATAAGCAGTTTAAAACTGTAACGAACCGTCAAATGAGGTCTCTCCCCAGCTCCATAAATATTTATATATTTAATATCGTCTATCTTTAAATACATTATGCAAGACGATTACTTCCGTAGAGATACTATCATTCAGATGGGTTATTAAGAAAGTCGTATGTGAAATAGAATGCTTTTTTCTTGAAATCATTGCATTTTGTTTTCTATACTTGATCCGCTAGGTTATTGTAGCGGTCTTTTTAAGCGTAGCAAGCAAATTGCTAATTCAAATTCTTGTGTTTCGCACATGTTAACCACTCAACTATGGAATCGAATAGAAAATCAAGCAATGACGTGTGTACCCAGTCCTGCCATAAATTCTACTACACACGCAATGAAATCAAACACTTTCAATAAAGCAAATTGAATTTCAAATTGTTGAGGTTGTTACATTTTGAAATTTCATTATACTAAGGAATAAATAAAACACTGTCTAAATTTCACATTTTATTATAAAGGCTGTTTCAATTTTCACGGTTCTTTTCAAGAATAAATAAAACACATAATTTACATTCACTTTCAAAAACTTTATTATTGGTAATTGAAGTATCAATTATGCCATTTGTATGCGAAAAATAATACCCGCCAAACGGCCTCCTCTTGTAGCTACACAGATGTCCACTCTTCTGTTAAAATTTTCAATGACATTTTGACATAATTGAGGCTCTGTCTCACCAATGACACGAATAATTTCATCTTTCAAAGCAAGCATTGATCGTGGATTGTTTTTATAAACCTGACTTTTCACATAAGCCCAAAGAAAATAGTCTAACGGTGTCAAATCACATGATCTTAGTGGCCAATTAACATCACCGTTTCTTGAGATTACACGTCCAGGAAATTTTTCTCTCAATAAATCAATTGATTCGTTTGCGAAGTGAGGTGTAGCGCCATCCTATTGAAACCATATATCCTCTAGATCAGTATTCATTAATTCAGGCTACAAAAATTCGGTTGTCATGTGACGATATCGATCACCATTGACAGTTACAGCTTCACCAGCAGGATTTTCAAAGAAGTAAGGTCCAATTACACTACCTGACCATAATGCACACCAAACACTAACTCGTTTAGGATGCATAGGTTTCTCATGAATAATTCCTGGATTTTCCTCAGCCCAGATACGGCAATTTTGTTTATTAACATAGCCACCAAGTTCAAAATGTGCGTCATCGGAAAACATTATTTTCTGAGAAAAATCAACTGGTTGTTCATTGATGAAATTGACAAATGAACGGCGTTTTAAGTGATCTAATGCCTTCAGTTCCTGTGTTATTTGAACCTTATATGCCTTCAGAGCTAAATCCTTGTGTAAAATACGCCATGTTGTTGATCCACTAAGTCCAAGTTGTTGTGAACGTCGTCCAATAGACATTTCAGGATCTTCAGCAACACTTTCACGAACCAAACCAATATTTTCTTGTGAACGACCACTACGACTGTATTTTTCACTTTTTTGATCTTCCACGGAACCGACCTCTTGAATTTCTTTAATAATTCGACCAATAGTGCTTTCAGATGGACGATTATGTAAACCATAAAATTCACGTAATTTTCTAAAAACTAAACATTACCACCAGTTATGTTACATTCAATTGATCTCAATGTATAAGAAAAGTCTTTTGACAATAAACTTTTTACAAATTTCTGAATAGAACTTTTAATAATAAGTTAGAAATAAATTACTCATTGGTCCAAACTGGAATATATTAAAAAATAATCACCGGGCGCTCGAAGACCTAAAAGAAGCAATTATTATAGACACGTGCAAATCGATAGCTCCTCAGTAAGGACTTGAATATGTTAGGCACCAAAATTTTTAATAAAAAACAGTTTTTGAAAACAAATTCGATTAATAAAGTAAACTGTCTAAGGAAGCGATTCCCTCAAAACTTTATTGAATATTTATAAAGTAAATATTAAACTCAAAATATATCAGTTTCATGGCAAAACAAATTAAAAGGAAGTAATTAACAATGGCTCCGTCGTGTCATTATATGGCCAAACCTTTTTTTTGTTTTCAGGCGTTGATGTAACTATAAACGGTACAAGACTGTATTAAAATTGTGACAGAACTAATTAAGCTTTATACGAAACGGCTACTTATACGTTACACAATCCAAGGTGAACCAATAATTAACATATTTATTTGTTTTTGGGATACTTTCCTTTTATCAGTTTATTCAAGTCTACTCACAGGAATCTTAATTTGGAAAATCGTCGTTCAGGTGCCGCTAGTTGCACATCCTCACAATACGGTCTCGAGGTATTAAAAGATAAGTTTTAATGAACCAATAAATACAAATAAACATAAAAACCCTAATGAAATAAAATCACCGAAAGTAGGCAGACTAATAGACTCATCAGGTTTAAAAATGTTAGACGTGTTTGAGGGTGTCACCGTTTCCGTCGAAGCAGAGATATGTCGATAAGACAGTTTCAGTTTGGAAACATTTACCCTAATCGCTGTCTATTGCCGCTGTGTAAATCAATGCAGGTAATACAACGATAGTGAAACCCACACAGCACAAATTAACTTGAAAAAATGTCCCGTCTTCGTCGACATTTACTATAAATTTAGTTGATTGTAGCTGGCTTTGGGACCGGTAGGATAAGTGGCGTTTGTGTAAGTAGTCAGACAGTGGCTTTACGTTCGAGATTTTGTATTCGAAACGGGCATCTAAGGTTTCTATATGTTGAGTTTACTTTCCTGTGCGTGTTCAGGTATAAACAGATAATTTCCAGCGCGTAAATCTCTGTCGGGATATCGACACTACATTGCATTTATACGTGGTAAAACTTAGCTACAATGGCTGGTATAATTATAAATTAGTCCGGCACTCGGCACTAATTCGCTGTCAAAACAACAGCTCTATCTCTGCATATTTTCTCTTTGTGGTTGATTTTACAATGCGTATATATATATATGCATAAAATAAAAAGTTCGTAACAGAACCATTCATAAAAACAAAGGCAAAAAACCTCTTACCTCATCAATGCTCATATTCTGTATGCGCATTCCGACAACTAACTCGTCATCATCAACAAGTTATTAATCATAGTGACGCACTTGGATGTGTGGCAATCCTTTCGCAAAAAAAAATTCGCATACACACAGTCATAAGACATTTGTAAGCCAATATTTCTTTTTAAAAACGAACTTATATTGATGTACGCCTCCACCATCACTTACGAACCTTTTTAATGGACGTGTCTTCCAGGAACTTATAAAAGTTAGAACATAGTATAGAATCCCGATCCGCATTGATAACATGGGTTTTACTTTTCACAGTAAAGAAGCTATCGTAACCATCTAATTTACAATAATCGTTTATATTTTTTCTTAAATCTACGCTATGATTGTTTTCTAACACATGTTTCGCTAAACTGGATTCTTTAGGCCGATTAAATTATGTGTAATATGTTCTTTATACCGTTTAGTTTGACCGATGTATTTTTGATCACAATTTTGACGACTTATTTCATATATCACGTATTGCTGATTGAATGCGACTTTATCTTTCGCGTTTCCTAGATTTGATAGCGTTTCTGGGCCGAAATGTAACTTGAAATTCGCGTTCATTAAATTTTTTTGTAATTCGATGAAACAGTAAGCATGCAAATTGTTTATCGCTATTGTTTTGACGCAAAAAACAAGTGGTACCACGGTTTGTCTATTTTAAGTTTGCTTTACTAATTGGTCTCATGATTATATCCGGATCAAAACCATTGAATTTGAAGAGTGGCTTCTACATGAGAAAGCTATATGCAAGATGGGTGCCGCGTTTGCTCACACTCGAGCAAAAGCAGTGTCGTGAAGATGTTTCAATTGAATGTTTGCGAAATTTCACAGTAACGATGCAGAATTTTTGCGCCGTTTCATAACTATGGATGAAACATGGGTCCATCACTTCACACCCGAGACGAAAGGACAATCAAAACAATGGACTGAAAAGGGAGAATTGACTCCAAAGAAGGCGAAGAACGTTTCATCTGCAGGCAAGGTCATGGCATCGTTTTTTTTTTGGGATGCGCTTTGAATAATTTTCATTGACTATCTTGAAAAAGGAAAAACTATCGACGGCGAGTATTATGCGAACTTATTACAACGTTTGAACGAAGAAATCAAGGAAAAACGGCCGCATTTGATTAAGAAGAAAGTGTTGTTTCATCAAGACAATGCACCAGTTCACAAATCCGTTATTGGAATGGCCAAAATTAATGAATTGCAGTTTGAATAGCTACCTCATGTACCCTAGACCCTGTCGCTAGATTTAGCCACCTCGGATTATTTTCTGTTCCGAAAATGAGAAAATGGCTCAATGGTCAAAGATTTTCCAACGATGAAGAAATGATGTCGACAGCTAATGGCTATTTTGAGGAGTAAGATGGTTCTTATTATAAAATGGGCATTGAACTTATTGAACATCGCTGGGAAAAGTGTATAGAGCTGAAAGGAGATTATGTTAAAAAATAAATATATTTCTTTCCAAAATGTTTGTGTTTTCTTTGTTGGGTCGGGTACTTTTGGGACTACCCTCGTTGTAAACAAAGGAGTACACTACCACAGAGTAAAATCTAGCTTTGCTTTGATATTGGATGGACTGAGGCGTTATTGTATCATATAACGATGACCACTTTTTCCTATGTTTACGTATTTATTATTGATCACTTCCGAACAAATAGAAAACAATGTAGCGTCTTCAAACTTCAAATTTAAGTTTGAAAAGGTTGGTATTTTTTACTATAGCATTCTTTTCAAACAACAACCGCCATTTACACGTCAGGTCGGGTAATTCTCGGACTACCCTCGTTTCCACATTATGTTCACAGATATTAAAAACTCATGGAATATACTTGACCTAGTTTTTGGATTTTTCCGTGCTGGTAGGTTCTTCTTGGTGGCACATTAAGAATAATTCTTACGATCTCTACAAATTTAAACATTTGCATTTAATTATCGATTATAATCAAGAAATTACTCTTATTTGTATAATTTATATGACAAATAGAGAAGCAATTAATAAATGCGAACGACTTTTCCCTTAAATGGGCCGAGTTATTTTTAACGCGAGCGAAAAAAATTTACAATGCAAATGCGAAAATTTATAATTGCCATGTGGACGAAGAACAAATCGATAGGCAAATGTGTAAAAACTAATTTTCTAGAACTGGAATAAAAGTTCATAAATAAATATGTAAATTATCCCGAATATAAGCTTATCGATGGTGGTCGTACTCGCAAGTTTTCTACCTTACCGGCAAGAGCACGCACACAACATTAACCCCGATTTATATTATTATGCAAATTCGCCCCCTTATCTGGCACTTATTCAAATTCTAAAATAATGTTACTGCAGCCATACGTGCTGTTATGATATATTACTCAGCCATATTGGTTACAACGACACGATAACCTGAACTTAAGGGACATATTTATACTTGTGTCAGGTGTATAATAAAGTGGAATAAATCATGGATTTTTTGTGTGGCCAAATATAATTTCTTATGTGGAGTCCTGAGCGTCTATATAATTAAGCACCACTGGATATTTTAACATTGATAATAAATCGTATTGTACAAAAATTTTAATTATTCTTAGGAAGCGTAAGGACAATAGACTTGGGAAACTAATGTACCTTGGTCACGTCATCGTCTGCTGAGTTCTTAATTTTTTCAGGTTTATTTCATTGTTTTGAGATGTGACAATTTGATTATTACACAAGTTTACGAATTCTGATCAATTTTTGAATCCGAGCAGATGGAAACGATTCTAAAAGTTATTTGATGAATCTTCAATCAGTTTGCAACATTGCGTCATAATGAGTCAGATCATGGTGTCGTTGGAAAAATCATTTCAAATGTATTCGAAATGTTTTGTTTTCGTTTAGAAAGGTGTGTAAATATAGTCAGCGTTTCAAATGTTTTTGTTATGTTTGTGGATGTTATATGCTAGGAAAAAATGGCAAAATAATGACGAATACATGATATGATACTTTCTATGTACGAGGATAGTTTGACAAGTAGTGAGAATGACACATAGGTGGCGTTCTAATTGGTAAAACAAATGCACTGTAATTTAGGTTGCCTATTTATAGGTTTACATTCCGATATTTAGATAAATCGGTTGATTAGTTTATTTTTGACAGCTGATTGAAAAAGAAGCAACACGTCGTTTTGTTAAAATGGAAAAAACAGAGTATCGTGCGGTGATTAAATACTTCGTAATTAAGGGTATGAAAGCTACTGAAATAAAAGATGAATTACGGGAAACATTAGGTGAATCTGCTCCATCATCCGCCACAATAAGTAGATGGGTAAATGAATTTAAACGTGGTAAAACAAGCTGTGTGGATGAAGCGCGTTCTGGAGCACCCAAAATCGTGACTTCTAAGGAATGATTATAAAAATCCATAATATTATTACCCAAGATCGACGACTTAAAGTGAGAGAGACATGGTAAACATTTCAAAAGAACGCGTAAACCACATTTTAACGAAAGAATTGGACCTTTCCTAACTTTCGGAAAGATGGGTGCCGCGATTGCTTACGACTGATCAAAAGTTCACTCGTTTGCGCATTTCCAATGAGTGTTTGGACCTTTATAAGCGGAATCCGGTTGATTTTTGTAGGCGATTTGTTACTTGCGATGAAACTTGGATACACTACAGTACACCCGAAACTAAACAACAGTCGAAACAATGGTTAGAACGTGGTTCTGCACCTCCAAAGAAAGCGAAAACCACTTTATCGGCAAACAAGGTGATGGCATCAATTTTTTGGAATTCAAAGGGCATTTTGCTCATTAATTACCTTCAGAAAGGTGCCATAATAAACGGACAATATTATGCAGAACTTCTACAAAAATTAAATGTTGAGATTCGTGCTAAACGGTCAGGAATGGCAAGGAAACAGATTCTGTTTCACCAAGACAACGCTCTCTCGCATACCAGCACAGTTGCGATGTCCAAAATCCACGAGTTGCATTTCCAATTAGTACCGCACGCGCGTTATTCGCCAGATCTAGCCCTTTCCGACTTCCACCTTTTTCCAAAATTGATAACGGCACTAGGTGGAAAGAAATTTTCGTCTAACGACGAGCTTATCATCTTCGTAAATGAATATTTTGCAAGCCTTCCGGAATCGTATTTTAAACATGGCATAAGGGCATTGGAGTGCCGTTGGAATAAATATATTGCTCTTTTAGGAGAATATATTGAAAAATAAAAATTATTTTGTATTTAAAAAATTCGTTTTTCTTTTCCATTCTCACTACTTGTCAAACTATCCTCGTATATGTCTTATCCATTCCGATTGCGTTTCTTTAAAACTTTTACTTTAAAATATTAGGTCTACCGGAAAAAACAAAATAATAAATTTCTCACAGGTTGAATAAAATTTATTGAATAATGTAATTTGTATATCCCATTTTTAAGAAATGCCTTATCCCTAGAGGTGAAAAATTGAACTAGCGCTTGTCTGAATCTTTCTTGTTTTTGAATTTTTTGCTTCCCAAAAAATTTTGTTAAGACAGAAACAAGTGATAATCGGCGGGTGGTAGGTCCAGGGAGTATGATGGATGCAACAGAATTTCCAAATATAGACGTTCGAGTCCCCAAAGCAGTATGCGGCCTGGCATTATCATGAACCAGTATGATCTTTTCATAGGTAATCCACTTTTCAGCCCCACTTATCATCCGATCCAAGAACAGTTCGATTTTGTTCCGTGCAAGCAGAGGTGTGCATATGATGACTCGATCGTTCAAATTCTTCTCACTTAACTCATATGGCGCCTATCTCGAATATTTCCACACCAATCCTAGTATCTGACTATGGTCCGAAATGGTTTGTTGAACTGAACCAAGTCCTTTTGTAATCTCCGATGTTGTCCAAAAAGGATTTTGCTCTAACATGATCTTGACAGTGTCGTCGTGATCAAGGATGGACGCCGAGAGCATGGCTTATCAGAAAGGTCGACATTGCCTATTTAAAATATTTTGAATCATCTTCTGTATGTTCTGTCAGAAACTGCACCTTCACCAAACACTTTCAATAAATTTCTACACGCCTCTGTAGCATTTCTTTCTTTTTGGAATTCGTTCAAAATACAGTGGCGTATATCAGACAAGGACTGGTTTAATTTTTCGCTTCTAGTTTCGCACCTAGTTACAAAAAATGTAAATGAGGTTTTAAAGGAACGCGAGTTTCAAGTTATATTTCGGTTTAAAGACTCTACAACATTTATTTTGAGATATAAGAAAGATAAACGCGAGGTAAACCAGAAATCCAAGATTTATGAAATAAACTACCGAGATTGATACAAAAAATATATAAGTGAAGCGAAACGCTCAATAGAAAACCGGTATCAAGAACGCATTTCGCACATCTATATTAATTGGCCTGAGAAATACAGTTTAGCGAAACATGTGCACTTTGGACAAGTGACACAGGATAGCTAAAGGTTTGTAGTTCAGGACGTCTGCGTTATCCCACTTTTGAAGAATTGAACAGATTTCAGCAAACTTGCATCCATTTAGAAACCAGAATACAAGGTCGGGATAATAATTTTTTGGTAAAGATGCAGAACGCACGTAAGCAAAATCCTTGACCTCGGGATATTATAGTGACATCCTCTAGCAATGGCAATTGGAGGTAAATTTAATAGCATATTAGGCAAAGATGTAATAAATGATGGTAAAATACCAATGAAAAGGCTCCAGAAAATGCGTTCACTATATTCTGCGGTTTACCCTAACAGGTGTTGTCAAAATAGATATTGTCAAGGATTCTGATGATACCTCGTTTAGATTGAATAAATTGCGATGAATTTTGGAGTGCGAGCATATGGAACGCTGCACATTAAGTAAAAGAAACCCAGTTTAACGAAACATGAGATATGTAGAACATAATCATAATGTAACGGCAGATTGTCTACATTTAATCAAAAGTATAAACAATTATTATGAATTCGACAGTTACAAGAGCATATTTATTGTGAAAAATAAAAACGATGTCTTTAAATACAAATAAAGGTCCAATAACATATTCTTGCCTATATGAGTTTCTGGAAGATACGACCGTTCAAAAAGGTCCATAAGTGGAAGCGGGGAGAATTTCTGGGAACTATTTTATGCGAGTTTGATCGCAGATGCAGGTGCAACACTGTAATTATTTATCTGCTGATGATGACAACTTAATTGTCAAAATACGTATAAGGAATACGGACATTGGTGTGGTAATGTGTTCTATTTACCTTTTCTTGATTAATCCTTAATGAATAAATGGGTTTTTAGATATGGTTATTACAAATCAGATCAGTAGTATGTTTATTTAGATTATTGAAAGTCAATAACATTTAGTTTTAATTTACTATAATTTTGCATCTCTAATACGGTTTTTCATTATTCAACATTTCTGTAAATGAACCATAGTTCTACTTCGACTATGTGCCGTCCTTTTCCCCATCTCAGTAGCCCTTATCTATACATTCTATAGAATTTATAGAACGTTTGATAAAAATATTTAACAGCATAATTCGTGTAAGTCGGATGCTTTCAAAGTGGTGACGAAATTTATTGCATCCTCGCACTCAATTGTTCGACACAGTACGTGAATTTATAGACATGGAAGTACACGATTTAATGCACTCGGCTTCTTTTATCGAGCCATCCCGAGAAGGTGCAGTAACACATATTGTATCGGATGTATACACCACTATTCATAAGTTTGTATTATGTACACATGAAGCGAAATTTTAAAGAAATGAAAAGTTCTTTACCACGCCTTGAATTCTAAATTTACATTTTAGAAGACAGGAATAGCCGGCTAACATTGACGTCTTCCGATGCATTGATTTTGCTCCATGTAATGTTACTGATCAAAAACAGGAGATCCACGCTGAACAAAAATAACGGCGACAATCAAACACTCAAATTATTCATCGAACTGTTCCAAATTTGTCAACTACTTTGTGTTCCCATCAAATTACTTTAAATATTGGAGATTTAAAAGAAAACACTGTTTTGGTTGGTGAAGTAACTCATCTAAAAACCAGCGAATATAATGAAGAAACATCTCTTTCTCTCTATCGTCCAAATATGTAACTATCCGAAACAGAGAACAACGAAGAGCGTCTCGCCAAATGTACAACACTGCTGTCATGATGTGTATATATAGCAGTGCTGTACATTTGGCAGCACGAACACGAACTTCGTTTTTTCCTATAATTGCATGTTTGGACGACAGAAGGAGGTATTGCTTTTTCATTCTTTGCTGTGTTCCAAACGATACGATAATCTACAGAGAATAAGTTTGTTAATAACACCACAGTTTGCCTGATGAAAGTTAGTATACTCGAAACGCGTCACAAACAGGGTGTTATTAACATTTGTACTACTTTCAGACGTTTAACGAATATGAGTTAGGTACTGAGCGTTCTTCAAATTTATTATATTCAAGCCTAGATATCTTTGACGTATCTTTCATATCAATAGAAGAAGTCAGCAAAATATGAAGTTCTACCAACAAGAAAAAAGTGAAAAATTAAAAATTCTGAAATACTGACTAGAAGTAAACAAAAACCAAAAACCTCCAATGAAAACGAAACAAAACTTCTTCACTACAACTCACATTTCGTTACCCTTCTGCGGATGATCAACATTGGCACAAAGACTCCGAGGACGAAGCATCGTTTGCAATGACTTATTTAACAATTCCAAACCTGAAAAATATTAAAATAAAATTAATCGAAAAAACACCCTTACTACATCAATGTTCATTATCTGTATACGTATTTCGACAACTAAGTTGCCATCATCAGCAGACTATTAATCACATGTCGCACCTTATTTCCACTTCGAAGGGAAATTCTATGAACAGAAACAAGAAACAGCAATGGGTAATTGTCTTTGTGCATTTCTAACGAATTTATTCATGGGGCATTTTAAGGTTGAAAGAAGGTCAAAATATTTTCCAAGAGATTAGTAGGTATGTAGATGATATTTTCGCGATTTTTGAAACAAGTGCAACTTAGACGACTTCGTTAAGCAATTAAATTCAAAATTCTCGGCGATTAAATTTGAGATAGAGAAATATATGTAGATACCTTACTAGGTAGAAATAACCATAAAATAGAAATTGATTTGTTCCTAAAAGGCACTAATTTTACAGCGGATTCAAATCATATCATGCAACAGAAGATGGTTTCTTTCAACCTTTTTATCAATCGTTTGCTAAGCTTTCCATTAACAAAAGTGAGATACGAAAGAGAATTAAATTTTATTAGGAAACATGATATTAATTACGAAAGTCAACTTAGAAAAGACAATCTGTGATACCACTTGTTCGCTACCTCAAAATAATCGCGAAAAACTATATATCTATCGTTTCATCCAGCTACAAAAAAATTTAAATGAAGTTTTTAAGGAACACGGATTTTAAGTTATATTTCGGCGCAGAGACTACAAAACTCCAAAAATGCGAAAAATAAAATTGAGATACAACAGAAATCCGGTATTTATGAAAGAGATTACCGAAATTGTAACAAAAAATACATACTATCTGCTTCTGGGTTTCCGGGCTGGAACCCAGAAGCATATAGCATGAACCACGACCGCGGAAGTCCACGTACCAAAAAAAAAAACATAGGTTAAACAAAACGCTCAACAGGAACCTGGTGTAAAGAACATATATCGCACACCAACTTTAATCGACCTGAGAAATCCAGTTTAACGAAACACGTGGTAGAAAATAATCATAGTCTAACCGCGGATTATCTACATTTATAAAAAAATATAAAGAATTACCATGAATTAGACAGCTAAGAGAGCATCTTTGTGAAAAATAAAAATCATTTGTTTAGCACTGAGAGGGAACTGGTCCTACATTCTGGCCTGTATGAGTTCCCGGAAGATTTTAAAAGAAACAACAATAACTCATAAACATTAAGTTTTATTGTAAATACAATATAACAAATATAACAACTTGGTTTTCACAAATCACTCAGCAAGAAAAGATGGAATTCTTTTTGAGTCTTACTGGTTAAACTTTACTGTAATATGGTTTTTATATAATAACTCATCGGAAATTAAACAATACAAGTTTGAAAGTGAAAATAAATAGTAGGTGATTAAATGTTAAAAAGATTTATCTCTCTAGTGTAAATAAAAAGAGTTTCCGAACTAATAAGTGACTGAGACATTGTTGGGGAAAATATACAAGCTTTTGTAATATCTAAAAACCAACATAAAATAAAAATTAATTACAATTCAATGGAAATGTTTGGGAATCTTAATATAAATATATAATGTACATGTTTTTTTGAACGTTTTGAATGATTATAATAATTATAAAATAACATTTAAATCAATATATAGTATAATTTCTAGTATTTAACAGGTATGACCGTTAAAAAAAGGCAAGTGAGAGTGGGGGTGTATATTAGCATACG
The DNA here is from genome assembly GCA_031893035.1 of Dermolepida albohirtum. NCBI lineage: Eukaryota > Metazoa > Arthropoda > Insecta > Coleoptera > Scarabaeidae > Dermolepida > Dermolepida albohirtum. The sequence continues at coordinate 121,644 of JAVIWB010002998.1, forward strand.
TGTTTTAAGATTAAAAATATCGAGTTATAGGTTTCATGTGAATGCCAGTGTGTTTGGTTTTGGCAGGGTCTGATAACATATTTTTGCCTCTTTCAGTTTTTGGAAAATACGACCGTTAAAAAAGTTCCATAAGTGGAAGCAAATGTGTACTTTAGTATATTTTGGTTTTAAGACTGGGAAACATAATAAATCAGAGTGTATTTGGTGGCTAGTGGGAAAATTTGTACGGATTTTTTTCTGTGTAGGCATTACCGCGAATTCAGGTGTAACACCGTGATTAATAATCTGATGATGACAACTTAGTCGTTGAAAGACCTATACAAAGTATGAACATTGATGTGATAAGGGGTTTTTCCTTTTTTTGATTACATCAATTGACGATAGTCTCAAACAAAATTTACCTTTAGTAAAATAAATTTAATATGTGTCTGGTGATATATACATTTGCGAATCTCGTCGGAACTCAATTTTAACTTCATGATGAGTTTGGTATACTTAATATTTAACTAAATTAATTGATGGATTAGAAATTAATCGAGATATGCCAACCATAAGAAAATCTAAACATCTGGCCATTCTATAAATAATACGATGTTTTATATATACAAAATTGGGATAAAAGAAATGATTTTTGTCTAAGACGAATTCTTCTTCATTTTCTACAAAGCTTTTCCATCCTTCTAGGAGACCTTTAAGGCCCCATTTCCGAAAAGTATTCCTTCACTGCTGTTTTGACATCGTCTATGGAATTCCTATTTAGAAGATTGTGGTGCAATCGGATGGGGCAGTATCCGATTTATATGATGAGTATCGTTTGCCATTGAAACTCTTTCAGCCTTTGCTAGGTCATCTTCAATGAGTATTGTCCTGGTATAGATCTTGAAACCAATTTTTCCCGCTCGTTTGGTTTGAATTTAAAAGATAAAAATGCACTTAACATTTTTACAAAGTACAAACAAAATTTACCTTCAGTAAATTAAATGTAATATAGGTCTGGTGATATATACATTTGTGAATCTCGAGTTTGTTGTTGTGCTAACATTGACTCTTTTTACCTGAACGACATCTAAATGCTGGTTGCTTTTACGAATTTATGATTCCTTTTATTCGAACGTTTTTCCAAAGCAGGAAAAGGTATTTTTCCAGAAATTTTTTTCAGCTGTACAATTTCTTTCTAAAGATTGTAGAATTTTGAGTTTGTTTAAATATATGCGTTACTTTTCTAGTTTTTTAATGTTTAATGTATTCTTATGAAAATGCATGTGTTTAAAGTAATACGGTACTGTTGTCTTTTATGGTTTATTTAGATTAGTAGATGGTTTACTACTATACTTTGAAGATAATGTTAATTATTCATATATTGTTTATATTCGTTGCATAGACAATTTTCCTTTGTTTTGTAGTTAAAATATTTTAGGCAAATAAACGTTAAAAGAATCATTCAAATGTTAATAACACTCTGTTTACTACGCGTTTCGAGGAATTCACTTTTCGTCAGGTAAACTCGTGTTATTAAGAACGATTCTTTGCATCTCATCGCATCATTTCGATACAGAAAAAAGGTTTGTTTCTTCGTCTTACACAAATAAAGATTATTTGTATTTTTATTATTACTATTATTGACAAATAATACGTTTTCGTATACGCATTTGTTGAAACGTTTTCAAAAAGGTTTCCGCGTGTATATTTGACCCGGCAATATTATTATTAGTTATTTAAACTTCGTTTTTGTGAATTTTATTGTTATTTTCGATATAGTTTCTAATATAATAGACGTAATTAAACTCATGGACGGTCGTGTATGCACGATCGGTGAGGAGAGTGTCCTTGCGGTGAAAAATCTTTAAGAATTTATTTTAACGCCTCTGCAACTTTGGTAAACAACTTACACCGGCGGAGGACGATTTATGTGCAAGTTCCGAGAACGAAGGGGAGACAATAAAAATCGGCGGCTGTCTAATTTACGTCTCAATTTGGTCGTAATGAAGTTGGGGACCCCATGTAATGTCACTGAGGGGGCAGAACCCATCGTAGGTACACACCTGATGACTCCGCCCAGGCTTCAATCGATTGGACCCGGAGCGGGGTCACCATTGGGCATGAAGCACTACTGTGAGCTTCAGGAACCAATAAACATTCTGCCTACCTAATGCTCGAGCTAAAAAGAGTAAACAGTAAACCTATAAAAATTACCGCCACATTACACAAACGAAAAAGCGAGAGGGTATTGAAGAAAAGAGATGGGTGGAACTCCGTTGGGAAGGGAGGGGGAAAACCGTATTTTGTTTCATATTTTAAGGATTCCTCCCAATATGTCAGATAACCACTTATCGATAATTTAATCTGTCACATATACGATTCGATTTGTTTTAACTGTGGGAACATGCTAATTAATTAACAATTCTATTAGCATATCTATTTGCCTTTGATGAAGCACATAATAGCTGTAAGTTTTTTGTTAAAGCAATAACTATGATTTATTAATGGTGAAATGGTGAAGTTATATACAGAGCGGACGATGTGATCTTAATTCAAAATGAAAATATTTAGACTTTAGGTAAATATCCTCATTTCAAATTAAGATCAAATCATCCACCCTGTATATAACATAATTTCATTTCAACATTAATAGCTTGGAAAGTTTCTATGGTCCGTATCACGAACAGATAGACTAATAAATATGCGTGATCAGCACGTGATCGTTTTCTGATTGGTTAAACACATATAAACAATCTATCTTCTGGGCTTTCGGGCTGGAACCGCGTCAGTGGTATAACTGTCGACGTTTCGTACCCACTCGTATGGGACATCTTCAGGGTTCAACTACTGCTGCTGTCTGTCGCACTGAAATATATAAATAATGCAGAGTTGAAGCTTCGTTTATACACAAGCGCTACATGTGTTGCAGCTGTATTTGTTTTGAACAAGTTTGAGGTTATATTATAGTTTTTAACATTATTTATTTTGGACAAAGATTCCAAAACGGAAAATAGTTCAGTAGTTAGATTACCACATTACCATTGTAACCAGTTACTTCTGTAACGTGTTCAGAAAAGATTTCTGAAAATTTTTTGTCGTATTAATAGGCATACTCCTTTTTGGAACTAAATATAACAACTTATTCCTTAGCGATGATTTTAAAACTCTTTCTGTGGACAAAGAAGAAGCTAGTAATAGTTATTGCAGTTAAAAGTTATTCATAACTTCATAGATCGTGCTGGGCTACAGACAGATCCCTCTAGATTTTTAGCGACTTGTCAACACTTAAAACTAGGACAGGTTTCGGAAAAATGTATTGATCATTTTAAACATCTTGTAATAATTTAGTATAAACTGCAGAATTTTATATTTAAGAAAACCTGTTGTAAATCGTCATCATCAACAATATATTCTTTCAGATACTTACTAGTGTTTATATTTCGTGATTGTCTTTCTCGAGACATAGAAAGTATAGAAAAATGTTGGTGAGAAGCAAAGTAAGAGATCTAAATTTCATAGATGGATAATTTCTTGTAATTTTAAAGAAATTCTTTGTAGTTTCAGAAAAGCGGAAGAGAAAGATTGATATATAGCCCCTTTCTATTATGTATACGTATTTCGACAACTTAGTTGTCGAAATACGTATACAGAATACGAAAACTAATGTGGAAAGAGGTTATATACCAACTTTAAGTGATTAAGTTAATCAACCACAGGCTCCATCAAAATTATCTTCAGATAAAGAGAGAACAAAATATCTGTTAATGTTTAATAGAATTTTATTATGAGTACGCCACCTATCTGTTACACAAATATCTCCTTGAAGCTTGGTGAGTTAATACTGTGAAAGATTCTTAAATGGTCGACATACGGTAATACACGATACAATCTAAAATCTCCAAAAGATCATTAATATAAATGTTAAACATATGAGGCCCCAAATGAGAACCTTAAAGAATCCCTGAAATTATATTGGAAATTAGATGAGAATCCATTGTAATAAATGCAGTTTAAATGATTTTGCAGGTAGATAATTAATAGATTAGTAATATTAGAAATAAAGTCACGAAATGTCCATTACATCAAAAGTTTTATCGAAATTCGTACGTAAAATGCGTACCTCAATCTAGTCACTGATCGATGAATTGTGCGATCTCATCAGATTAGTAATATTAGACCTAGCAGGAATAAATCCACGCCAATTAAGTGATCAATAAGGTTTTAAATATCTGAACAATTAATTACAGAAGAAAGGTTGTTGTTATTGGAACAGTTTGCTTTCTTCAACACCTGATAATTTTTCAAATATTCCGAAAACTTTAATACATAAAAGCCTTAAATCTTTTAAAAGTCAACTCTTCGAGATTAAAAAACAAAATATTACTACATTTCAAAGCATTTACCAAGTTCAAAGCAACTTTTTTCACAAAAAAAATCTTTCAAAGAAAATTATAAAAACCCTTCGCGATTAGCTCCTTTTCTTACAACGGTTCTACTCGTCATGTCTTTGCGTTGCTTCTAAATGTAAAACATTAGACTGATCGTATCACCGGTTACAGCAGCAACCTGCTTGAGAATGTAAGTTAGATGTGTTTTAACTTTTAAGTTAATTTGTAATTGTATTGGCTTTAATGATGACGATATATTTTTATATGAATATAAATTGTATTATAAAGCGTTGCAAGCTTCAACAAATATTGTGAATTTCCAAAAGGAACTGCTAATTATAGGACTACTTAAAACTGCGTTCAGGAATTGAAGAGTTTTGCATTCACAGTAGAAACTGGTATATTAAAAAATAGTCTTTCGTACTGCACAAGAGCTGGAACTTTCTCACGTGATCATAATTTGATACTTTAAAATTGAAACAGTGAAGAAATTAGGAAAGTAGGTGCCTTATGGATTAAACTACAGACAGTTGCTGGAACCTTTGAAAATTTGTTTTCCGTTTTGATTAAGAAATCCCAAGCAAGTAGAACCATGAAGAAAAAGCTCATTTTTCGTCATGGTTCTATAAAGCAATCGAATTGGATTTGATTTTTTGATAATAGGACACAATCACAGACAAAGGTAGATGGCATGGCAAGCGTTTTATGTTGTTTAAATATGTATCTGCATCCTTTTCTATATCCTGTCCCCCCAATACTTGCACTCCCTCCCACTGCTGTATATTTCTACAGCAGAAGGAGACACTTCTCCCAATAAAACTTCACGTGATAATTCCATATACTGTTGCTGAGTGGAATTGTACCACAAAATGCAAAGATAAATTTTAAATACTTTTTTTATTCATACCTATTTGGGAGGTTTCTGGAAATATATGCTTGTCAGAATCCAATCGAATTTTAATTATGTTATTCGTGGTCGAATCTAAAAGTATAGATTAAGGATTTTCAAACCGTGGATGAATCGCAAGATCTTGCTCATAATTTCATACTTGATACAATATTACAGAAGTCAACTTTTTTTTGAAACTCTCTTCCTGGGAATTCTATTTAGTATCGTTATTTATTTGTAGTCCTAAAACACTACTTTTTAGCCTTTTTGTTGTTACCACCAGGTATTTTATTGAACCAGTTCTCATTGTATTTTATTTATTTCGAAACAAAATTAAAAAATTTCTTTTAAAATAAAATGTAAGAAGCTTATTAAAGAAAAAGGTTGGGCAAAAAGATTTTTGTTCTTAATGAGAGATTTTGTTTTAATCTTAAAATATTGTCCTGGATTTGGATAATTGTTTACGTTGTTGCTACACTAGACTCAATTATAAAACCAATTATTTTCGTTTTCTTCTTTTTTTTTTGGAGGTTTGATTGAGATTCCGAAGAAGCTGAATGGTCATTATTTTCAACGACCAAGTTGGGAAGTTTGTAAAAAGGTTATATTTACTAGTAAAGCCAGATTTAGAAATTTAAGGCACTTTAGTGATTGAAAGTAGCTAAAAACACCAATTAAATTGTAAATTTGGCAAAATAACAATAACAAATTGTTGCTTGTGGTAGGTTGTTGTAGACATGGCGTAAGCAGCGCGATCTTTTCTTATTTGGTGATTTTAACACACTAATATTAATAGGAGGATATAATTCTATCTGTACGAGGTATTTTAGAGAATCAAACAGATGATACATTTCATCAACTTTGAAAAGAGAAGGAGAATGATCATAATATTCGTTTCACCATTTCAAACTAAGGCTTACAAAAGATTTCATCAAGGTATTGAATTATAAAAGAGGTCAAGAGAAGAATGTGGTAATTTTCACAAGAATTGCACCACAAAATCGGGAAATATCAAATTTCAGAATGAACATCTTAGTACTTTTTACCAATAATATGGAGGTTACTCCTTGGTTTCCGAGTTGGAACCGCGTCTTCGGAATTTCTGATACCGACGTTTTATTTTCACTTGCATGAGACATCATCAAAGCTTAACAGCTGGTATTGATGTCCGTTGTGTAAAGGTTTATACGGAGGCTTTGCTTGTCATGGGTCAGTGGAGTATTAAGGTTATGGTCGAGTTGTTTGGAGATAAAGGATTTCCAGGTATTATGTAGAGGGTAACCATTATCACTAACAATCTACCTGACAAATTCTAGAAGATCGAATACGCTTTATTTCAATTATGAATTTGATGTTAATCTATTAACGCGCACTGAGTATATAAAAGATTTGGGTGTGTGTTTTGATTCTCGTCTTACTTTCTATCGCAAAGCGGGCAAGACAGAATCGGGGTTTTATTATTCGTAATTCTAGGTCATTTTCCAATATACTAGCTTTGAAATTTCTATATTATCCGCAGGTGAGATTCCGACTTGAATATCCTTGCATCATATGGTATCCATATTATGGGATGCAAATGGGTGGAAATAATCCAAAAACATTTTGTCAAATTCTTATGGTTTCAAGTTGATTTATTATATCCTTTTCGCAACTTTGACCACGCTACGCTACTGTTTCGTTTTGATATATCCTGTCTACCTTCTCGACGTGATTATATTAGTCTGTGTTTCTTGTATAAGCTTTTTCACAGTAGTATTGATCCTTCTCCCATTTTGGGCTTATTAAATTTGTATATACCACAACTTCTATCTCGTCCTGTCACTTTCTACCTTCCATTCCCAGGAACTAACATGTTTGTTAAGTCACCATTATATGTTATGTGTTATAACTCCAGACATTAACTGTTCAAGGTTCAATTCCTTTAAGAGGTCTATCGGTGACTATTTTGCTCGCTCTGCACTGTAATTTTCTATAGCATACATTGCGTCTTTATTTTTATTTTGTGGAATAGTTTATTTTTCTTTTATTTTGCTTTATTATTATTATTTATTGAAACTCAGTTTCAGTGTGAAGAAGCCCAGAAGCAAACAGCTTATTATTATTATTTATCACCTTTGACTTGTAATTGGAATGTTATGTATTATGTTGGGCAAATAAATAAAAAAATAAATAAATAAATAAATAAATAAATCACGGTTTAAGTTATTGTGCTGTTTTGAGAGCCATAGTAATAACTGACTGCGAATAGGATTTTGATAGAGTTGAAAATGCAGTGCTATTTTTAATAACATTGTCATCACAACATTGCTTCAAATGTTTCTAAGTATTTTGGATAAAAGTTTCTAAAATTGATGGAAGAGTAGTAAATCTAAAGAATTAACTACGACTACATTATTACTTTCTTTACATACTTCTTAAGCATTTAAATGCTAGATGGGAAACGACAATTTGCGATTGTACCATCCTGATTACTTCTCCATATTATCGTTGCAAAGCTCAAAGCTGTTTTGGCCAAGCTCTTAAGTATTCCCATTTAATTTTCTTTTTATATTGCACTTACTAATCTTTGCTCCGATTACGTTTGGTCTACGAGGATAGTTTGATAAATAGTGAGAATGACACATAGGTGGCGCTCTAATTGGTAAAACAAATGCACTGTAATTTAGGTTGTCTATTTATATGTTTACACTCTGATATTTAGATAAATCGGTTGATTAGTTTATTTTTGACAGCTTATTGAAAAAGAAGCAACACGTCGTTTTGTTAAAATGGAAAAAGCAGAGTATCGTACGGTGATTAAATACTTCGTAATTAAGGGTATAAAAGCTATCGAAATAAAAGATGAGTTACGGGAAACATTAGGTGAATCTGCTCCATCATCCGCCACAATAAGTAGATGGGTAAATGATTTAAACGAGGTAGAACAAGCTGTGTTGATGAAGCGCGCTCTGGAGCACCCAAAATCGTGACTTCTAAGGAAATGATTATAAAAATCCATAATATTATTACGCAAGATCGACGACTCAAAGTGAGAGAGATACCAGATATGGAAAACATTTCAACAGAACGCGTACACCACATTTTAACGAAAGAATTGGGCCTTTCCAAGCTTTCGGCAAGATGGGTGCCGCGATTGCTTACGACCGATCAAAAGTTCACTCGTTTGGGCATTTCCAATGAGTGTTTGGACCTTTATAAGCGGAATCCGGTTGATTTTTGTAGGCGATTTGTTACTTGTGATGAAACTTGGATACACTACAGTACAACCGAAACTAAACAACAGTCGAAACAATGACTAGAACGTGGTTCTGCACCTCCAAAGAAAGCGAAAACCATCTTATCGGCAAACAAGGTGATGGCATCGATTTTTTGGGATGCAAAGGGCATTTTGCTCATTGATTATCTTCAGAAAGGTGCCACAATAAACGCACAATATTATGCAGAACTTCTACAAAAATTGAATGTTGAGATTCATGCTAAACGGCCAGGAATGGCAAAGAAAGAGATTCTGTTTCACCAAGACAACGCTCCCTCGCATACCAGCACAGTTGCGATGTCCAAAATCCACGAGTTGCATTTCCAATTAGTACCACATGCGCCTTATTCGCCGGATCTAGCCCCTTCCGACTTCCACCTTTCAAAATTGAAAACGGCACTAGGTGGAAAGAAATTTTCGTCTGAAGACGAGCTTATCATCTTCGTAAATGAGTATTTTGCAAGTCTTCCGGAATCGCATTTTAGAGATGGCATAAGGGCATTGGAGCACCGCTGGAATAAATGTATTGCTCTTTTAGGAGAACATATTGAAAAATAAAAATTATTTTGTATTTAAAAAATTCGTTTTTCTTTTCCATTCTCACTACTTGTCAAAATACCCTCGTGTTTAGACATTAAAAGCATGTAATTCTATGTATAATATTATTAATAGCTCGATTCGTTTTTAATTCTCTGCATTTCAGAGTGTAATTTATTAATTTTTCGCGTTACATTAAGATTTGTTATTTAAAGGCATATACTTCTTCAAACAGTAGGATTACCGGCAGTTGTTATTTAATAACCATCTGCCGCTTTACATACATTTTATTATGTAGTCTGCAGGGGGTAAATGTTTAAAGAATTTTACATGTCATAGATATAATCTGAAAGAATTAGTTTGTATTAATTAAATAGACTAATAGATATTCAGATAACTAAACTATTTCGATGGTTTTACAAAATTGTGCACTGATTGAATAATTTTAGATGGATTTAGTATTTTTTCATTATATAAATTTTAAATAAGAAATGCTTTTAATCATTAAAACGTTGTAAGACTAAGGTATCAAGAAACAAAATATCGCGATGATTAATCTCTAAGATAAGAGTGCCTTGAAAAAAAATTGTTAGACCTACATACATATGTCTCACTTTAAAGTCGTATTATTGTTTAATCGAATTGCTTTTTGAATTTGTGCAAAGATTGTTTGATTTGTTGAGTTAAGTAGACAAAAACGACATGTCTTTTTGACGAGCATTTCAGCAAAGAAGTTAATGCATCGAAAATCGCTAGAACTATTTGTGTCGTTTACGGAGAAAACGTAATTGAGGAGAGTACAGCACGGAAATAGTGTTCTCGATTCTTTCAGAATAAACGATCTTTAACCTTCAAGAAGACCATCGACTTTTGTTGATCTTTGTGATTAAATTCTTGACGATCCACGGCAAACAGCTCGGGTAAGGACTATTATAATGGATTTTGTAACCAATTCACGATAAAACGACATTTCCAAAATTTAGTTTGACAAAAACACTATGTACTTATTCATACCAGGATCAGTTGATGTTTTTGTTTAAGGAAAAAGTTAACGTGTGGTTACACGTTAATGTTTTTTTAAACCGTGGCTAAGTGAATGATTATAAAGATAAAAAAAACTTTTAACACATTATTGTTTGTATCCTCGGTACGTATTTCGATAACTAAATTGTCATATTAAGTAAAAAATAAACGCGAACCCACGGTAAAGTCATATAAAGAGAGAACTTTTTATTAAGTTATTCAATAGTAAAGAATATAGTATATACGATATATTCTCAAATTTGAAATAAGTTTAAAAATAAAATAAAATTATTATTAGTTAGTTATTATTTAAAAAAATTCTATTGATCGATTTGGTTATTCTGAGAATCTATAATAAGTTTTGAGAGTATTAAAGCACGTGCCAATCTTTTCTTCAATTCAAATATATATTAACAAATAAAATCAGTTTATATATCAGTTGTAATAGGCATATATTAATCATTCGAGTTGTTGTTTGCTTTATTTCCAACGTCTGTGGAATTTTAAGTTATTCTGACGTTTTAGCAATTACTCTACAGGCGTCTTCAGAGTAGTACTGATGAGTATCTTGTTTCTTGTCTAATTCATCACTACAGCTGGTAATTCATCTAGCTTGTAAGCGTGTTCCTAATTTTTTAATCGTTTGGAGGCGTCCTGTGTTAGGTTTGAACTTGGTCATCATATACCGAATATTTATTGCTCATATACTTGGGTGAGAGAAATGATTTCTTTAAGGCTGTATTTATGTCGCAAGAATTTTCTTAGTAACCATCTTTTGCGTATATACGTAGTTCTATTGGCGCGAAATGTAGCTTGAAGTTTTTAAGTCTTTTTATTCTGTTATTTTCTCGACTCAAAGGCAGCCTTTAATATGGCTTTGTGTATTTATAACAGTAGTACAACTAAGAGGGTACGGGACCAAAAACACTGTAACACAAGGGGCCGTTGGAAGATTTTATCCACCTCCATTTTATGGTTGATATTTTCTCGAATCATAGGCAGACATCATTAGTATCAAGGTTTTGTTTTCTTATGGCATTGGTTGTTGTGGCCATACATGTTGTTTTTATCAGCTTTCGTTTAATGCAAAATTCTTCTTTTGCAAGGCTTGTAGCTTTGTTCCATGCAGTTCTATGTCCTTCTTCCTAAGCATGTTGAGGTAGATGTGATATATCTATTTTCCCTTGTCGAACCACTTTTCGATGTTCATTGATTCTAACTTTGAGGGGTGTGCTTGTCTTTCCTTTATATAGTCGTCCACATCTACTTGGTGTTCTATAAACCCAATTTTTCATTATTTGATTCTCATTGTCAGGCTTTGCTTTCGTTAGAACCGACTTGTTTGTGTTAATGGCTTTTATAGCTGTTGTAATCTTATAAAAATAATTACTAATAACCTTATAGTCGTTGCCTATCGTTCTGTTTTTTTCTGACAGGTCTTGGACGTGCATTTATACTGACAAAAAGAAAATAACTCATCTATAAGGTGATAGTTTAAAAGAATACTTTCTAAATTATGGCCAGTTCAGTTCATCCTTTCAAACACTACAAAGAGAGTACTTTTATAAGTAAATATAGCAATTAAATAATGCAAAATAAAAACCAACGACTTCAAAAAGTTCTCTAGCATTCCATAACATATTATTTAAATGATGAATAGAATATATTGAAAAAGAACATCGTTGAAAAAAACTTCGAGAGAGAAATTTCGAGAATTTGACCTGCGAATAATCTCCAATTGTTTTAGCCTCTTGACTAAAATGTTAGTCGATGATTTTTAAAATAGGATTCTATCTGGATATGTTAGAAATAAAACAGCAGTATCAGGTCAAACGGGTTGACTGTATGATGAGTTATTACTATTTTTATAAAAATATTTTGATGAAGAGTTTCAGCAGTGCTTTGTTCTTCAAACATTTTGCTGGATATTCCATTGAATTACACTTAAGTTAGTTTTCCATATTTTACGTTTCAATATCTAAATTTTGTCTTTGTAAGTCTTCCAGAATCATTTGATTATTAATCTAGTACATATATCATCTGTACAGTTACTGGAGTAGACATGGCTTTTGGAAATAAAGACAAGTATCGAAAAAAAATAATTTTGCAGTTTAGGTAGATATCAGTTTTTCCAAAATGCTGATCCAAATTAAAACTTTATCTATTTTTGTCACTTCTGAAGTTATAAATATTGTAAAAAATAGTCAAAAAGTTCATTATTGCCTGATCGTAGGGTTAAAAGAAGTCGTTTACTTTTCGGGTGTGCAGAAAAATTGATTTCATTGTAAAAATTGATTTAGATTTGTATTTCAGTTCCAATTTCTTTTAAATTCATAAACTAGGGTTAATGTAAAATGATGTAATTGCTTATTTGTTTAATTTATATGTAAACAAAAGTTTTTTTTAAATACATTTGCAGCAATATAATTTAAGGTACTTGAATTAGAAATTAAACTTTAACTGATGCAGTGTAACTTTTGCATTTTAACTACCTACAATTTAGATTTATTCTGTTCAAGAAAAAAATGGATAATTACATTTTTATAATATATTAGATGAACTAAAAATAGTTTGGAATTTACTTTTTTAGGTTTTCAGGAAAAAATTCTCACGTATCTTTATAATACGTGTATTTGTGTCGTGTGTTATTTAATTTTTGCACAAATGAACACTTTTGAACCTGTTTACACTTTTAAATAGAAATATAGTTTGGGTTTTTAAGATTAAATTTTAATCGAAGCATTGCAAATTTTATATTTAACTCCCACTAACCTGTCTTGTTCCATTTAAGACAAAAAATGAATAATTACGTTTTCAAGTTACGTTAGATGATGAAGAAGTAATCTCTCATTTCGTTATTCTTTTGTTTTTAACTTTTGCAGACATTTTTTTAAAGACCCTTGGTACGCTATTTTAACATATTTGTATTGCGCGTTGTTTAACTCATGATGTTTTAACTTGTTTGCAGTTACACAGATATATTAAAAACATTATTTGCGTTGGGGTAATATTAAATATTCATTGAAATATTGCAAATTTTGCCCGAACGAAAGAATGAGGATGTAGATAACTAAGTTACCATGATGTGTGTATAGAAGAACGTTTTACAAACTTTGCGAATTACCATTAGGTTGTAACGTGAATCAGCTACTGGTAAGACAAAGAATCGTTTGTTAATAATACCAGAATTTCCCTGGCGAAAGTTAATATAACTCGAAATGGGTCGTAAATAAGGTGCTATTCACATTTTAATGATTCTTATAACGTTTAACTATGCTTTATTTGGAAATTAAGCCGTGTTTTGCATGTTAACACGACTACTGTTGTATAGCGGTTGAAGTGGTATAAGTGATTTTACTTTTATCTGAGAAATTAACGTAGAGTTCTCTCACTATTTTATATGTATTATAATTATTATTTTGTTGTTTTAATAAGTCCGCGTTTCATTGTATCAAAAGTGATTTTGTAGCAACAAGTTACTATTTAATTTTAAATATAAATATGTTGAAGTAAAAAATTGTGTTTACTCAATATACTATTTGAATTAAATGTATTACTTCTTGAATTTTCCACTTTAACATTTTTTAAAAGTTTGGCTCATCTTTGGGACATTGCTAGTAGCATTGACTAAAAAAAAAAATAGTTGAATAAATGCATTTCGCACTGACTTAATCCACTATTTCTATTTAGAGTTGTTTTAATCTAGTTGTGTTGTGTTTCGCTTAATTCATCTGTAAATAAGCAGTTTTTATGATCTGTAAAACTTGGATTGGTTAAGATTAAATTTCAATTTTAACTTTACAAGCTTCATATTTTAACTTCTGTAAATCTAAGTCTTGTTTTGGTTACGAAAGGACAAACAATCATGTCTTCAGATTGTTAAGAGGAAGGTTAAAGTGATCTACAAGAAATCTCGATAATTTTCGAAAAATTGACGAAGAAAGCAATAAATAAAAAATTCCTTCTTTCTAGAATTTCTTATTTATTATTTTCTTCATCAATTTTTCGAAAATTTTCGAGATTTCTTGTAGACCACTTTAACCTTCCTCTCGGCACATGTTCGGATTATTAAATTGGTGCGTTATGGGGTTTGGCCAGATCCTTTTATATTTTCGTGTATTTGTTCAGAAATGTTTGTAGTGATACATTGTACTTATATACCATACAAGACGTTTCACACGTGTTTAACCTTATATTCAAAGGATCAAGAAGGACTATCACAATGTACTCAACATGCGTGTATTTCATCATATATTTCTAGAACGTGCACGTACATATGTATGTATATACGATGTGACAATTGGGTGGTTACTTGTTGACATATTTACGTATTTTTATAATTTGTGGAAAACGAGATGGGAATAAAATCTGTTCTTATTCTTTAGCATTTAACACAAAGATAACAATGCGTAGAAAGAAGGCATGGGTATTCAATAAACTAAAAATGAATGCATAATGGCAAATGTCATTTGTTTTTCCACCTTCATTATTATGATTAGCATTCTCGTTTTTGAAAAATACCTCCTTCAAATATTTTTTTATGAAACTTTATGAAATTATTAAATTCAGGATTCCTTAGTAAAACTCCGTTTCGCTCATGCAAATATATTCTTAAAAAAATGGTAAAAAGTTAATCGGGATTTTATAATGATATACGATATGAATTCTATTATTGATAATCATTCATGTAACTAAAAAAAATATAATCTACTTTGGAATGTTGTTGGTGTACTGGGTGTGAACGGTTTGCACAAAAGAAGTTTTTAGGACGTGCCTTATCACTTCTCTGTAAAGAAAATTTACAATTTCTCTTCTATTCGAGGTCGCCTTGCTTTTCAAATGCTTGTTTTGGAATCTGAAATGAAACAGCGAAACGAAAACTAATGAAATTAGATAAAGTGCATTATGTTTTCATGCAAACGTATGAAATAAAACGATTCAATCGCCGAATGAGTAGTAAATTGCTTGACAATCTAAAAGTTGTTCATTCGATTTTCAATGTTTGGGAAAACTAATGATTTAGGCAACGTGGAGGGGAAATTCCGTCTTGTATGAGATTTGTCGAATCCATCGACTTCTTGGCAAATGAAAGATGCTGCCAATGGCATCATATCTAATATGAAACAGAAAAAAGCAAGTCCATTGTTTTGCTGAGGGTTTCGATTTGAAATGATTAACCTTCGGATCCATGCAATCAACGCCGTCTTTATTCGCATTGTAAAACAAAATTGTTTCTTGTTCCCATTGCTTCGCTCTCACAATGTTTTGTATAGGATATCGTGGAAAGTAACTTTACGGTCTTATTTTTTTAGGCGAAAAGTTTTGAGATCCAAAACGAAAGAACAGGACGAGAGGGACTCCTTCTTTTCTTTCTCTTCCTCGTTGATTTTCAACACGTATTTTTCCTCTTTTTCTTCCTCGTTACTATCAAAAATATCGTTTGCTTCAATTATCATTTCCACCTCAATATCAGACGTTTCATCAGGCACATAATCCATATTATGACTGTTATCTTCTATGAATAAATCGATTTCATGAAAATTATATTATTTTCTGCTACTCCATCGTTAATTAAATACACAGAAATTAATTAAAAATTTCTGCGCTGGAGAAGTTAAGAAATTAAGCCACCAGGCAGTGTAGCCTGGTGGCTTAATTGGTAAAGCAGTCGTCTAGAAAACGGCAGATAGAGGTTCGAGTCCTTCTCCAGCGCAGAAATTTTTAATTAATTTCTGTGTATTTAATTAACGATGGAGTAGCAGAAAATAATATAATTTTCATTAAATTTCCCATCGTGAAACTAATTTATATATTTATATATAATTACGAAATCGATTTCATATTCAGTTCCTTCACGGCGCTATGTCATTGGGTAAAGCTGCTGCTAATTGTGTATGAAAACGGACATTTATACTTTGCGTAATGGCGTAATATAAATAAATTCCACTTCATCACTCATTGTGAATAAAACAATCACAGAATTTCGCATGAAATGCCTTCAGCGTTACATACAAATTTGTACTCGTAGATACTTACGTTTATGTGTGCACACAATGTTTAGAGAATATGAAAAGCAGTCTGAAAGAAAAATTACCAAGGGAAAGTAAATAAAAGCGAGATGAAATGTTTAAATTGAATCATATTGCATACATTTCCATATAAAATACTGCATGAGGTATGAATATGTTGTTTAGTCAAAGATATCCTTGTAATTATCAACTTACATGAGAAGTATCCTCCCAATTTTCAGTGATGATAGTTAATAATATTGTAGGAAAAGTTACGAAATTTCAAGTCGCTAGCTCGACTAGAAATACATTTTAATTACAATTGAAATCGAAAAAGGTCTATCTGGATCCATGTGCCAAACGGAGAGTTAATATATTCGTGAAATAAATAAGAAGGAGCATTTAAATAGGAACTTTGTTCTTCCTTCGAAATAATTACTGTAGAATAGAATCGCAATATGTTTTTTGCTAAAACAATTAATTAAAACTAGTTAATATGAGCGAGTAGCAACAGTTTACTTAATGCATGAATACTCCGAATTCAAATACACCATTCATATATCTCATTTTCTCCTTTATCTAACAGTCTAACTCCGTCTTCTTCTAAGGAAGGCAATCTTGAATAAACCTTTAAAGTAGGAGCGCAGGGTAATCAGAAACAGTGGGCAGAACGCAGGAGGGTGCAAGCCTGCCTATCGTGTGAGCACAGGTAGCCAACCAAACTGGAGGTAGCACCGCTTACCTAGCAGGTAGCTTGCCGCTTCCAAGCGCTGGGCAGTCATTCAGTGTTGTGCTCGCCGTCGATGGGCTTGAACTCGTTCAACAATATCATCCGAATCTTCCTGTTTTGTTATATTATGCATATCCTTGTGAAAGAATGGTGTAGTGTAAACACACATATGAATGCATGCGCGCGAACTGCACACACATCCTTGAACTGAACCGTGAACTCGTAAACGGACCGAATCAAATTTAAAAATCGATTAGAATTCGAACAGGAACCGTGTGACGAATTCGATCTAATTGGAAATTACATGTAAAGACTGAGAACTGTAATTGCTTCTCGAGGTATCTAAATGAACAGTGAAACACACCGAAAGACTTTGACACAATGCTGATATCAACTGGTAATGCTCTGGGCGGTGGAACCGAATTCTCCAGTGTTCCAGGATTATCGGGTTGTTGTCCTGTTCCTGTAACACCTTCGCGTTCGTCGATTGTTAATTGGAAAATGGACCCCGTCGGGTTGCCGGCGTCCAACACCGCTCCGAATGTATTGCCTACGGCGTTGCAATTGTCACCTTCAGGTTAGATTATAAATGGATAAAATATATAATAGAACTAAGTAAACAATATCCTAAGTTATGTTAACATATATATGTCTATCAAAAGTTAATAAGAGTTTATCTTTTCAATTAATTTTATTTTACTTTATGAGTGTACTTATTTTTTTAATTTTTGTACAAATTCAAATATTTTATTATTTCTAAATTGTTTATAGAAAAAATATTCAAAGTTTTTTTTAAATACATTTAAGGTACTGTTTTGTATTTTGTTGTTTTGGTTCCAAAATTTAAGTTTATTTAATTTTTTTTACATTTTTGTAGAGTAATATATTATTTTTTGGTATAAAAAGTAAAAAATAAATATTTTTTTGGGTTGGGTTTTTGGGTGTTAAATAAATTTTAATTATATTTGCGTTTTCAATTTGTAATAACAAAAAGGATATCACTACCATCAATAAAAGTAGTAACACGTGTCATATCATGTGACATTTTAAACATCGTGATCATTTTCATATTTATAACAAGGAAATTTATAAAATTTAAATTAACAAGTAATAACATTTTTCCAAAATTATTTTACAATACTTCCAGCTTTTTAAAACGCTTAAACATCATGATGACTTTCATATTTACAGCAAGGAAATTTATAAAATTTAAATTGACTGTTAATAAAAGCATTTTTCCAAAATTATTTTACCATACGTCCAGCTCTTTAAACCGCTTTTGTCTCTTGCTCTTTAATATGCTATTGAATTATTCAAATATAGAATAAAATGTTTAATTTTTTCTTTTTTATAGTGAAAAAGGTTATGATATATATTTTGCTCGTAACCATGGTTGATTTAAAATAACCTCTTTACCATAATTTGTTTTTTTTTAAATCGGAATTTTCATTTCTTCAACTAAGTTGCCATCATCAGTTTCAGAAACAAAAAAAGAAAAATAATAAAGCATGAAAGACTAGGGTATTCTTTCCACAAGTAAAGTACATCATACTAAGGTTTTAATATAATTAGATTTAATTGTGGTACCAACAAGAAGTACGAATATTATTGAAGTAAAGGATTTTTTACCCTTTTAATCCAGAAAATTGTATCGCTTTTATATTTTTTCGCGTCTTTCTAGGTTAAAATTGCATTCGCTTTGAAAGAAGCGTTTTTCTGGGAGCTTTTAGTTTAGAATTTTTTAAAAAACACCTACAGATAACAATATTTCAAATTGCTTGAAATTATAGTGTAATACATTGCGAATTTGGTAATATTTTTTAATAAATTTGTGCTGAAAAGAATCCTGCTGGCGTCTATACGAGAGCTTTGGAATGTTTCCAAAAGCAAGTTCGAAAAATCTGCAAATTAAAACGTTTTACTTTTAAAAATCTATTTCTAAAACCTATTAAAACTAAACTAGGAGATGCTTTAATTTCATTTAACTAATGTTAATTGTTTTTTATCTAGATTCAGATGATTTACTTTTGTTAAAGCGTCACATTATAAAACGTTTTCAAATTTCTTTTAGATGCAATATTAATGGCGTTGTTCAGAATTAGTCATTTACAAGGGGTTATTAATAATTGCTTAACCCCATCACATAGAGCGCCACAATATTTCAAAACAAAATTTTCTTTATTCAACATAATCTTGTTTTTGATTTACACACACTTAAAATTGATATATAACCCCTTAGTTAATCAACCACAGGCTACATCAAAATTACCATAGATTTACACGTCCAGCAGAAGGTGCCTGAAGTCCTTCGAAAAAAATTCTTAATGTTTGGTCTGCAAACTATTCAACGTCACATATGGCTTTGGTATTTGTTAAATCTCTCTTAGCCTTCAAATTGTTTTTCAAGTTTTGGGAACAATTTCGTAATAAATTCACAGAATACGATGATTCGAAATTCAAAACCAATTTCATTACATCATTCCAGTGCAATCAACGGTTCGTAAGCAGAAGTATTGTCTTGCAAAAAGAACATAATATTGACAAGTTTTCCGGGACGTCCTTCCTATGAACGATGTGACATATATGTTCATAAATGTGCGTGCAATGCTTCTGCAAATGAACCCAATTCGTCGCCCTTCTAAAATCATGTCATGGACAAAATTTCCGGAGGGTCATAGAAATTGACGGTGCTTATATTTTACATCTGGTCTTCCTTTTAAATTCTACAACTTAGTTTTTAATAGGTGTACAAGAAGTATGCTGGTCACCTAAGCTTTCTGTCACATCAACAAAAATTTGTGTACTTGATAACTGTTTATGCAATAAATACTTAATAATTGGCCCGATTTTCTCGAAAACTAGCTTTTTCTGATATGTTGTTTTCAAAACTCGCAACTATATTGTCACCGTTCAACTAATGAATGTTAAACTTTGAGAGCTCATGAACGTCATAGTTGTAACTATAACAAATATATTTAATTTTGTCTGCTGAAAATTTTTCAAGCTAACTACGATATATATCAACACCTCCTCGTAGCTTCTTTTTATAAAATCAACTTATTTCTTTTGGCAATCGTCGTGTTTTCATAGGGGTACAGCAAGGTTCCATTTTGAGACCAAAGTTATTTGTTAGTATATTAAGAACTGTTTCAGACTTATAAACATTATTAACGCAGTAATTTCTTTGATCTATAGAATGATCAAATAGTTTCCTGAGTAGGAAAAAATGTCTGGTTAATGCTGAAGAAACAGCAAAAATTGTCAACAAGTCTAATAGATCAAATTTGATGTTTTATTTACCCTTTTGCATATCTGATAAATGATGAAGCACTTCACTGGATGAAATAAAGGTTTTCAATTAATTCTCAGATAGGTGCCATAATTGTTTGCAGATTTAAGTGATTAAATATAATGGTGTATATGATTAAGGTAGTTGTAGTGTAAAATATAAATTGTCCATACTTTATACTTTGCTTGGCTGGTTTATATTAACCATTTACCCTTCATTCAATTGAAGTGAATATGTAGACTCTTAAAGTACAATTTTTTGAGCTATCTATTGTTATTTATTATATTTCTATTGCTTAAGTTTGCGTAACCCGAGGTTTTGATAGACATTTTATCTTTGTCACCTGGCGAAGTTCTGTATTGTAACACACACAGGCAGAACACAGTTTTTACGATCAAAAATTAAATAGTAGTTCATTTGAGAACATGCCTACTAATTCCCACAAAAAGCTTTTTCAGAGTTATTTTTGTTGAGTTGAAAGTAATTTTGATGGAGCCTGTGGTTGATTAACTTAATCACTTAAGGTTGATATATAACCCCTTTCCACATTAATTTTCGTATTCTGTATACGTATTTCGACAACCAAGTTGTCGTCATCAGCAGATAATTAAACAGTGTCGCACCTGGAAAACTACGACAAAATCTCGCCCGAAACAAATTTCATACACAACCTGTACCGTTGAAAGCCAAAACACACACTCTATATTCGCTTTACATAATTTTAACAGAAATTGTATTCTAGTCTTAAACTATTCTAAAAGGGACGTACCTGCATGCGTTTATTGCACCCTCCCTTGTCTATCGTATAAGAGATCAAAGAGAGATGAGTTATGGTTGGGGCCCAGGTCAGTGTTGAACAGATGGCCTTTATTCTTTAAAATGTACATATTTTCATACATATCTAATTCGCGATAATTACACACATTCTTTACCAAATGCAAACAATCCGTGGTTACACTATGATTACTTTCCAACACATGTTTTGCTATACCGGATTTTTCAGGCCGATTGAATTTTATGTGCGAAATGTGTTTTTATCGATCGTTTTGTTTGGCCGATGTATTGCTTACTGCAATCTAGACATTTAATGCCGTAGATTCCCTATTTTTGTTGTCCTCGACTTTGTTTTTTTGCATTTTTTAAAAGGGATTTGATGGAGATAGTAGATCGAAAAGTAACTTGAAAACCTCGGTCTTTAAAAACACTATTCAAATTTTTCGTCAAACGGTGAAAGGGTAAACATACAAAGCGCTTGTCCCGATTGCTTTGAAGTAACAGACATGTGATACCCCGAATGGCTTTTCTTATGTTAGTCTTTCTAATTAATCCATTGATTATTTCCGAATTGAAATCATCGTATCTCCCGATATTCTTAATAAAGTTCAATTCTTTTTCGTATCTTTTGTTGATAAGAAAACTGAAAGAAGCCATCTTCTGTTGCATGCTATGATTTGAGGCAGCTGTGATGAATCTATTGACATTAGTTGCTTTTCGGGAAATATCAATTTCTATTTTAAGATTATTACTAATTACTAGGGTATCTAAAAATGGCAACGTGTCATTGTTTTGAAAAGTCATCTACATACCTGATCCAAATTCTTGAGTTGAAACTTAAAATATTCTTGAAGATCTTACCTTTTAATTTTAATAGATGCTCTCACTTAGGAGTTGATGTATTGTCTTCGTAATAATTATTCCGAAATAATATGATATTGTCGAAGATTTTTTTATGTTTTCAAAGTCTAAGTTCTTCTATGCAGGTGTTTCGTGTGTCATTAGTAATCGATTGCTATTTACCTTTTATAAATGTACATACATTTGGCTATGGATTTTTATATATTTCGATCATCATTGCTATTATATCGAATTTTAGTTTTTTTTCTATTTATTCTCCATCAAAAGAATTGAGTAAGGATCACAAACTATTAAAAGCCAACTAAAAGCCAATCTAACTTCAAATAGTCAATAATTATTTCTCTTTTAAACTGTATAGGTTGTAGAGAGTATTTTTTAATAAAATGAAGTCTTGGTATTATTTTGGATCATCAAAAAATAAAACACAAATGACCACAATATTTCAAATCAACATAACTCAATCCAGATTTTTATATTATTCCGTTTTTAAACTGCTTAAGCTTCAGGTATTGAAATAAAAGCTTCATTATTAAACAGTTACTTAGATTACGATATTTAGTCAAATGGGAATCTATAATTTTGGACCAAAATTTATTTGGAACTGTCCCAAAATTTTGCCATACAATTCTGAGGGTCTTTTAAGTCATATTTCAACTTAAAAAATGTGTTAAGTAGTATTTTAGGAATGAATCAGTATTTTAAATTTTTCTATATACATTTGCATAGGATGTAAACCTATTCGAGAAATTGATTAAATTGATTTTTAGCGCCTCTAAATTTCGGATTAGATTATCCGCCGGTCAAATTATGATAATTTGTTGAGATTTAAAACGGGGGTGTTTGGTTGATTGCTTACCACAGGGGTCAACCATTACTGATCAATATTAGGCTTACCTTATGCTGAACATTTGTAAAACAATAAAACGAGAAAACAGGGGAAAAATTGTGTCGAAAGAATTCACAAAAGTTGCGTTTCAATATCTTCTATGGTTTTGGATATTTTTGAAGAGCCTTCCCATTTTCCCGATATGGTTTGTAGCGATTATTTTTACTTTTCCAGCTGAAGTAACATTTCTTGTGGTCTCTTTTTTCTAAAGACGATAAAAACGCTGCTGTGAATTAGCGGTTAGTTGGACGAGAAAATAAATTGTTTTTAAAGGAATCGCAGCTCTTATCCGAACACCAAATGTAATATTATTGTAGGAGATTGGACAGAAAATAATTGTTTAAAACGTTCGTCTTGTTTCCGTTTATATTGGACACAATAATTCGCAAACTCTCTCAGTAGACGATTGTAAAATCTAAATTATTTAAGTCTGAAGCACTTTATTAGAAACTAAATTTGTCGCCACATCAATAAAAGCTAGCTAACGAAGAATTCCAATTTTAACCGCTTTTTACATAGAATATGTATTGCAAAAGTTATTGAAAAATTTTTGTTCTTCGTGTAGGATTCGAACCCGTGCTCCTATTCTCTCCGGGAATCATTACCATTAGACCACGGAGACTGAATTCCAGTCCTTCTAATGTGCTAAAAATTTTATTAAAACAGGTTATTAATTGCATATAATCATCCGCTCTTATGATGCCAAACTTAAAGATTCTACTTTTAACCACTTTTTACATTATAAGCAGAAATATTTTGAATACATTTTCCGCATTGATGACATATTTTTCACAATAAAGATGCTCTCGTAACTATCAAATTCACAATAATTGTTTATATTTTTGATTAAATGCAGACAATTCACCGTTACACTATGATTATTTTTCGACACATGTTTCACTAAACTGGATTTCTCAGGTCGATTAAATTTAATATGTGAGATATATTCTTTATACAGAGTGAACTCGACTTTATCGCTCGCGTTTCTTAGAAGAAATTTTATAGTTTCTGGACCGAAGTTTAACTTTAAATCCATGCTTATTAACAATCTTCTTTAATTTTCGTGCAACTCTGAAAAACGGTAAGCATACAAATTGTTTATCGCTGTTGTTTTGAGGTGACAAACTTAAGTTATCTTTTCTAATTAGTCTCATGATTATTTCTGAATCAAAACCATTCAATATCGTGATGTTTTTAATACAATTTGTTTTCGTATCTTATTTTTATTAAAAGGTAATTTAGCAAACGATTAATAAGGGAGTTGAAAGGAGCCATCTTTGCTGTATGCTATAATTTGAATTCGCCGCATTGGTTTCTTTTAGAAGAATATAAATTTCTATTTTATTGTTATTTATAATTACTTGGGTATTTAGAAAAGGTAGGCTGATAGTCCGTTATCGCGCCATGATAACGGACTATTTGCTTCCGTTATCTCGATGAAATTTGATTCCAACAAGACGGCGCTACTTGCCACACAGCCTGTGAAAACATGGCTTCATTGCGAGAACAATTTGGTGAACATTTAATTTCATGTAATGGACTTGTGCAATGGCCGCCTAGGCCATGTGATATCACACCTTTAGACTTTTTCCTTTGAGACTACGAGGGTAGTTTGACAAGTAGTGAGAGTTGAAAAGAAAAACGAATTTTTTGAATACAAAATAATTTTTATTCTTCAACATATTCTCCTAAAAGAGCAATACATTTATTCCAATGGTGCTCCAATGCCCTTATGCCATCGCCGGAAGGCTTGCAAAATACTCATTTACGCTCGTCGTTAGACGAAAATTTCTTTCCACCTAGTGCCGTTTTAATTTTGGAAAAAGGTGGAAGTCGGAAGGGGCTAGATCCGGCGAATAAGGCGCATGCGGTACTAATTGGAAATGCAACTCATGGATTTTGGACATCGCAACTGTGCTGGTATGCGAGGGAGCGTTGTCTTGGTGAAACAGAATCTTTTTCTTTGCCATTCCTGGCCGTTTAGCACGAATCTCAATATTTAATTTTTGTAGAAGTTCTGCATAATATTGTCCGTTTATTGTGGTACTTTTCTGGAGGTAGTCAATGAGCAAAATGCGCTTTGAATTCCAAAAAATTGATGCCATCACCTTGTGTTGCCGATAAAGTGGTTTTCGCTTTCTTTGGAGGTGTAGAACCACGTTCTAACCATTGTTTCGACTGTTGTTCAGTTTCGAGTGTACTATAGTGTATCCAAATTTCATCGCAAGTAACAAATCGCCTATAAAATTCAACCGAATTCCGCATATAAAGGTCCAAACACTCATTGGAAATGCGCAAACGAGTGAACTTTTGATCAGTAGTAAGCAATCGCGGCACCCATCTTGCTGAAAGCTTGGAAAGGCCCAATTCTTTCGTTAAAATATGGTGTACGCGTTCTGTTGAAA
Source organism: Dermolepida albohirtum (assembly GCA_031893035.1). Lineage (NCBI taxonomy): Eukaryota > Metazoa > Arthropoda > Insecta > Coleoptera > Scarabaeidae > Dermolepida > Dermolepida albohirtum. The sequence continues at coordinate 146,669 of JAVIWB010002998.1, forward strand.
TGTTTACCATGTCTGCTATCTCTCTCACTTTGAGTCGTCGATCTTGCGTAATAATATTATGGATTTTTATAATCATTTCCTTAGAAGTCACGACTTTGGGTGCTCCAGAGCGCGCTTCATCAACACAGCTTTTTCTACCACGTTTAAATTCATTTACTCATCTAGTTATTGTGGGGGATGATGGAGCAGATTCACCTAATGTTTCCCGTAACTCATCTTTTATTTCGGTAGCTTTCATACCCTTAATTACGAAGTATTTAATCACCGCACGATACTCTGCTTTTTCCATTTTAACAAAACGACGTGTTGCTTCTTTTTCAATCAGCTGTCAAAAATAAACTAAGCAACCGATTTATCTAAATATCGGATTGTAAACATATAAATAGGCAACCTAAATTATAGTGCATTTGTTTTACCAATTAGAACGCCACCTATGTGTCATTCTCACTACCTGTCAAACTATCCTCGTATGTAAATTCCAAAGTATACATGGACAAGCCAGTTACGATTGAGCCATTGGAAGCCAACATTGCTCGCGTTATTTGCCAAATATCACATGAAATGCTCGAATGCGTCATCGAAAATTTAAACTTCAGAATGGACCATGCTGGGCGCAGTTACAGCCAATATTTGAAGGAAATATTTTTTAAAAAATAAATGTCAACAGTGATTCTTTTGTATGATAATAAAGAATACCCGAAAAAATTGAAGTTTTTTTTTTTGAAGAAAGTACCAACAAATGAATCACCCGTTACAAAAAGCAATAATTTTAAAAACGATCGTTAGGAAATTTATGCAATAAAAACACATATGACTTGACTTAGATTCGTCACAGGCTACATCACCACTATAATGAGTAACTACACAATAATAATAATCGTTATTATCCAAAAGATGGATTCATTTAAACGATAATATAACTTGGAATAAGAAAAGTATTTGTATATTTTCTGTACAAGATATAATAAGATTGAGATGCAAAAAGAGACTAATGCAAAGTCTTGATATGCTTTGGAAGAGAATAAAATGAAAAAGTATTCGAATTTCTAGATATACGCGTTTGTGGAGCTGTAGCTGAAATATTTATTTTTGATCTAGCACCGCAGCCTGCGTTGCATACATACAAAAAAAATCCACAACTGATAGAAGATAGAGTGAGTCGATTTTAATATCGTAAATTCCGCACTAGTCGTACTTTTTCTTGATGGTAAACTCGTAAAGTTGTGTATTCGTAAAAGTGAATAGTAATGAGTTCCACGAAGAAGATAAGCAATGTCCATCCTATAATAAAATATTTTAAAAAGGAAAGACGCGTATTTCTGGAAATATGTACATATATTGGTGATGAAGCAGATACTTCTACATCGTTAGACACCATTGCTTCTTCTGACCGTTAAAACTAAATACAACTAGAATCGTTTTCATAGGACGATATTGCTAAATGCAATTTGTAAATTGAAAAACAAAATTATCCTGATGGAGAAACCAGGTGTCCATTCTTGACTTTGGCCGCAGGTTCTTCATAGATCCAATGACTTTAGGAGGGCACTGTTCAGTATACCACTTAGATGTGATTGTCTTCTATGTGTTCAAAACGACGCGTTTCACAATTCCACTCGATTTGAAAAATACAGCTATCATTTTCTTCTTTACAGATCGAGATTTTCTGACAAACTACGGGTGTGTCCTCATCATAAAAGATCCGAACTTTGTTTTGAGGTTTGGTCGGCACATCGTAATAGTACAGCCAAGTCTCGTCACATGTCACGATGTTGTTCACATACCGAGATTGTCCCTTATTAAACTTTATTAGCATCTCCCGGAATCAAGTAACACGTCGTGTCATCTGCTCTTCAGTCAGTCGATCCGGCACCCAGAGAGAACAAAGTTTCTCCACGTGCAAATGATCATGCAGAATCGAACGAATTGCTGGTGCATTTAGGCCTGAAGTACCCTCTGTCTGTTGGTAGGTCACTCGCCTGTCCTCACCAAGCATTTTCCTCACAGTAGTAACGTTTTCCTCCGTAACTGACGTTCGTGGCCTTCCCGGTCTCTCAGCATCCTCCACAGTTAAATTTCCCCTTTGGAATTCTCTATACCACCTGAATATCATTGTGCGATATGGACAAATATCACCTAGTGCAAGAGTCATTTCTTCGAAGAACTGGTCTATGTTTAAAGCACGCACGAAATTATAACGCAAAACTGCCCTTATCTTATTTCGTGACCACGATGCCATCGCAAGCATTTTACACTCTTACTGCTAATGAATAACTAAGCCCATCGACATGGTGCGGCGGCTACTATGCACGTGTGAACATGTCTCAACATGCAGCAACAAGCAGCTTCCTACGATTCATTGTCGCGTCATATTGCAAAACTTTCCTAGTACCCTTTGTATATATATTTTCCAATAACCTGCATTTAATTTATTATTTATCTGTTATCTACTAAAAGTTTGGTAATAATGTCCGTAAAAGTAATTGTCATTTAAGTCTACTGCTTGTTTTTTTAAATAACAATTGATTTATAAGGTTACGTTTTTAAAAATAAAGAAAATGCCTTCGAAGAAATTACCGGTGAAATAGAAAATTTTAATATCTCCACTTTTATATCGTTATCGAACAGTTTTTTTTCCGCGTTGTAAACTCTGAAAAGATTCATTAAATTTTTAGAAACACTTTTAGATCAATCACCTTCGAATAATATCACTAATTTGTGAATAGAAAAATAAAATAAATGTCATAAAGCGATAATGGCTAACTTGTGAAAGCATTAGCCGTGAAATTGTTTATTTTTTCCGTCGACAATTAATCTTTTTAGAAGAAACGATAATCATGAGGATTGATTTACTGATGTGTTACCGAAGCAAAAACGTCTTTCTTCATGGTCGGTTTACCAATTAATTGGTAAAATTAATGGACTTACTGTTATTTTTAATATACTCTAACAAATGTGTACTATCACCAAGAAGCTTTCTTGCCCAGATATTTCTTGCATCACCTATTTTAATTTATATCTGCCTGCAAGAAATATAATAAGTGTTTAAGAGCATGTTTATGGACTGTGTAAAACCACTTATAAAACAATAAAAGCAAATATTTACTTTGGAATTTTCAAATTGTAAAAAAAAAATCTGTAATAGTGGAAGCGATCCGTTTACGATGTAAAAATATTGTACCAAGGAGAGATATTAGGCCGTTGCATAAAATCGTAGCGTTTTTAGTTTTTGGGATGAGAGTGTACTGACGAAGAAATTGTTAATGTTGTATTATTGTTCAATTGTTTTTTGAATTTGCAAACGTATGCAGAGATTGTTTTATTTATTGACAAAAGAAAATGGAATGTTGGAGAGATAAAAAACAATTCTAATATATTCTTTTGTTTGAGTTCAACATTAGAAGTCTCTAAAACTATTTGTACTTTTTACGGAGAAAACGTAATTGGAGAGAGGATAGCCCGGAAATGGTTTTCTCGATTTAAAAAGGGTTATTTTGACGTAAACGATTCTCGACGATCAAGAAGACCATTATACACTGATGAGCGTCGTCAGAATGTAATTCATGATGATCTAGACCAATCAACTACAGAATTTTCAAATGGTTAAAAAAATCTATGATAGTAGAAGCGATAGGAGAAGGAGAAATATTAGTTTGATGCATAAAATCGTAGCGTTTTCAGTTTTTGGGATAAGAGTGTTTGACAAAGAAATTGTTAGGCATATTTCGAAGTTATTTTAATGTATTATTGTTCAATTATTTTTTGAATTTGCAAATTTATGCAAAGATTGTTTTATTTATCGACAAAAGAAAGTGGAATGCCAAGGAGAAAAAAAATCATTTCTGAGATATCCTTTTGTTTGAGTTCAACATCAGAAATCTCTAAAACTATTTGTACTTTTTACGGAGAGAACATAATTGGAGAGAGGATATTCCGGAAATGGTTTTGTCGATTTAAAGCCGCTTATTTTGGCGAAATCGATTCTCAACGACCAGGAAGATCATCGGATATTAATGAAGATCGTCGGAATGCTATAATTCATGATGATCTACGCCAATCAACTACGAAATTGGTCATTACAATGCATTGTAACTAATCGATCATAAGACGACATTTACATTCCTTTGGTAAAGTTCAAAGAGTGTGCGTTTGGTTGCGGCATCTTTTGAACGAAAACAAGGAGAATCAACGGGTCCACATTTGTGTTTCTTTGCCAGCTCTTCAACAACATCGACTGTTTTTACACCACATTACTAGTGACGAAAAATGGTACCTTCATGTTACATTCAGATGTACGTGTCTCTTCTGTATAGTTAATAAGAAGTTGCTCTAAATTGGAAGCTGTAGATTGTATCATTAATTCATTTGTTAAACAACATTGGACTAAGGTAGTTTCAATACAATCTTTTCGTTGATTTCGCTGTGTTATAGTAGTTTCAAACGTCGTTTAGTTGCCTGTAGCTTCTTCAGGATATGTTATCAGGCTGTTAAATCTTGTATCTTAAATTTAAAACCGCAAGATGCTTAAGAAATTTCAGTAAGTTAGCGTCTGGTTTCAGATAGCGAAATCCATACTCAAATGGAGCAAATTTCCGAAAATTATTCAATTCTAGATACTATTTCCAAATTAGAGAACATCGAGCTGTCATTACATGAATCGCTAGCTATAGTATACTACCTCAAAGCCTGGCTAGGAAATCTAACAGATAATAGATCTAACAATCGATAAATTACGTGTGGTTATAAATAAGGATCCCGAACTTATGGAAGTTTACAAACTTTAGCGCGTATAGATAAGAGTTTAACTGAAAACCAAGACCATTAGACACAGAACGCTCCTTTTCCAAACATATCAACATATTTTCACCTCGCCGTTGGAGTATAAGTCAGCACTGGAAGGCATACTAATGACACAATACTACAACGAATTTTTGCGTTATTCTACATCAACAACACAAAAAGAAAAACTAAAATAGTAAGTTATTACATTTATTATTTTTAATATTGATAGTAATTGAGTGTACGCTATTGCGAAAGCACTCGCAACCTTGCTTATGAGATATATTTAATTGGTCTTGAGGAAATCTCCTAAAAACTCAAGATATTTTGACGATTAATTGGACAAAGGAAGGAAAACTAAAAAGTCCCTGGTACATTAATTAATTTGTCTGAAATTACCCAGTATATCAGTGCACTGATTCAAAAGATCAGGTCGATGTTCTTCACACTGACTTCGCGAAAGCTTTTGGCACTATCGATCATACCATATTATTATTCAAAATGAGCAATAACTGATATGATAGCATAGTATTTTTTATAATCACTCTTCTTGCTACGAGGGAGCGTTTTTATATTCGCGGAATGGGGGACAAGGGGTGGAAATAAAAAAACCAAATTATTTTTCTTTTTCAATATATTCACCTGCAAGACGGATACATTTTTCACATCTTTCAATTAATTTATTTATACCCTCATAAAAAAATGATTTCTCTTTATCTGCAAAATACGCCGAAACTGCCTCCTTGACTTCATCATCGGCAGTAAATTTTTTACCCCGCAGCTCTTTTTTCATTTTCGGAAACAGGTAATAATCACTCGGGGCCAGGTCTGGGCTGTAGGGTGGGTGATTCACAATTTCGAAGCCCACCTTATGCAGGGCAGCTAACGCAACGCGGCTCTTGTGGACGGGCGCGTTGTCGTGCAAAAGCAGAACACCTTTTGTCAATTTTCCCCGTCTTTTCTCTTTAATGGCTTCTTTTAGTCGCACTAATATTGAAGCGTAATATTCTCTGGTTATAGAAACACCTTTATCTTTATAATCAATCAACAATATTCCTTCCGAGTCCCAAAATACCGTTGCCATGAGTTTCCCAGCTGATTGTGACACTTTAAATTTCTTGGGAGGTGCTGGGCCCTTTTTATGCCACTGCATGGAGTCTTGTTTGGACTCAGGTTTATAATGATGAACCCAAGTTTCGTCTCCAGTAACAATTCCACTCAATACACCATCCTTGTCTTCATTACAGAGGTCCAAAAATGCACGCGAACACTCTATGCGCTGTTGTTTTTGCGGCGGCGTGAGCATTCTCGGCACCCATCTTGCGCTGACCTTAGACATGCCGAGATGATCGTGTAGGATTTTAAAAATTGTTGTATCGGATACTTCAACCATTTCTGTGAGTTGTTTCTTCCTTAGTCGAGCATCGTCGAGTACAATTTGTTCAACTTTTTGGATAAGTGCTGGCGTGGTCACCTCAATGCTCCTGACCGGCCTCGGGTCGTCTTCAAGGGATTCCCTTCCTTGTTTAAATAAATTATGCCACTTGTACACCATGGTTTTTCCTGGACAAGAGTCGCCGTAAACCAATGACATCTCATTCATTATGGTCGCGACTGATTTTCCTTGCCTGGTAAGGAACTTTATAACGGCACGATATTCGATTTTTTCCATATTTCACTTTTCACTCCTGATTATGTTACTTGGTTGACGATAGCTCAAAGACTAACCGTCTAATAACAATGAAACTTCGTATTTATACTAATCATGAGTCGCTGCACAGGCCACGCCCCCAATGCGCCTACTCACCCCTCTACAACCCGCTCATTCCGCGAATATAAAAACGCTCCCTCGTATGTCAGTTATAACTACCTTAATTCCTCCACTTTCACCACCTCCTCGGGCGTTTCCCAGGTGTCGAATCTTGAACCGCTACTGTTTAATATTTACGCCAATAATATTCTATCATAGCTTGATTATCGCGTAGGATATGTTGATAACTTAAAAACTTGCGTGAAACTAACATCAACCTCCGATTGCGAAGCTCTGCGGAAGGATACCGTCTACCACTGGTGTAATGAAAATACAATGAAAATCAACATCAAGAAATGTGCAGTTACCTTGCAAACAAGAAAAGTAAATCCACTGGGATATTCTTTATTCACTTGATCTTTTAAATATTCCAATCACAAATCAAGGTCCTGGGTATTCTATTAGCGCCTGCTACTGATCACATTCTATCTTTTTTAAATCCGTTTCGAGCACTTTTACTTTCGTTATTCTATCTTGCAGAAAATTTGTAAATCCAGATAAACTGAAGACGTTCTATTTTACTCTGGTACGGCGTCAATTATTTGGTATCCTCATTATCTCTACCAGAATTTACTGATTGAGAAGGCGCAGAAACGGTTTTTGATATGTCTAACATATAAGTCCTCTGGCAACTATCCTGTCAGAGGTATCGGTTATCAGGAATTGCCACAGAAACATAATTTTATCTCGATTTCTGATCGCAAAGAGATCACAAGTCTTAATGTTATGTTTAAGTTGGTTAACAATCGTAACAGCGCCCCGAATTATTATTTTTACGTTTATTACGTACATGATCAAAACTGCTCCTTCCAATTAACCATCATTGAACTTGAACTATCCTTGAAAACACTCATTAAAATGGACGAATTTTTGTTACGCTCTGGTATTTCATTTTTATGTCCATTATCTCTTTTTAAATTTACTTTTCGACTTTTCTAATTTACTTTTTCTAGATTATAGTTTAATTTAATACTGTACTTCATTATTATATTGTTCTCTTAATGGAGTAATCTGTTGGACAATAATGACAATTACTGTTGTTGTTACGTAGATGTATCGGATTTTATGTTGTTCTGAATGTTTGTTGAATTGTTAGATGCCAGAAATTCGTTCTATTATTGGAGAATGCGATCTCTTAAATTCGCAATTATATGCTTGATTTTTTTAGTATGTAATCAATACGTACTATACCAGGTGTACCGGAAAGTCACTACCGGTTTTTCTAACAGATGTCGCTTAAGTATGCAATGTTATGATTTGACGTATATGTCATTTTATTCTACTGATGTCAAGCTTTAAAGCCATACATGTTATATTTTGCGAAAGCAACACTGTCATAGATTTAAACCTCTTCGAAAATGTGGAGTTCCGTGTTTGAAAAAGTGCATTCGCTGCACGCACTACTTTTCTTATTTAATCAAAAGAAGAAAACCGCTGTAAATCGTCGTTTGCTGGTATAAACTTACAGTGAGCATGCTCCAACCATAGAAACATATGAGGCGTGGTTTCGATAATTCAAAAGTGGTGATTTCGATGTGCAAGGCAAAGAACGTTCTGATAGATCGAAAAAATTTGAAAATGCGAAACTGCAAGAATTATTGGATGAAGACCCAACCCAAACATAAAAGCAACTAGTAGAAGTGATAAATGTAGCCCAAGAGACGATTAGCGGCCGATTACGAGCAATGGAAAAATCCAAAAGATGTGAAAGTGGGTGCCACATCAATTGAATGACAGGCAAATGGCAAATCGAAAACTCATCTGTGAAATGCTACTTCAAAGGTATGATCGGAAGTCATTTCTGCATTGAATAGTGACGGGTGATGAAAAATGGATTTATTTCGAAAACCTTAAGTGCAAAAATCATGGTTATCACCTGGCGAAACCGCCCTATCGACTCCACTAAATCGTTTTAGTCGCAAAACAATGCTCTGTGTTTGGTGGGACCAGAGTGGCGTGGCGTTTTGCGAACTGTTGAAACCTGGTGAAACAACTAATACTGATCGCTACCGACAACGAATTATCAATTCGAACCATGCATTGATAGAATAACTTCTAGAATGGGCCTGAAGACACAGTAAAGTGATTTTACAGCACGACAACCCGCATCTCATACAACAAAACCGGTCAAGAAAGCGTTGAAAGTACTTGGATGGGACATAATATCGCACCCGCTGTACTCCCCAGAGTTCGTCTCGTCCGATTATCACCTTTTTGCATCAATGGGACACGCGCTTGCAAAGTAGCACTTCGCCAATTTAACATTCTTTAATTGGCAAAAAGCCGTGGCGCAAGCTTTTGTCTATTACACACTGGAAACTTAGTTACCGATCTCTGAGATAGAAGCGTTCACGCTTAGTCGGTCAATACACTTTTTTGTATTGGACAAAAGAGGGAGGCACTGATATTATTCATTATTTTTCTGTATCGAAATAGGTTAAACGCTATGAAGTTCATTAATAACACAAATCTGCCTGACGATCCGTAATATCGGTGAAACATGTGTAGTAGATAGGGTGTTATTAATAATAGAATGATTACTTTTAACATTCTTTAACTGGCCAACACTTTAAATAAATAAATTTTTCCATTTTCTTGAAAATTATGTAGTTTTTTTTACGAGAAAACCGATAATGACTTTCCGGTACGCCTGGTGTATTGGAGTAAAGTACGAGGGAGCGTTTTTATATTCGCGGAATGAGCGGGTTGTAGAGGGGTGAGTAGGCGCATTGGGGGCGTGGCCTGTGCAGCGACTCATGATTAGTATAAATACGAAGTTTCATTGTTATTAGACAGTTAGTCTTCGAGCTATCGTCAACCAAGTAACATAATCAGGAGTGAAAAGTGAAATATGGAAAAAATCGAGTATCGTGCCGTTATAAAGTTCCTTACCAGGCAAGGAAAATCAGTCGCGACCATAATGAATGAGATGTCATTGGTTTACGGCGACTCTTGTCCAGGAAAAACCATGGTGTACAAGTGGCATAGTTTATTTAAACAAGGAAGGGAATCCCTTGAAGACGGCCCGAGGCCGGGCAGGAGCATTGAGGTGACCACGCCAGCACTTATCCAAAAAGTTGAACAAATTGTACTCGAAGATGCTCGACTAAAGAAGAAACAACTCGCAGAAATGGTTGGAGTATCCGATACAACAATTTTTAAAATCCTACACGATCATCTCGGCATGTCTAAGGTCAGCGCAAGATGGGTGCCGAGAATGCTCACGCCGCCGCAAAAACAACAGCGCGTAGAGTGTTCGCGTGCATTTTTGGACCTCTGTAATGAAGACAAGGATGGTGTATTGAGTGGAATTGTTACTGGAGACGAAACTTGGGTTCATCATTATGAACCTGAGCCCAAACAAGACTCCATGCAGTGGCATAAAAAGGGCACAGCACCTCCCAAGAAAGCCATTAAAGAGAAAAGACGGGTAAAATTGACAAAAGGTGTTCTGCTTTTGCACGACAACGCGCCCGTCCACAAGAGCCGCGTTGCGTTAGCTGCCCTGCATAAGGTGGGCTTCGAAATTGTGAATCACCCACCCTACAGCCCAGACCTGGCCCCGAGTGATTATTACCTGTTTCCGAAAATGAAAAAAGAGCTGCGGGGTAAAAAATTTACTGCCGATGATGAAGTCAAGGAGGCAGTTTCGGCGTATTTTGCAGATAAAGAGAAATCATTTTTTTATGAGGGTATAAATAAATTAATTGAAAGATGTGAAAAATGTATCCGTCTTGCAGGTGAATATATTGAAAAAGAAAAATAATTTGGTTTTTTTATTTCCACCCCTTGTCCCCCATTCCGCGAATATAAAAACGCTCCCTCGTAATATAGGTGGACATGTTCCGAGTAAATTTATTTTACAATTGATTAATCAACTGATCTTCTTTAAGTGAATATCAATTGTTTAATAAAAATATCATGAAATGCATAGAAAGTAAATAAAATTAGTCGGAAGTCGGAAGAACACATAATTTTAATTATTAATATTATAAATCCGTGATGCAAACGTAATACCTCGCAACAAAAAAATCTGCAATTTTTAATATTCTATCACGTGATCGATACATCATTTCTGCCACGTTATTACAGACATTCATAAATTCTAATATCATCAATTATGACACTCACTAAGACTTTAATATTACCATAAACAATCTTTTTTCATACCAACGGTGGACATTGATATTGTTAGCACGTATACCATAGATAATTGCTGAACATCAATATATACCAACGGACCAGTGGATCTAGATAATTGATATCAATTAACGTTATATAGGTTGTGTATGTTCACAAAAAGAGATACAATTAAAATGTCGTCAAAAGAGAAGAAAAAATATGACAAATTGCTCAGACCATATATGTATCAATACAATTCCACGCGAAAGATATTTTTAAATAACAACGGCTTAATAATAAATTTGAAGAGGTAATTATTGTCTTAAGCGATATGCGATGATATAGTAAGTATATTGATATTAAATTTCTTATAAGATCAAGTAAGATTGGACTTGTAGCGAGAAAACAAACGAATTAAACATTTTATTTATGGTTTTTTGTTGCTATGTTTTTTTGTAGCGTGTTTGGAAAATAATAATTGTGTTCTTCGAATAGGTTTTTTGTTTATTAATAAAAAGAAATGAAGGTAACTTTTAATGGAAACTGCGGTTAATTGAAATAATCAAAAAAGGTAAATAAAACCCCTTACCATATACGTATTTCGATAACTAAGTTATCATCAGCAGATAATTATTAATCGCAGTATCGCCTGAATTCGCGGTAAACCACCAAACACACATTTATTTCAATCACAAATTAATATCTTTCGTAGTCTTAAAGTTAATACTTATACTAAAGGACAACCCTGCTTCCACTTATGGAACGGTTTTAACGGTCGTATTTTCTAGAAACTCAAAGAGGCAAGAACATGTTATCGGATCTTTATCTATATTTAACGCTTGGTTTTTATTTTTTTATAATAAATATGCTTTCGGAACTATCTAATTCACGGTAATTATTTCAAATTTCGATTAAATGTCGACAATTCACGGTTAGGCTATGATAATTTTCTAGCACGTGTTTCGCTAAACTGGATTTCCCTGGCCGATTAAACTTGACGTGCGTGTATACTTGCCGGCGTTTGATATGTTCTTTAAAACGAATTTCTATTGGGTGTTTCGAATATGGCACAGGTTCTCTGTCAGATCCCTTTATTTTTGACGACGAAGATGCTGTCGTAGCAGTCTAATTTTAGATAATTTTTTATATATCTGTTGTTCAGGACGTCTGCGGTACCCCAGTTATTAAGTATTGGGCAGATTTCAGCCAACTTCCATGAATTTAGAAACAAGTACACCAGGCCAGGATAATTTTTGATAAAGGCGCAGAAAGAATAATCACTGAACGTTGATATATAACCCCTTTCCACATTAATTTTCGTATTCTATATACATATTTCGACAACTAAGTTGTCAGGATCAGCAGATAATTAACCAGCGTCGCACCGGGAAAACTACACGGCAAAATACCACTATAAAACAGATGCCGCACACAATCTGTACCGTTGAAAACTAAAATGCCAAAACGCACAGTGTGGCTCCATCAAAGTTACCGTGCAGAAAGCACGTAAGCACAATCTTTGACCTTAGGATATTGTCTTGACAGGCAGTAGACGTATTCTTTAATTCTCTAGCAATGGCGATCGGAGATAAATTAGATAGCAAATCAGGCGAAGACGCAATAAATGATGGTGGAAAAAACACCGACGATAAGGCTTCGGAGAATGTGTCCGCTATATCTTGCGGTTTACCATAATGCGTATTATCGAAAAAAGTTTCACCAGGGATTCCGGAGGTACCTCGTTTAGATTGAATAAATTGTGATAAAGTTTTGGAGTGCGAGCATATAGAATCCTGCACATTAAGTAATAGAAACTTTTAGATTTAATTCACACCTCACTGAATATTTTCTTCAAAATAATCTACATATCTATTGGCTTGTGCTCGGACTGTACGCAGCTGATACTACATTGTATATCTTAAAACGATAAATTAATACAAAGTTTTTGATGTTTCGTATTTTCGTATCTCTATATGAAGAAATATAATTGCCAATTTTTTCGGAAAAAACGTCAAAACTTGCTTAATTTTATTTCAAAGTGTACTTCAATGTTCATAAATTTATTGTTCCTACCATAACATGGATTTAACTTGGTTATTTTTAACGTAATAATATAAAAAAAATAAACAAATGATACGCCTACACAGTCATAAGAACACAAGCTTTCATTCCAGATACCATACGATTTTTTGGAGGTATTTTCGTGGTGGTGCAAGTGTAAACGTTATAAATACATATGCATACATAAGCAGTACATAATAGAGCAACTATAAGTATTAATGAAGACAAAATAATTAAAAAAATCAGAAATATATCTGGAAAAATTAAATTTAACTTCTTAACTGAATGTAGTGAAGGTACTCAGGAGTAAAGTAATTCTAGAGGTGGCTACAGTAGTTGTTTTGGACACTCTTGTCCGTCGGCAAGCTTACTATACTTGAAAGTTAACTTAAAACAATAAATCAGACGAGTCAATCTTATTTTATATCTTTTCCAACTACTTGCATCGTGTTTTAAAAAGGCGCAGCTAGTAGACTGCCTTTTTCTAGCTAGTGAATCAAATTCATATCTTTCTTATAGTACAGCATAATTTAAACCATAAGTAGGATAAAATCTATCAATCTTAAACAACAAAAACTTCAAAAATTTTATAGTTAGCGAATAGAAAAGAGTTTTATCTGAAACTACGTTGTTTAAATTCTACAAGTTCGAGTAATAAACCATGATTCGACGTGCGGAATTGATAACAGCAGAAATGTGATGCGACAAACGTCACCGACATCTTTTATGTGATCTACGCTTGATTTCCATCTTATTGTTAACTGAAATTATTTCTTATTGTTTTCTTAGTAAAGGACATAAAACAGCATTTTGCTATATTTAGATTCAGTTTGTTTAATAAACACCACTTACTAATCGCCCCTAGATTCTTTTAAAGATGTTTATATCTTGCCCTATTATCAACAGTGTGGTAAAATTTTAAATCACGAGTATAGGCCAGTTGAAGAAAGTAATCGAATCAGTAATGAAGATATTAAACAACAGTGGTTCAAGGTTTGATCCCTGCGGAACACCTGATGTTGAAACGTACCCGCTCGCTGTGTAGATATTGTAGTAGGCGTACTTAGTGTGGTCTAATCTGAATGCCAATAGAACTCTGAGAATCAAGATTAATTACATATTAATAAAGCCTTTGTTTCTTTCCTCTAATGTGGGATTAGATGTAGAACAAAAAAGGGACGGAGGAAATGTGTCATCAAATGAAGACACAAAGATTTCGGAATGCACTTTTTTTTACATATCGCTTGTCCATATTAAATTAAGGTAAAATAAGAGAATGGAGAATTTAGGGGTGGTCCTGAACATATTTATCGTGTTACACAATTCCCAGGTGTAAAGTCACAGTTGAACGTCGAAATTGTGAATCGACAGTGCCCCCTGTCGCGCGACTACCTGAACCAAACTGTATTAACAGGTGTACCAATTTTTCCCCTGTGTTTCTTTAATGCGTTTTCTTACAAGATGTAATCGATATATTTACAAATTAACCGTTCCGTACATATGTTTTCCTATAAACAAGACATTTAAACTGATTTAATTAAATACTTAACATTTCGCAGATGGCATTTTCCACCTATAATGAAATTCAAATTTATTTCATGGAAAGAGGAGTTCGTAATTATATAATTGTTTCACTTAAAAGTCTATATTTTATACACGGGCTCCCGGTTATGTGCTCGTTTAACGTCAGATATATTTTGAAAAATATTTCCATATTTATTAGTCGAGGGGGCACTTTGTTATGGGCATAATTTTTTAATTTAGGGTTGCGAATAAGTTGTGAACGGCTGTTTTCAGTAAATGAAAGTTAAAGCAAACATTTACGTACGTAATTGATTTTAATGCAATTATATGTAAATTAATTACAATACATTTACACGCAGGCTTGTACTTTGGTGCCAGGACATGCAAAATATATTTAAAAAAAACATGAATGAGTATCTTTAATTTATGAGGAATTCTTTCATTAAAAATTTTATTTTCTCTTTCATTTACATATTAACATATTCACGAAAAAAAATGAATTGATTCCGACGCAATAAAAAATTAAATTGACCGAAATATTCTTATATAACATCGGGTGCTTTTTAAACTGTATGAGAACTGTCGATATCGATAACTATGGTTTGACAGCTGATAATGTCAAACTGTTTTGACATTTCTGTTCAGTAAGGTTTGGCAAGTCATCATGAATCGTTTAACGCCAGAACAACGCTTCCAAATTGTGGAAATTTAATTTGAACAAAATAAATCTGTTCGCGAAGTTCATAGAGCACTTCGTTCATTCGACGGTCAACATAATCGGTCTAGTGATCAAGGAATTCGTGCAGTTATTGATCGTTTTCGCACTAATTTTACTCTTCTCGATTCAAAACCATCAAGAAGACAAAAAAATGTGGGTACCGAGGAGAATATTGCTGCTGTAGCACGAAGTATTGAAGAAGACGTCGAAATGTCGATTCGTCGTCGTTCTCAACTTGTTGGCCTTTGTCCTTCGAGTACGTGGAAAATTTTAAGGAAAAATCTTAGTTTACGTGCCTATAAAATACAGCTCGTGCAAGAATTGAAGCCAAACGACCATCGTTTGCGTCGCAATTTTGCTGATTGGGCTCATTTGAAACTGGCCAAAAGAATTGTGTTTAGTGATGAAGCTCATTTTTCGTTAAATAGCTACGTCAATAAGCAAAATTGCCGTATTTGGAGTGATGACAATCCTGAAGCCGTTAACGAATCACGCCATCCATTAAAATTGACTGTTTGGTGCGGTTTACACGCTGGCGCATCATCGGTCCTTATTCCTTTGAGGAAGGAGCTGCCGTTACGATGAATGGCGAGCGCTATCGAGCCATGTTGACTGAATTTTTGTTTCCAAAAATTAATCAGTTAAACATTGACGACATTTGGTTCCAACAAGACGGCGCAACTTGCCATACAGCGCGCTTAACAATCGATTTATTGCAAAATCAATTTGGTGACAACTTTATTTCCAGAAGTGGTTCTGTTCACTAGTCCCCTCGTTTGTGCGAGTTGACGTCTTTGTATTACTTTTTATGGGGCTATGTTAAGTCACTGATTTATGCCGTCAAACCAGCAACTCTTGAAGCATTGGAAGCCAATATTCAAGTCTCCATTGACGCCATACGGCCAGATTTATTGGAAAAAGTAGTCAAAAATTCGATTGATCGAATGGACCATGTAACTCGTAGCCGCGACGGATATATGCCGGAAATCATACTTAAGAAATAAATGCCATGAAATTATATACCAGATTATAATAAAAAAAATTTCATTCCAACAATATTTCTGTCTTGTATTATCATTTTAAGTTCTCAAGCTCTTAAAAAAACACACATTATATGCACAACAATAATTGTCAATGTAAAATTTAAAAAAATTAAATACATTGTGTAATTTAAAAGTTAAATAAAAAGCTATAAGAATTGACGAACAGTTTACTCGAAAAATATACGCTTGAAATATTTATGCATCTTCTGTTCATACCAGAGTTGGGATGTCTTCCCGTAAGTCAGGTTCGTACTGAGTGCGCAGCGCCCCCGTCAGTGTAATGTAATAAAACAGACGAAGTGCGGAATTATAAGTTAGTACCGAGCGGATCTTTACATAAGTCGAACGTATAATTATTAAGTATGATGGACGTGTTTAAGGGGAACCGAGACCATTGCTTGATGCAGTACAAAAGTTTATTAATGAATTTCCCGATTTATATTACAATGGTGCTGAAATACATTGTAAAGTTTGCGATAAACCGTTGATATGCTGGGACATGCGCGACTGCACCAATCATATAATGGGTGTACAACACCAAAATAAGAAAAATAACGTGCCATCGAAAACGTAAGCATAATATTGAGGTCACGAATGCTTATTTTTATCTCGCAAGACATTTCTGCGACAGTTATGCAGATAACTTGATCTACCTTTGCATTTAATTAATAAGATTATTTAGAAAATTTGGAAACCCGTAATAAAAATCAAATAAATACATTTTAAATATTATGCATTTGAATACATTTTCGTTTCATTCATATTTCGTTACTGCTTAGAGTAGATTGCTAGTTAGTATGAGTTCGGTACATTTTAAACTACAGTATAAGAGCGTAACTGATCAGTTACTAATCGTGCAGTGAATTTAATTTTCGCAATTTCAAACATGCTGAGAAGGCAGCTACCAACACTGGAAAATCATGCTCTAATATGAACATTAATTGTTTCTCGGCATTCAGCATATTCAATCCGAGTAATCACTAGAACTATGGGAGTTTTTCTCAAAAATATTCATTGAACGTTTGGAAGAGGAAATGTAGCTAAAACTCCCTGCATTATAGCAACATCTAAAGGAAACCGTCGGTGGTAGATATTACTTATCAATTTATGTTTGATTTATTGTTGATGTTAACCGCCTGCGATCTGAAAAATCTCCAAACGAAGTTTCGATAGGAAGTGAAAATGATACTACAAGGACTATTAAACAAGAAGATTGTTCAGTTTTACTAATTTTGTGAAAATTTAAGAAATATACAGTGGGATGGCGTAGAATGCAACCAGTGAACGCGGAGATATGCATATTTGCGGATATTGTGGTTTTAATGGCTGAAACAGAAGATAAATTAAAGTATAACTTGGAAATACGGAACGCACCAGCGAGAAGATACAAGTAATGAGGATAACGAGGAACAAAGAAGAGAAGAAACGAATAGACATAGTCATTGACAACATGAAGATAGAACAAACAATACTCAATAGCACAGGAAATTTGGATGATGAAATAAATAACAGGTTAGATAAGACAGGATGACTAATTAATGCATTGAGGAGGGGATTTCTAAATAATAAACAATCTCGGAAGAAAACAAAAATGAATATACGTGGGCAAGGTGAAAAGTTCTCGGCCTGACAATGAAAGACTGCGATTTAAATTTAAAAAATGATTTTATTTTTCTACATAATCTCCCTTGAGTTCAACACACTTGGTCCAGCGTTTTTCTAACATCAATATTCCTTCCCGGAAGTGAGAGTCTGGAAGGCTGTCAAAATATTCTTCTACGGTCCTTTCAACTTCTTCGTTAGATGTGAATCGCTTTCCAGAAACAAATTTTTTCAAATTTTGGAATAGATGGAAGTCTGAGGGTGCCAAATCAGGAGAATAGGGAGGATGGCCGAGCAAATCGTACCCCAAATCCCGCAATTTTCCCATCGCCAACGCACCCTTGTGTATGAAAAATGATTTTTTTCTTCTTCAAACCAGGCCTCTTTTCGCGAATTTTGGCATCCAGATGGTCAAGAAGGTTAGAGTAATATGCACCTGTAATTGTTCTGCCTTTTTCAAAGTAATCAATTAACAAGATTGCTTTTGCGTCCCAAAACACACTGGCCATGACTTTTCCGGCAGATGCGATCGACTTCACTTTCTTTGGCTCTGAATCACCGGCTTCCACCCACTGCTTCGACTGCTGTTTCGTTTCTGGCGTGTAGTGATTGCAAGCAGCCGAAATGAGGTACCTCAGAAGAGTAAAGAACATTACAAGGAGAGAAAGAATAAGAAATATGGAGATAAGAAGTAAATTGAATGTAAAACCATTGACAAAATTAATAGAAGAGAAGAAATTGGGATGGTATGGATATCTGGTGAGAATGGGGAACGATAGACAAACAAAAAGAGTTTGGGAAGCAAAAGAAACGGGATAAAAATAGAAGAGGAAGGCCGTGCAAGACCTGGAATGAAGATATCGGGGTGATGCTGAAGAGGAGGGGTAAAGCATGGCAGGAGGCTCATAGTTTGTCCAGGGACAGGAAACAACGGAGGGAATTTGTGAGAAAATAAACAAAACACGCATCTCGACACCGCAAGGTAGCGGAGGAAGGATTATGATGTTGACTAATTTTGTGTTGTTTTCATGAAAAATATTTGGTTTCTTATGATTTTAATAAAACGTAAAATAAAATGCATTCCATAATTTTTTGTATTTGGCTTACTATTCCTAAAATACATTTTTTTCTTGTGAGAAAACCCTACGTAATAGAAAAGAAAACGGTTTTCGTTTTTAAGTACAGGTCTGAAAGGCACAAACAAACGTAACAAAAGTTAAACCAATTTTTAAAAAGTATTTTTTGCGGGCCTATGTTATTATTATTAAATCTAAAAGGGAAGAAATTATAAAGAGGAATATAAAATAGGCCACTGCGATCTTTGTACAACTTAAGTATGTCAAAACGCTTAACAATGATGTATTCTTTCCAGTAGCTACGTCTCCGTCCATCACGAGCACACCTGTTGTTACTTCTGGCGCGACGAACAGTGGCCCAACTTCGTTAGCGCCCGCGGCTTTACGAGAATTATATGGAAATACGGCAGCCGGTCCTGGACATCCTCTAGCGTCTCTAGTTTCACAACAACGATTCTTGGAGTTGTCCAGATTCGGTCTGAGGCACTACGACTTAGCTCAGCACATGCTCACGCAACAAGGTGCTGTAACGAAGCTATTAGGTGAGTTTTTATATATAATATAAACGCGCTTTAAAAAATATTCTGGAAATTCTTACTCCGTAAACGACAAAGTGAACAAAAATCTCAACTTTTCTGTAGTATTTCCACAAGATTGATTTTTAACGCGCTCAAAGGAATATGCCCGGACAATAAATAATATTTTTATATTATCGTGGGGAAAGGAAATGTGGTTACATCGTAAACGTTATTGTTTGTTATTATATTAACACAAATATTTTTGTGCGAGCTTTTATGAAATCCTGAGAATCTCAGTGGGTTTCTCGTGTTGATGTATTGGTGAATACAACGGATAGATAAATTTAAATGACAAACGCGGATTAGTAACGCTAGAAAAGTTTAAACGAGTCACTGACTAAGCTGTAAAGTTTAACGAAAAAAAAAAATTATAAAAAGAGAAAAAAGGAAGTACAAAAATAAATAAAACAAATCCTGACAAAATTGCTCCAATAACGAATTACTAAAGGCGTTTTATAATGTGCACTACGATGCTGGTAATTTAGGTGTTAAAGTTTTATTAATGAAACTCAAACATTCGTCATGGAGTAACGTTCACTACTCGGTACTTTTTGTGTTTTATTTTAATGCTCCAGTTGGTTTAAATAACATTTAGAATTATACGCGGATAAAGTGCGAATGGAATGTAATTGGAGAAAAAATACGGTTTTATAATATGTTTAAATTAAGTTTTCACAATATTTTTTACGAATCGTGTCGTAAAAATATCTAAACTTGTTTGTTATTATAATTCTTTCGTGAAAGCATTTCGTACGTAGTATTTTTCGTACACAGTTTGTCGCAAACAAAACGGAACTTTTTTAAAATAGCAATTCTTAGTGGCGCCATCTATTAAAAAAAATATGCCTGGGTAAGGTAGATCTTTCACCAATGTCACGTCAAAATATCATGACATTTACATCATTAGAAGCAGAGAAATTGCGCATAAAGTAACAGTGTGTATTTGGAATTGGTCGAAAAATGAATTTTGAACAAAGAGCAAATATCAAGTTCTGTTTTAAACTCAGTAAATCGTTTACTGAAACGTTTAATTTGATGACCGAAGTATATGGCGATGCGTGTTTATCACGTGCGAGTATGTATGAGTGGTATAAACAATTTATAGACGGTCGTACGGACATGAATGACGACGAATACCCTGGTGCAAAAAAATCTGTGGTTATGGAAAGTAGCATTGAACTTGTGCGTTAATTTATCAGAACAGAGTCGAAATCCTCATTGCGATACATGGGAATGGAATTAGATATTTCCAAAGATTCAATCCGTCGCATTTTGACACAGCATTTGGGACTGAGAAAAATTTGTGCAAAGATTTGTGTACCACACAATCTAACTGATAATTAAAAATTGTTCCGAATTCTACGTTGTACAGGTTTGATTAAAGACTCAAAAAAGGACGAAAACTTATTGTAACTGGTGATGAGACGTGGTGTTTTCAGTATGATCCAAGATGAATCATCCAAGCGAAGAAAGACTCAAAAAAAGCCGTTTGGAGAAGTCAAAAAAGAAGATAATATTGATTTGTTTTAATGATTCCAAAGGCATAGTCCACAAAGAGTTTGTATCAATTAGTTAAACAGTCAATGTTGTATATTATCTTGGTGTACGAAGCGCCTTTTGGCGCGTATTCGTTGTGTGCACCCTCACTATCGTGAAAATGGTAGCTGGCGTTTGTTGCATGATAATGCACCATCTTATCGTCCGACGCTTATCACTGATTTTTTAACTACAAATGGTATTTTAACTATCAACTATTCACTATGTTTATCGGATTTGGCCCCATGTGATGCCTATCTACACATCAAACTACATTTGCCGATGAAAGAACAGCGCTATGCCGACGTCGAAGTCATTAAAAAGGCGATCTTGAAGGACATCTCTGAAGATGAATTTAAAAATTCATTCGACATGTTTATTGACTGTGCAAAACGTTGTGTTGAAGCCGAAAGCGACTACTTCGAATAAAATAAATGAATTTTACCAACAGTAAGCTTTTGTTTTTATTTTAAAAATGTTCCGTTTTCTCTGAGACAGATTGTGTACATATTTGAACGATCATATTATAATTATACAAAGTGTAATAAATAATAATTAATCGCGATGTATAGTATACCATGACAGGGTTCAGAGTGTCCTCCTAAATAGAAATTGGAGCACTAGATAAATAGCCCAGAAAATGAAGATTCCAAGTAAGACAATAGTTCTTTCAGTGGTTACAGAAAGCTTTTAAGACCATTAATTTTCAAAGAATAATGTTTTGCAAGATAGTTTTAAACAAAATTCAAGAAGAAACATTTTATCACTTATCACCATGGAGTGACGAATTGCATGTGCACAGGAGATGGTACCTTCAAGTCATAATTTCTATTTTTGGACGGCTGAAGGGCCCAAGGACGTTATCGCGGTCATCTTTAACGTCTCTGACCCACTTATGGACTTAGCCTTCTCACCTGGCAGTAGCTCCGTAAAATTCACAAATCTGCCGGTGAATGTTTGCAGCAAACAAGTTTCTTGCCGACGAAAAACGTATGACTGACCGTACCTCAGAATTGGCGCTTCGATAATCTTAAACATTTTAAAGACACAGAACAAACCGTACAGGTTACCTACACAGCTGCAACTGAGCACAGTTGTTCCCAAGGAATGCCGGGACACGATGCGGCGCGCGCACAACCTATTAGTATATACAACGAAATGGTCTTTATTTAATAAACACGCCTTGTATATATGTAAATGAAATCAGAGGAAAAAATTATTCGTATTTTGCACGCATTGCTATATCTATTTTTTTTTATATACTAAATATATAGACCATCCTAAATGAATTCGGCAGATATATTTTCGTGTACATCGTAATACTTTTTGTGGTACCTACTGTCTAGTCGACAAAGATGTATTATAAAAAAAAGATTGTGGTTAAAAAAACAAATAATTACCTTCGGATAAACAGTATTTTTTTTAAATATTTCAACACTAACGGGTATCATATTAACGTGTAAAAAAATAGGAGTAAATTTTAATTTTCAGTCCAGTTCTGCGGTTTGTAATTAAGTAGCGCGGTGTATTTTATAAATGTTCCGGAGGAGATGGAACCAAATTAGCATATCGGAGAGAGATATTGTGATACATATCATTCGGTCGTAGTCGACTAACAGTTGGTCAATGTAAGCGATTGTGTTTAGTATGTAATCGTTGTTGAATGGTGTATTGTTATCGTGAGGGCGAAGACGGCGCCATAAATTTACACTTAATTGTTACTGAAATGCAGACACAATTTATGTAGTCTGGTTATGGTCACATGGATATATACTTAGGCTTAGGGGCCGACTTTGAAAATGAGTGATAGTACTAGATATTAATCAATGGATTTGTTACATATATGTGTCCTTAATTACAGTGCTACTTAAAATAGGCTAATCTTCTTTTTTGTTTTGCTATAAATTATATCTAAATCCCATGAATGTTGCTATGATACATATCAATAAGTGTAACATTTGTTTTGCTCCTGACCTTTATTTAAATTTCGAATAAATATTTAATAATAGTTCGCGGTTGTGGAATTTAATCTATTATGGGTCTTAAATTAGAATATGTTGAGTTAGGAATATCGTGTATGCTTTAGAAAAATGGAAATAAATAAAAACAACTATGTCGAGTGAGCTTTCATTTGATTTATTCATTCATCTAGAGCAGGTATGGGCAACCTTCGACATGTTTTGGGCCAAACTTTAATGTGCAAATACGTTCGCGGGCCGCGTTTAAAAGTAGTGCATTTTAAAGTACGAGGGTAGTTTGACAAGTAGTGAGAATATAAAAGAAAAACGAATTTTTTAAATACAAAATAATTTTTATTTTTCAATATATTCTCCTAAAAGAGCAATACATTTATTGCAACGGTGCTCCAATGCCCTTATGCATCTCTAAAATGCGATTCCGGAAGGCTTGCAAAATACTCATTTACGAAGATGATAAGCTCGTCGTTAGACGAAAATTTCTTTCCACCTAGTGCCGTTTTCAATTTTGGAAAAAGGTGGAAGTCGGAAGGGGCTAGATCCGGCGAATAAGGCGCATGCGGTACTAATTGGAAATGCACCTCGTGGAATTTGGCCATCGCAACTGTGCTGGTATGCGAGGGAGCGTTGTCTTGGTGAAACAGAATCTTTTTCTTTGCCATTCCTGTCTGTTTAGCACGAATCTCAACATTTAATTTTTGTAGAAGTTCTGCATAATGTTGTTCGTTATTGTGGCACCTTTCCGAAGGTAATCAATGAGCGAAATGCCCTTTGAATCCTAAAAAATTGATGCCATCACCTTGTTTGTCGATAAAGTGGAGGTGCAGAACCACGTTCTAACCATTGTTTCGACTGTTGTTTAGTTTCGGCTGTACTGTAGTGTATCCAAGTTTCATCGCAAGTAACAAATCGCCTACAAAAATCAACCGGATTCCGCTTATAAATGTCCAAACACTCATTGGAAACGCGCAAACGAGTGACCTTTTGGTCAGTCGTAAGCAATCGCGGCACCTATCTTGCCGAAAGCTTGGAAAGGTCCAACTCTTTCGTTAAAATGTGGTGTACACGTTCCGTTGAAATGTTTACCATGTCTGCTATATCTCTCACTTTGAGTCGTCGATCTTGCCTAATAATATTATGGATTTTTATAATCATTTCCTTAGAAGTCACGATTTTGGGTGCTCCAGAGCGCGCTTTATCAACACAGCTTGTTCTACCACGTTTAAATTCATTTACCCATCTACTTATTGTAGCGGATGATGGAGCAGATTCACTTAATGTTTCCCGTAACTCATCTTTTATTTCGGTAGCTTTCATACCTTTAATTACGAAGTATTTAATCACCGCACGATACTCTGCTTTTTCCATTTTAACAAAACGTGTTGCTTCTTTTTCAATCAACTGTCAAAAAGAAACTAATCAACCGATTTATCTAAATATCGGAATGTAAACATATAAATAGGCAACCTACATTACAGTACATTTGTTTTACCAATTAGTGCGCCACCTATGTGTCAGTCTCACTACTTGTGAAACTATCTTCGTATCGTCAGTCAGCCTTGTATGATATTTTGATTTATTAACTTTCATCATTGAAAAGAACTGTTCGCATTTATAAGTACTGTCAAACGCACAAATCAATCTTCTTGCTAATTTTCTTAGCTGCGGAAAATGGTCTTCTTTGAAGTATTTTTTTGTAGAAATCGCACAACTCCACGTCTTAAAATTTAGATTTCAGGAGTGAGTTTTCTTGAATCTCAATCAACTCCATTTGCAAGTGTATTGGAGCATTTTGTACATTACTTTTTGTTGGAGTAGCAAATAAATGGGAACAGTCTTCCATGTTTTCGAAATCGCTAAATCTGTTCGGAAATTGCTCCGACAGTAACTTGAGTTCTTTAGCATATTAAGCATAAGCAATATTTTCATACGCAGAGAGCGTGGTGAAATGGTAACTGTTGCCAGGTAGCATCTGTGCTTCCCACAAGCGGATTTTGTTCTGAAACGCTTTCAAATGGCTGTACAAATCATTTACTAAGTGTCCTTGTTTTCGAAGTTTCAAATTTAAATCAGTCAAATAGCCTGTAAGGTCGACCAGAAATGCTAAGTCACATATCCATTTTGGGTCACTCAATTCAGATAGTGGTTTATCTTTTATTTACATAAAGTCTGTTATCTCATTTCTAAGCTCGTAAAACCGTTTAAGCATTTTCCCTTTGCGTAGCCATCTGACTTCACAATAATATGTTACGTCGACATATTTGGCAGATATTTCATCCAAAAATGCCTTGAACTGACTATGGTTAAGCCCTCCCTCTGTATAAGTTTTTTGACAACTAAGTTGTCATTATCAGTAGATAATTAAATAGTGTCGCACCTGGAAAGCTACGGCAAAATACCTGTACGAAAACAAATTCCGCACACGAACCATACCGCTGAAAGCCAAAACGCACATTCAGTGCGCGTTTTTGACAATTTAGTTGTCGAAATACGTATACACGAAAATTAATGTGGAAAGGGGTTATATATCAACCTCCAGTGATTAAGTTAATCAACCATAGGCTCCATTAAAATTATCTTTTAAAGAGATTGTGGCTTCGGCAAGGTTAAGTTGCACTATCAGATCGGTAAATTGTATTTTGAAAAACAAATGTCCATTAAAATGCAATTACGTTGGATTAAATAAATATTCAAACTTGTAATAAAGAAATGGTATCCTAGTTACAATTAAGTTGCCATATTCAGTAGGAAAGAAACAGTGTTGAAATATTGGTGTACAGTAAAATCATATAGAGAAATCGCGAAACACTCGCAAACACTCACCAACGTAATTAATTTGAAAAATTAGTTTCAAGTCTGCTTTGAGAAATGAAAAAGCTATTTAAGTTAGTGGAAAGTCGTGCAAAGGGCATACTTCACAAACACAATGCAGAACATTCGTAAATTATTTTTCTGTATTTTATAACAACGGAATAGCAGAAAAAGCTAATTTTCATTAATTTCCTATAGCGAAGCTTTTAATTACAAATTCATATATAATTGTAAACCATAAGTTGCTTATTTATTACTTTTTTAGATAATTTAAGATTTCACTTTCACACAAAATTCGTGTAACCATTCCTTACCAGTCGTATGTTTGACCATCTTCTACAACAAATTCTTCGCGGGGTCTAACAATGACGCTCACATTCGCCGACATCTATTTGGAGTTGCGGTTGAAAAACTTGGTTCTTGTGTTATCGATGATTTTAGCAAACACTTAGTAACTTGTTTTACTTTTGTATTTCTTTTTGGTGTCGCTTTTAGTTTTTCTACGTTAGGTGTAGAGGTCAAAATCTCCGCATGTTGTGATTTTTATTTCAATTATTTTATTTAATTGTGGTGTGGGCTTTGGCACTGGCTAAATTTTATTTACAAATATGTATTATTACCTATGGAAACACTCAAATACAAATGGATGTTTGTGTGACTTATTAAAACATTTGGCTGTATATTGGTGTTTGTTCTCTATGATTATACAGTGTCAATTGTTCCTTGTAATTTTACGGAGAAGATGAAAGATGAGTTTTCGTGCTGATGTGAAAATTTCAGTGTTTATTTCTATTTTTTAGAGCTACTCCAATTGTTTTGAATATATAATGGGTGTTTTTAAGCTGCATGAGAACTATCGATATCGATAACTATGGTTTGACAGCTGACAATGGCAAACTGTGTTGACATTTCTGTTCAGTAAGGTTTGGCAAGTCATCATGAATCGTTTAACGCCAAAAGAACGCTTCCAAATTGTGGAAATTTACTTTGCAAAAAATCCGTTCGCGAAGTTCATAGAGCACTTCGTCCATTTTACGGCTAACATAATCCGCCTAGTGAGCAAGCAATTCGTGCAGTTTTTGATCGTTTTCGCACTGACTTTACTCTTCTCGATTCAAAATCATCAACAAGATAAAGAAATGTGCGTACCGAAGAGAACATTGCTGCTGTAGCGCGAAGTATTGAAGAAAACGCCGAAATGTCGATTCGTCGTCGTTCTTAACTTGTAGTCCTTTGTCCTTCGACTACGTGGAAAATTTTACGTAAGAATCTTGGTTTACGTGCCTATAAAATACAGCTCGTGTAAGAATTGTAGCCAAACGACTATCGTTCGCGTCACATTTTTGCTGATTGGGCACATTTGAAACTGGCCGAAGATGAGCATTTTTATCAAAGGATTGTGTTTAGTGATGAAGCTCATTTCTGGCTAAATGGCTACGTCAATAAGCAAAATTGCCGTACTTGGAGCGAAGATAATCCTCAAGCCGTTAACGAATCACCATTACATCCATTAAAATTGACTGTTTGGTGCGGTTGACACGCTGGCGGCCTCATCGGTCCTTATTTCTTTCGAAATGAAGAAGGAGCTGCCGTTACGGTGAATGGCGAGCACTATCGCGCCATGCTGACTGAATTTTCGTTTCCAAAAATTAATCAACTAAACATCGACGACATTTGGTTCTAACAAGACGGCGCAACTTGCCATACAGCGCGCTTAACAATCGATTTATTGCAAAATCAATTTGGTGACAACTTTATTTCCAGAAGTGGTCCTGTTCACTGGCCGACAAACCAGCAACTTTTGAAGCATTGGAAGTCAATATTCAAGCTACCAATGACGCCATACGGCCAGATTTATTGAAAAAAGTTGTCAAAAAATTGGACTGATCGAATGGATCATGTAACTCGTAGCCGCGGCGCACATATGCAGGAAATCATATTTAACAAATAAATGCCATGAACTTATCTACCAGATTATAATAAAAAAAATTTCATTCCAACAATATTTCTGTCTTGTATTATCATTTAAAGTTCTCAAGCTTTAAAAAAAAACACCCGTTAAAATAATAATACAAAGTACACTTAAAATATGTAACATTTTGTCCTTATTTGATGGTAAATACGTACCTTAAATAAATCATACACAGAAACTTTTATAATTAGACTATATTCCTCTAGGCTAATTGTTGTATTGTTTTCTTTAATGGACGAAATGTACCATACTATTATTTTCAATCATATTTTGTGTAATTCGATATATACGGAGCAAAACACCTTTGATCTTTCTCCTTAAGATATTAGAATGTTGTGCCGGTTATATTGAATGTCTCAATGAACTTAACACGATATAAGATCTTTGAATGACGCTTGATTAACGTTTATAAATGTTGTAGCGAAGCCCCATCCATATTTCTTTGATGTCCAATTAGAAGTGTTAAGATTAATCAGTTTTTGTAATTTTAAGGGAACGAATTTCAAGAATGAATTTCTTATTGTATTCGACTGAATTGAAATTCAATACTGGTCTATAAATTTTAGCTTTTTCTAAATATCTTTTTTATGCTAATTTATAATCTAATGATTCTTTGTCAGTACGTAACTTTTTTGCATATATTTTTGGTAGAATAGTACTAAATTTGACATCAATTCGATGTTTTTGATAGTAAGGGTAACAATAGAGATTTTAGTCTAGATGATAAAGAAGAAGAAAGTAAGTATTGCAAAAATAATAAATCAAAATTTCAGCTTCTTAACATTGCGTTTTCATGTTTTGATTTCAGACGTCTTGATATAGTTTCACCAATTGAATATACCGATGAAAATTGTTAAGTATTCCCTTGCGTTCAATCAAGTTCAACGTCAGGGTCTGGTATGTAAATTAGAAAAATTATTGTCACATCAAATTCTTCATTCCGCCTGTGATTATCAATCTATGGAGTCAAACATAGTGAAGAATACTTCGAACTCAAAAAAAATTCTTTTGGCATATCAAAGTAGCGTCCCAGGACTTCTCTATTTTCTGTGCTCGAATGATATTCAATAAATTTACTTCATTTTCGTAATCTATTATAGAATAAGTTTATTAGTTCCAATATTATATTGAAATCCTTTATATTCCGGTTAAGCAATACTTAAGCTTCAGTTAACGGCGTTTGAGCTCGTTAATGACCAAAGCGTTGGTTTGAATATCCGGCTCGAAGGACCATATATCGATTCCTCCTGGTCTGAATGAATGCTTTGTGGTGCACTTTCAAATTGTAGAAAGTATTCCCGTGGATTGCTTCACCACTGTGTATGACCATATTTTTTACAACTTGAAAGCCTCAGTGCTTAACTGCTGCTGTCGTTGTTACGTCGAAATCGGTGTAAGTTTGTGCGTATGGGATTATATAAAGCTGTTGTTTGTCACTAGGCAATGAAGCGTTACAGTGGAGTTGCTTGGTGATAAAGGATTGGCAGGCATTTTGTTTGGAGTGTTTCGAGATTTTTATTGGTTCGCGGATTTTTAACACGAGAGATGTCTTTTAAGTTTTGCATAGTGGGACATAGAGGGCGCCACTAATCAAATGTCAGTATTAAAAATCAACCTCCATCTTTTGTTAACCTAAATCCAAAGTTTCAGTGCGATACGTGTAGTGTTGTAGCTATAAGTAAACACCAGAATAGAGCCACAATTAGAAGAATTTCAACGTGAATTCTGAAAAAGAACACTAGTATAAAATCACAAATTTACAATGAGCCATCTGATTGAGAAGAACAGAGGAAATATTTGAATAGCCTTCTTAGATATACATAAAGCCTTTGACAGTATTCCCAGACAACTAGTATGGGAAAATTTAATGGAAAAATATGTGAAGCTAGACTTTATTGGTGCTAGAAAGAGTATATACAGTAACACCAGGAAGTATGTGTGAACTGTGTGAGAACGGGTGAACGTTTTAGGAGCGGCACTGTAATTAATTATCGGCTGATGACATGATGACAACTTGGTTGTCTACATACGTATACAGAATACGAACATTATTGTAGAAAGGGATTTCGCCAAAAGTTGTAACAAATTCAGAAGCACTGTCTTTCTAACTTTGTAAATTCACTTTGACTGCCGGGATCGTCCGGGATCATGCATTACTAGTGTAGTATAGTGCAATCTTTCACAGCGCAATTTTATAAGGTTACTAGCGTTGGGAAAGATCGTCTTTTCGTATTCGATACGGTTATGTATGAGTAATAATAAGTACTGGAAAGAAATGTAAATTGAATTTGTAATAGGCATCCTGAAAATATTCCAACCCACTTAGAATTATTGCCCGATAATTTTTCCTTGTAGACCAGTGTAATTTGTAACAACGCCAGTTTATCAATATTTGTTTCCACGAACGCCGACTCAGTTATTTGAACAATTGCAAACTGCAACACATGTTGGCAAATATTGCATGCATTTGAACGTGTAGAACACCGCGTTGCGTGCAAAAATTTCGCCATCGTCGAACAGTTTAAAAAAAAAGGAAAGAATACACTAGCGCGCAACACTAAAAAAGCCTTATCTTAATTACAGCTTAAATGTGACCACGGTAATAATTGCGTGTACCTTACTGCATTGACGTTAAAGTAGTTATTTGTTGGGGAAAATGTACGCTAGTGGGTACAACGAGAAGCGTCATGGTCTGCTCTCAAACAAACAACGGAAGGAGCTCGATTCATCTAAATGGATTAAAACTACGCGAACTGTTATTACACTGCTATTTTTTCAGACCGATAGTTTATTTCATTGCATTTTTTCGTTTTGTTACGAGATATTCGATTAGATTTTAAATAAAAATTGTTCTCGGATGTAACTGCTTTTTATTGTTACAGAAACGAAACGAAATATTGCTTTGGCAACTTCAAATTTACAGGTGTATCGAATGTGAAAGTTCATATTTAGGTTATACCAAAAGTTTGATCCAAATTTTGAAAAGTATTTTAGTTGTTATAGAATACTAGAGAAAATAACATACACAGTTTGTCAGAGAATACCGAACTCTTTTAAAATAAAAACAAAAGCTCTCTACTTTGGCAAAATTCATTTATTTTGTTCAAAGTAGTCGCCTTCGGATTTAATTCAACGTTTTGGCCCGCCACTCAACATGTCGAATGTATTTTTAAGTTCATCTTTAGAGATGCCGTTCAATATCTCTGTCGACGCCTCTTTAATGACTTCGACGTCGGCATAACGCTGTTCTTTCATCGACAAATTTAGTTTGGAGAGTAGATAGAAATCACAAGGGGCTAAACCCGGTGAGTATAATGAATGATTGATGGTTAAAATGCCATTTGTAGTTAGAAAATCAGTGATAAGCGTCGCGCGATGGGATGGTGCATTATCATGTAACAAACGCCAGCTAGCATTTTCACGATGACGCTTCATAACACCAAGATAATATACAGCATTAACTGTTTGACTAGCAGGTACAAACTGGTTGTGCACTATGACTTTCGAATCATAAAAACAAATCAATATTGTCTTCACTTTTGACTTCTCCAAACGGTTTTTTTTTTCAGTCTTTCTTCGCTTGGATGTTTCCATTCAGAGCTTCGACGCTTGGTGTCTGGTTCATATTAAAAAACCCACGTCTCATCGTCAGTTACAATAGAATACCTGAAGTTTTTGTCCTTTTTTGAGTCTTTAATCAAGTCTGTACAATGTTGAATTCAAACTTGGTACAACCCTTGCACAAATATTTTTCAGTCCTAAATGTTGTCTCAAAATGCGATGAATTGAATCTTATATTTGATTCCATTCTCACATATCGCAATGAGAATTTCGGCTGGTTTCTGATAAATTCACTCACAAGTTTGATGTTACTTTCCGTAACCACAGATTTTTTGCACCAAGATGTCGTCATTTATGTCCGTACGACCGTTTTTAAATCGTTTATACCACTTATACACACTTGTATGTGATAAACACCCATCACCATACACTTGTTTCATCAAATTAAACGTTTCAGTAAACGATTTACTGAGTTTAAAACAGAACTTGATATTTGTTCTTTGTTCAAAATTCATTTTTCGACCAATTCCAAATACACACTGTTCCTTTATGCGCAATTTCTCTGCTCCTAATGATGCAATGTCATGATATTTTTGACATAACATTGGTGAAAGGTCTACCTTATCGACGCATATTTTTTTTAATAGATGGCGCCACTAAGAATTACTCTTTTAAAGAAGTTCGGTTTTCTCTGCGACAGACTGTACAGATTTAATATTCAAAGCAAGTGCCTTTAACCCTGACAACGATTTGTCATTTTTTGAGTGAGTTTTTGATTTAGAATTCTTCAAAATTAGAAAATTCTTAATCGTGTAAAACAAGTTATATTCTATTGAATGGAATAAATCATAGTTAAATGAAGGGAGTTCTGTGTACGTCGTATGTGTTAACACATCCACTCCGTCCAGATATTGAATTTTTTGCTATGTCAAATGGGTTCTATTATCGCGTTGAATGAGTAGTCTGTTCTGTTCTGTTTGTCAATTATTACGTTTGCAATAGTACCTACGTGATTTTTCCTTTTTTTTTTCGTATCTATTAATTTTCTTTTGTGACTTGCTCCTGTACTGAATGACTAGCTTATTCTCCCGCTGTGATTTCAAATTCATTTAGACTAATCATAAACGAGCGATTATACTTGAAAAAATCGAGATTTTCATCAAAATAAAAAGATGAATTTAATACGTACACAATAGTTCTGTAGAACTAGTAGAATTCAAACTCACTATTTTTTTTATGAAAAAAAAGTCGTTCAAATTTGGAAATAATCCATTTACATTTTCAAAATTTCACATTTCGACATGATTTTTCAATATTTTCTTTATCTGAAGATTGAGATTTATGCAGTGATTTTGCTCAAAATACAAAGTTGAATACGTAGAGCAATAATCCTGAAGTAGCAGATTATAAACCCACTATTTTTTACGAAAAAATCATATCAACTTCAGAAGTAATCCATTTACACTTTTAAAATTACACATTTTGACATTACTTTTCAATTTTTTTATTATTTTGGGATTACGTCAGAAGAGTTACATCAATTTTGATATCAAAATTGTTTTTAGGACTTCGTAAAATGCCAGTACGCGAGCATTCATTAATATACGATCACTTTTCAAAAATACCAATTTAAAAAAAATGGAGATTGCCATCAAAATAAAAAGTTTCGAATTTAGTACGCAAAACAATAGTTCTGAACTAACAGAATACAAACTCACTACCTTTTATGACAAAATCATTTAAATCTTACAAATAATCAATTTACGTCTTCGAAATTTCATATTTTGAAAATTTTTCAATTTTTTTTATTATGTAAAGATTAAGCCAAAAGAGTTAGATAAATTTCGGCATCAAAATCGTTTTTAGGACCTTGAAAAATGTCAGTACGGGGTCCCGTAACTCTGAAACTTACTTTCAAAAGTGGTCGCTTCTTCGGTCTTTTCCATATGGCGCTCGTTAAACCGGAACTTTCTATCTCTTTTCGTTTCCGAGATATTCGCAAATATTTGGCTAAAAATACTAGTTTTGGTTCCGTGTCTGTCGCACTGAAACTGTAGTTTCGGTTTCAGTGTGACATACAGTAGCAGTAGTTGAGCCCTGAAGATGTCCCATACGAGTGGGTACGAAACGTCGCCTGTTATGCCAGTGAAGCGATTCCAGCCCGGAAGCCCAGAAGAAGATGGTATGGACCACGACGCCGGAAATCTACG
The DNA here is from genome assembly GCA_031893035.1 of Dermolepida albohirtum. NCBI lineage: Eukaryota > Metazoa > Arthropoda > Insecta > Coleoptera > Scarabaeidae > Dermolepida > Dermolepida albohirtum. Next base: position 180,048 of record JAVIWB010002998.1, read on the forward strand.
AATCAGATTAACGGGAAACTAAATTTTTGACATACAATTCTTTGTAGAAAATTTTTTGAAGAGAGGTCTTTGAAATCCCCAATAACGCTTCAATCTGGCATTATGTTACATATCGATTTTCGTTGATGATCTTGCGCACAGGATTGACATTTTCCTGAGTGACTGTCGTTTTTGGCGAACCACCTCTTGGATCGTCGCTAAGACTACTCCGTCCAAGTTTGAATTTTCCATACCAACCAGAAATTGTTGACCGATGAGGTTCTTCATTGCCGAAAATAGAAGCCAACTCGGCGATGCATTCTTGTTGAGATAACTGTCTTTGAAAATTATAAAAAAATTATTCCGCGAAAATATTCTCTATTTAATTCCATTTTTCAATTAACTTATCATCTTTAACAGTTCGTTGTAGCTACAACACTACACCTATCGCACTGACACTTTGAATTTAGGTTCGCTAAAGATGGAGGTTAATTTTTAGTACCGGCATTTGATTAGTGGTGCCCTCTATGTCACACTATGCAAAACATAAAAGACATCCCACGTATATTTTCGTGTACATCGCGAACCTTTTTGTGATACCTACTGTACACTTACGCAAGAAACTTTTGTCAAAAGATATTTTATTCGAAAGATAAATAAAACATCGTCGTGAAATTGAAAACAATAAACCTGCATTGTGTGTAGTCACTCCAAACTCATTTAGGTGTATTTGATTCTTCAGTTACCTTTATCTGTTGAGTGAAAATTTAAAAAATGATTCGCTTGTATGGTGCAAAAGTGAAAGTGCAAATTTCAGAAAACTTTTGTACTTAAATTTATTTACGCAGTAAATATAAGATGTTGTCTTTAATGTATGTATATTTACCACATTTATATTGTAGAATTTTTGTGGTAATAAATTATATTATTATATATGATATTACTTTCCTATTGAAAAGAAAATTTCATGAAACATTAGCTGTAGTACAAGGTTTTTCAATACTTCACTTATTGTTAAGAAATTCAAAAGTTTTTTATTTAATGTGAAGGACAATCGATACAATTAAGTTCTAAATAAAACGTCATTCAAATGGCCTCCACGACTTCTTCTGCAGGAACGAATTCGATGAACCCAATTTTCGAGCACTTTTTCCACTAAATCTAGTCGTATGTCATGAATGGCACGTTCAATATTGACTTGTAAAGCTTGAAGAGAGTCTGGTTTATTTCGATAGACCAATGACTTCAAATAACCCCACAAGAAATAGTTTAATGGTGTTAATCACAACTTCTTGGAGGCCATTCAATATCACAATTTCTTGAAATAATCGAGTCTCCAAACTTTTCTCGCAATAATTTTATTGTTGCATTTGCTGTGTGGCACGTAGTCGCGTCTTGTTGGAGCCAAATGTTGTCAAGATCAACTTCTTCCAATGTCGGCCATAAAAATTTGGTTATCATCAATCTATACCGTTCTCCATTGACAGTAATGGTGTTACCAGCTTCATTTTGAAAGAAGTACGGCCCGATGATTCCACCATACCAAACTGTCAATTTAGGTGAATGTAATGGTTTTTCATAAATAATTTGTGGATTTTCTTCGCAACAAAATCGACAGTTTTGTTTATTTACCACACCATCCAGATGAAAGTAAGCCTCATCAGAGAAGATGATTTTCTTAAAAAAATCGTTATCGTTTTCAAGTTGTTCCAAGGCAAAATCAGCAAATTCACGACGTTTACTGTGATCCAATGGCTTCAGTTCTTGAGTGAGAACAATTTTATAGAGATGCAAACCCAAATCTTTTCTCAAAATCCGCTAGGCTGTGGTTTGGGATAGTGGCAATTATTGAGAACGTCTTGGAATCGACGAATTACGGTCTTCAATAACACTTGCCTGAACGGCAGCAATACTTGCATTACTTCGAGCGGTTCTTTGTCTTATTGGCACAATTATGTAAAGAAAATGTAACCTCGAAATTTTTAACAATTCGACGAATAGCCAGCACACTAGGACGATTATTACGACCATAAAATGGTAAAAGCGCACGAAAAGTTGCAATTGGAGAACGATTATTTTGATAATAAAACTGAATAATTTGTAAACGTTGTTCTTGCGTATATCTCTCCATGATGAAATTGTAAACACTACTGAATACAATGAAAAACAAATGGCAGATCATGACATATTACAAATGGCCGAAATGTCACTTCAAAATCATATCATCCCTATTGGAAAACCTTATAGTAAGCTGATATAAGCTATACAGTAAAACCTGTGTTAACGGCCACCTGACTAAAGCGGCTACCTGAGTTTCCCCGAATCGACTATAAGGAATTCCCATACACAAATACCCGTTAGTTACGGCCACCTTTGTAAAACGGCCGCGGCCAAATAACCCAAACTTTTACGGCCTATTTTCATAGAAATTTACCTGCCAATGTCGGCCGGACTATTTATGACATGTATATCTTTATTGACGGAAATACCTAATACAAATTGTCGGGGTTTCCCGGGGTTTCCTATTACCTGGTAGTAATTCACCCTTTTCGATTTAAACTTTATTATTCTAAAGGAAACAATTCAGTTTAAAGTTGTCTCCGTATTCGAGAGGTTCTTAATTAAGTATGTCGCAAAAAAGAAAACGTTTGTCGCTAAAAGACAAAATAAATATAATCGCGGAAAGTGAAAAGTATGCGTTAAGTTCGCGAAAGTTGGCCGAAAAATATGGGGTTGGAAAAACACAAATTAACGATATTATGAAAAATAAAGGTGAATTAAAAAAGATGGTCGAGGAAGGTGTTAACATGGAGCTAAAACGAAAATTTTCGAAGTCGGAAGGATTGGCAGTGGATCAAGTCGTCTACAATTGGTTTTGCAAAGCCAGTAATAAAGCAATTCCAATATCTGGGCCGCTACTTAAACAAAAAGCACTGGAGACAGCAAGCAGTTTAAAGATGGAAAATTTCGCAGCATCTAATGGATGCTTGGAAAGTTTCTGTCGGCGACACAGTATAACTTTTAAAACAATTTGTGGTGATTCCGCAGAGGTTAATTTGGACGATATAAAAGACTGGAAAACCAAGTTACCGTTGATTTTAATAAATTATTCTCCTCGAGATGTGTTTAATGCCGACGAAACAGGTCTTTATTACCGCGCTATGCCAAATAAGACATTTGCATTAAAAAGTGAGAATTGTGCATGGAAGAAGGCAGCAAAACAACGTCTGACTGTTTTACTATGTGCAAATATGGAAGGTGAGAAGGAAGATCCATTAATAATTGGAAAAAGTAAAAATCCTCGCTGTTTTAAGGGTAGTCATGTGGACAAATTACCCTTAGAATGGGTTTCTAACAAAAAGGCATGGATGACAACGGAAATTATGACAAGATGGCTGCATAAATTTGACAATAAAATGAAAAAACAAAATAGAAAAGTGCTTCTTTTTTTGGATAATGCCACTTCACATTCCAAAGTTCCATTAGAAAATGTTAAACTAGTCTTCCTGCCACCAAACACCACTTCGTATTGTCAACCCTTGGATCAAGGAATAATTCAGAATTTCAAATTGATTTACCGAAATTTTTTGATTAAAAGCTTCTAACGTTTATTGACAATGAATGTGATTTTGAAATTTTTGAAAAAAACATAAATTTAGCCAATGCACTTGTATGGATTACAGCTGCTTGGAAAAAGGTATCTCCTGCTACAGTTAAAAAATGTTTTTCCAAGTCCGGATTCTCTGATGTTATCCAGGAGGACACAATGTTTGATGAAGAAGACGAAATACCCCTTGCTCAGCTATATCCTGCAGTTCGTAACGAATTTTTGATGGATTTAGATGAATATGCTTCTATTGATCGTCATGTGCCTACAGAGAGCCCTAGCTTCAGTATTCCAGAAATTGTTGAAGATTTGTGCAATAATGATGAAGAACATAACTCTGATAATAGTGACCTGGACGGATGTGAAACTCCAAAATCTAGTTTATCTAGTATGAGTGAAGTGTGTGCAAAATTAAGAGACATACAAAATTATTTATTGTGCAATAACAATGGTGACATTTATATGGATGTTTCTAAAATTTTACTTACATGTGAAGCTGCAGTTTTTAAATCGAAGCTAAAAAATGTGAAGCAAACAAATATTGAAACATACTTTAAAAAATCCTAATAAATTGTGTTTTTTCGTATGAATATATTGTAATAATATGTACATATAAATAATTTATTAGATGTCATATTATCTATAATATGTAAATACATTAAAATTTTAGTTTTTCTTACACATATTTGTATTTATATACTATTTACTTTAATTAATAAAATAAAGAAAGCAAATCCTAAAATTAATTATGTATTTTATTTGTGAGACGAAAAACCTGTCAATTACGGACACCTTTATATAACGGCCAATATATTTTGCTTTTTGGGTGGCCGTTATTGACAGGTTTTACTGTATTAAATCATAATTTTGGACAGCTGTATATTTTTATCCAGAAAATAACTTTTGTAGAATCATAATTCTATTAAAATAAATTTTTTTCACTTAGAACAAATAATAAAATTTAGTTCACAAATTACCACATTCACAACCGTTTACGTTTAATTATTACGGTCACATTTTTAAGCTATGTATTCCAGGTTTTAGCGGGATATTTGAATCACTCCACACTCTTTGACAAAATATACCAATAGGGATTCAATCGGAATACAAGTGGGGTTGTATTTTAGTGGCCATATTTGATCTACTGAAATAATAATGGACGCTAAGTGTACTTGCGCTTCTAACACAGGACATCACGTGTAGCAGGACATAATTGTGTTAACCAATGACCACGATTTTTATTGTATCTATGTGCATAACGTACACCAATGCCTTTTACATGCGTGCATGTGAAGTTTGTCACACAAAACAAACCCTCATAACAAGGCCATATTGTTCTGCGTTCGTGTTCTGTTCCACTGCAATTCACGTGTTTCTCCATTTAATTGTTAAGTGGGGTATCTACCGCGACAAACATGTGTTGTGTGTGTAAGTCCACCTTTATGCAATTGCGTTTTTTCTTTTCAGAACGAAATTGCATTTCTCGTTATCACTGGAACGCATGAAACCTATTATATGAACGAGTACAATTTTTTTTCTACGCTTTTGTTTTTTATATACTTATAATTATTAGTTTTATGAGTAAATACGTTGTATAGAGCCAGAGATATAATTTTTTTCTATTGTCGCGGTAATTAATGCATTTCCTGGAATACTTTTTTTTCTCTATCGACATGCAACAGCAAAATGGGTGTACGTAATTCCAATTTCACAGATCTAACGGAATTATTGCTTAATTTATTCGTTGCGGCTTTCTTAACTGTTTTAATTGTTTTGTCAATTCTCCCCTTAAACGTTTTCCGAGAGCGCAGAAATGATCACAATGTCGTCAAATAATGTAATATAATCATAATAACAAACCTCAATTTAGTTATTACATTAATTTATTAGAATGTGTAAAATTGATTTTGCGGATTACCATGCGGATTAGATGGAACAGGAAGTCAAGTCGGTTTCGTAAGAAAATAACTTAAAATCCGAATTGAATAAAAGTGTTGTAGTTGGCGGTTGATTTTGAATCGATTTGTTTGTTGTTTTGTATTTTGTTTGTGGTCAGCAGAGCCTCAAATTTTGTAATTATTTTTATTGAACGTTTACTTTTTTTTGTGTTAGTTCAAAACGGGGGAATCGAAGGTTGTTTCAATCGTTATAAAATAATAGGTGTTTTTATATCTTTCGTCGTTATTTATTTCTATTTTTTTAAAGATGTTAACACTAAAATAATGACTTTATTAGATATCTGTAAACGTCCATCCATTTATGAGAGCGCAGAATTTATTACTAATTGATTTTATTATCACTAAGTGTACCATAGCCGGTCAAATGAACGTATACTGTATACGTATTTCAACAACTGGGTTGTTATCAACAGCAGATAATTAAAGATAGTGTCACACCTGGAACCTCAGCAAAATCCGCTATTATATATGTATATACACTCCCGCTCATGGAAGTATGGACACTTGATTAAATTATATATAACGATCATAAAAATTATACTAATGTCAATAAATAGCGATATTATTATTATACCTTATTCTTAAGAAGGTATTGTATTTGCATATATTCTCCAAATAATATGATAGAAACAATTTTATCTAACAATAACTATAATTACCTGATATTGCATCTCAATAGCATTGTACGATAATTACAACTATATACGAGGGTAGCCGTTTATATTTCGGGAACTGGCAACACTGTTAGCATTGCCTCCGATCTGATGATTGCATCGTGAAGTTTGTCATTTTTGACACAATATATTTACCTTGACAGTTTTATTATCCGGTCGCTATTTCTATTGTTGGCAGTAACTTGTAAATTTTATGTCAGCGAAAAAATGGAATTAACTTGCGAACATTTTCCTGCAAATACTTTTCATAGCTTTCGCATCGATGAGCTGAATTCCTTATATGGTGATGAAGCATCATCGAAAACTACAGTATATTGTTGCACGGCGTTCTTTGGACGATGGATTTCGTGAAGGTCGTCGCACAAATGTTGTTGTGCCGAAAAACATTAATGCAGTGTCTGAATTGTTAATGCAAGACCGTCATGTGACATACCGTGAGATCGAGGCGGCATCTCTAGGTATTAGTAACACCAGTGTGCATAAGATGCTGGATCAACATTGAACCGTTAAAAACTATGTTCACGTTGGATATCACATAATTTGACAACCGCTCAAAAAAGACTCGCGTCGATTAGTCCCAAGAAATGCATAAAAAATACAATGCGGTTCTTCAAAGAACATTTATAAAGTCGTCACAGGTGATGAATCTTGGATGTATATGTATAAGCCCGATGGTAAACAGCAGATGACTGTGTGGGTATTCTAAAATGAGCCAAAACTAACAAAAGTTGTTCGCGCTCGAAGCACATCAAAACAAATAGTCGCCTGCTTTTTTCGAAAAAATCGGTCACGTTGCAACCGTGTCTTTAGAGAGTTGTAGCACGGTCACTTCTGAATGATACACAACTATTTGTTTGCCAATCATGTTTGAAGAAATAAGGAAAACAAACCGAAAACGATAGATCATTCTCTACCATGACAATGCGAGCTCTCGCAGGTCGGTTCAAACAATTGAATATTTGACCGGACGAAACATTGAATTGATGAGCCATCCTCCGTACAGCCCTGATCTAGCACCCTGTAATTTCTTTTTGTTCCCACACGTGAAGAATAAACTGCGTGGTCAACGGTTTTCTACGCCGGAAGAGGCACTTGAGGCATTCAAAACTCATATTTTGGAGATGCCGCCTTCACAGTGGCAGCAATACTTTTCGGACTGGTTTAAACGATTGCAAAAGTGCATTGATTTTCAAGGAGAATATTTTGAAAAGCAATAAAACTATTTTCGATAATAAAAGAATAAAAATAAAAAAACACAGCCCATGAAACCATTGTGAGAACAATTTTGTGAACATTTAATTTCTCGTAATGGACCTGCGCAATGGCCGCCTAGATCATCACATCTATAGACTTTTTCTTTTGGGGTTACGTAATCCAAAGTCTATATAAACAAGCCAGCTACGATTGAGCATTTGGAAGCCAACATTTCTGTCTACCTGATACATTGTATTGAGACGATGTGTAATTCAAATGCTTTAAAAAAGATTGCTAGTGGATAGAATTTATTATTGATGAAATTATATACAGCAGTCTCCATCATCATTCAAATAGGGGCGGAGAAGTATGTAGGAATTGTGAAGGAACCAGACCTTTACCGAATATGAATTATTTTCCTGCACAAATATTTTATGTAAAATTGTAAAAATCAGAATTCCAACTTTACTTATTAATCTTCAACCAATACTAAAAAATCCATTTATAGTTGAAAATAAAATTAAGGAAAAATATGCTACTCAAAAATATTTTTGAAAAACTACAAGGACAGAACATATTCTTTCAAAACGGAAAACAATAAAGAAAAGGAAGAGTAGGGGAAATAGTTAATGATAGATCTTATATCACTATCGACAAATATGGAAATAAATAGGGAAAAACAGAAAATATATGTACCATTATCTGGACCATATAATCTTGAATTTGACAACTTCTAGAATATGAGCGGCATATTTTTGGTCGATATATATTAGTTGAATTTGATGGAGCCTGTGGTTGATTGACTTGATCAATAAGGTTGATATATAACCCCTTTCCACATTAACTTTTGTAAATTCTGTATACGCATTTCGACAACCAAGTTGTCGAAATGCGTATACAGAATTACACTAAAGTGTACATCTTGGTTTTGAGCGGTGTGGATCGCGTACGGAGTTTGATTTTCGTACAGTTGTTTTTCGCCGTGTTTTACCAGGTGCGACACTTTGAAATTATCTGCTGATGATGACAACTTGGTTGTCGAAATCCGTATACAGAATTTACAAAAGTTAATGTGGAAAGGGGTTATATATCAACCTTATTGATCAAAACGATATATATTAGGTAATAAAAGTTGAGCAAAAGATGTATGTAACAAATAGAAGACTCATTAATAATTAAAGTTATACTATTTAAGTTAGAATTGCTGGACTTCGTAGAAGTAATCTACGTATACGGTATTAAATGTATTCCAAAACGGGACTGTCACCATGCTTTTTCTTTACAACAGTGTTGGATTCACATTAAAGTTATATATTTTACACATGATTGTCCGATTACAATTAAAAATTTTTAAACGTTTCTTAATTGCCAGTCCATATAAAACACATATTCCATGATTTCTAACCGTTGCGATGAGTTAGGTTGTGTTCGGTCGGGGAAGTGCACATGTCCGCATCGACATCGGCAAGGTAAGTCGATCTATATAGAAATGCGAACGTAACATCTATATAATCGAAGATATTTTCAATAGTTTGAATGTCAATAAAACGATATTGAAATGCTTAAATACTGAGAATTGCATCGCACACACACTCATACAACGTCACGTTACGTCTGACACATGTGGTTCGGCACCGAAAGATTTACGATCGAACGGATAAAAAGGCAGTTTTCTCATACGTTTGTGTGCCTGTACGTCTGCAGTTACATGTGCGTATATGCCACTTAAAGGAAGGAGAAAAAAAGAAGCGAAAAAAGAAGAATTCAGAAGAAAGACCCATGATATAATTACAGAAATAATATATCCAACATACTCACACATGTTTGTTCTTTAAGGAACGTAAAATAGCCAACGTATATAAATATATCGAAATGAAAAGGCAACAGTCACGTATGGTATGAATTCCGCCAATAGGCAACGAACGGAATACCAGAGCCGAACACGATGTATGTGTGTATGAAGTTGAATTGATGTGCATGTATATATGCTTCGCGAACTTACAAGTTATCATTGTGCAAGCATCCTACCTATTACTTATACTGCCAAGGTTCAACTAACATGCGATCCACAAAATGGCCGACTGTCTGGCACAACGTTTAATATCCGTAATAACTGAAATTATCATATCCCATTATGATGCGATGGGGATTATTTATTTAAACGCATTCGACGTTCGATTATTCTCATTGTAATTTGCTCCCTTCTCTTTCCGAACCGCTTGCCATAGCCGCGTTTCAACCCGGCGCACCACTAATTACTTTTTGATTTAATATTTATTGCCCCTATTTCCTTACTAATTATGTAATTATGCTCAGTTTCGTATTGATTTTCCGTATTTTAATTGTGAGCGTACATTGGGGCTGTTCATTAACGCTTGGACTTCGAAGCAGATGCGGGGTACGAACGCAATAATGTATGATGGTGTGCACGAGTATCGGTCCGAAAAGCAATCGAAGAAAATGCAATTGAATCTTAAAAGAATTTCCATTACTCAAAGGCTCGATAGAACTGGTCTACTGCATAGAACCGATAGGACCTTTTCCTCAGTGCATAAGATATCTGAATACAGAAATCAGGTAGTTTATGTTAGGCATTAAAAACATAAATACAGTTTGTAACGCCTACTAATACTGGGGTGTCGAAATTATAACAAATATCGTAATGTAATTGTCGATTACCAGTAATTGAAATTAAGTAAAGGAAAGCATCTAAAAGGCATAATGACTTTAATAAATAATACAAAGAGGTTTATTTTCATTTTGTATAAATCATAAGCATTCGTTGTCAAGTATTCATTAATGTTATCTTAATATTTACATTAAATGAATACCAAAGTCAATTTAAAGTGACTTCTGAGAAGTCTTAATACGATGTTAATCCCTAATAAATAGCATTTATAAAGGGTTGAGTTTTCGTTTCGCCTTTAATCACTGTGATTAGACAGTTCGAATAAGTGCATTGTGAAATGGTGTTATAATGGAAAGAGATGCATATGGTAGTTAAGCTACTAAAGCTGAAGTTCTAACTCGTCACAGGAATGGGTACTAGAGAAATTAGTTTACAAGCGAATAAATCGGTATGTTTTATTTACTAGTTTTACTAGTTTTAACTAATCAGATTGATAGATAACCCTTTTCCACAGTAATTATCGTATTCTGTATAAGCATTTCGACAACTAAGTTGTCATCAGCAGATAATTAAACAGTGTCGCAACTGGAAACCATGGCAAAAATCCGCACGAAACAAAATTCCGTACACGATCTGTACTGTCGAAATGATTACAATTTAATTGTCTCAATACGTATACAGAATACGAAAATTAATGTGGAAAGGGGTTATATATCAACCATAAGTGATTAAACTACTCAACCACGGGCTGCATCATATTTGCCCTAGTTTTAACTAGTTTTAAAAATAATTGATTGTCTATTTTTGCAGCTCATTCAAATACTTTCTGTCTGCGAACGTGTTAACAAATGCTATAATAAAATTTACCAATGAAACATAATCTTTTGATAATTTTATTTTTCGATATAGTTACATCACAACACCGTACTAACTCATTGTAAAATGTAAAATGCAAATTTGGCAAACTATTTGATATTTTTTTTTGTTAATTTTTAAGTTTATTTGTATATCATACTGTACGATCGATTCCTTTTTTTGTATATATATATATATATCATTGTTGTCCTGTAAGTGGTTATTTGTTGGGCAATAAAGTTATTATTATTATTATTATCACCTGTTCCGCGATTACTTTCTTCCGCCAGAAAAAAAATATTGTCTTTGGTCTTCAAAATAGGTACCAATTTCCTCCTTGGTTATTGTCTGCAAAATAACGTCCTCAAAGGCGAATTTTTAAGCGAGTTCTTGCGTTAACTGAACTTTAAAAGCCATAAAACCTAAATCTTTATGCAAAATACGGTGTAATGTCATTTGTGGAATGCCCAATTCCAAAGATCGACGAAAAATGGACGAACCTGGGTTTTCGTCAACACTATGGGCTATAACAGCAATATTCTCAGTTGTTCTTGAGCGACGTGCACGAGTTTGATTTTTCACATCACTAACTTATCCCAACAGCTCAAATTTGTCCACCAGTTTTACAATTACTGGCGGAGAAGGTGCTTCACGACGACCCAAAAATGCTACAGTTTTGCGAACTGTGACCGCGAAATTTTCACCATTTTTGTAGTGAATTTTAATAATTCCAATGCGTTGTTGAAGCGTATATCGTTCCATTTTGTTAATGGCATAGTTTTTACTTGTCATCTGTTAAGTAGTTACAGGTTGAGTCATGGCAATTGTGAAAATGGCGGGCTATTGAAAATGAAATGTCTTATTGGAACATCTTTTACATAAAACTAAATATAAATTTATATTTATACCAGATTTTTAATAATTACACATCCTACATATGTACCCACACGTATAATGTAATTTATGGCACATACGAAGGACTCAAATTCATTGTCTCTGTGGTTTAATGGTGATGGTATATTTCCGGAAAGAATCGCGGGTTCGAGTTCCGCGCGGTGAACAGAAACTTTTAAAAATTTCTTCATTACATACATGCGTACATATATAATGTATAAGCGATTAAAATTAGAATCTTTCTAACATGTCAGACTTTATACATATTTGTACGGCCAAAAGTTCGCATTTAACATTGTTTTTCAAGTTTTTTATTCCCTCAAGAGTATGTTATTTCTAAATCTCTCGCAGCTTGATACAATTACAAATTTAAATAGTAGATTTAGTATTCATTATTTTGGAATGAAATTTTAAGGTGACTGATGATTTATTGGGACCGTTCAATTTATTCTTTGTGTCAGCGTGAAGCAAAACGCAAAAACAATTAAATTTATTTTTATTCTTCAATACAACCCCCGTAACCCCAAAGCATTTATTGCATCTCAAAATTCACATTTCAACATCCCATAAAAATTAACCTCGTTGTATGATAAATATGCATATATTGCCGCCTTGAACTCTTTATCACCTTCACATCGTTTCCCACGAAGGTCTTTTTTCAAATTAGGGGATAGATAGTAATCACTAGGGGCTAGGTTCGGCCTATACGGTGGGTGGTTGATTTCTTCGAAACCACAGTCTCGGACAGTAGTCTTGGAAACACGCGCCGTGTGAATCGGAGCGTTGTCGTGAAGAAGCAACACACCGCCGGGCAGTTTACCTCGCCTTTTTTTAATTGTTAAATTACTCAAAGTGGTTGTGTATGATGCTGCGTTTATAGTTTCAACTTTCTTTTACACGCCCGATCAGCAAAATTCCTTTAGAATCCTAAAACACTGTGGCCACTTTTGAATTGTAGATAGGTGCGGAATCTTTGTAGACGGCCGTCATCTCTTCGTGAATAATTGTTTAATTCTTCCTTGTGGTTGTAAGGAGTTTAATAACAACGGTACTTGATTTTCTTCGATACTTTTGCGTCAGCAATTCTAATCTTCGTTGGCTATAGATTACTAGTGAACTAATGAGCATAACCAGAGCTAGGAAAATGGAAAATATGCAGCGAAAAACTGGTACAATATATATTCAAATACGCATTCAAAAATATCAAAATATGCACTTAAATACGTATTCTGCTTAACCAAAGAATTTTTGTAATCGGCCACCATCTCTTCGTCAATGATTTTTTGACTTTTTTTTTCTGAACAAGTAAAATACAAGTTAAATACTTTTTATAGCAAAATCACTCAAACTTTTGGGATAATCCACTTACACATTTGATAGTTCATATATTAAATTTAAAAAAATTAATCACTTAGCAAAGGCATATATTTTTAAATCAAATTTTGTACAAATGATTACTGTTTTGAGTATTAAATAAATAAATTTTCAAGAAAAATTCATACGCTTTATAGGGAGAATTTAATACATTCTGCAATTTGCTTGAGTGCCTCTTATATGTTCAATATACTCCTGCGGAAGCTATTTCGCAGCTTGTAGGCATCATGTAGCTGTTGTAAGTTAATTGGAGGCTTAGGAAGCATATCAATCCTTCGACGTATCATATTTCAAACCTGTAGCCCAATTGAGAATATTGATGTTAGCGTCTAGCGGGAACTGCAATGTAAGAACCGCAATTTAAGGACGGGAATTGTTTTACTGGGTTGTGACATTATTTAGGCCATGGATGTTTGGCTCTAAAATTTTGTAACTGTACGTTTCAGCGTTTAAATTGTCCCGAAGGACCGAAGGAATGTCAGGGAAGTCTTACTTATGCCAATTCCACCACAAACCATTAATTTTCTAGTAAGTGCAGCTTCATGTTGTGCAGAAAAATCATCATGGGCCCACAGACAAAAACGAAATTTATCTACAAAAATGATATTGTTCCACTCTTCGACTTACCCTTCCTGTCTTAGACGATAGGAAATCTACCCATGGCGATATATACAATGCATTATAATTTAATGGCGTATATATAACAAAAACCATTTCCTATAGACTTTGAAGTGTTGTTGATTACTAAGGGGAATATATGAAATGTGGGAAGTACATCGAATGCACCGTAATCTGTAATTTGTGAGTGGCGCCCTCTGTTGCCAAAATAGGAATTGGCGTTCTCAGTAAGCCAGCATTTTCGGAAATATTTGTTTTAAAAAAATATTATCTTAGAGCTTGGAAAAATTTTGGTAATTTTTAAAATATAACTTCCCTAGATAACATAACTTTACGAAATATTATTTTTTGTCTCTTGCCGTGGATTTAATAAGTGAAGATGCGAAACTGCAAGAGTTATTGGACGAAGAGCCAACCCAAACCAAAAAACAATTGTCAGAAGCGTTAAATGTGTCTCAAGAAACGATTAGTGACCGATTACGAGTAATGGGAAAAAGCCAAAAGATGGGAAAAGAGATGCCACATCAATTGAATGAATCGTCCGTGAAATACTGCTTCAAAGGTATGATCGGAAGTCATTTCTGCATCGAATTGTGACGGACGATGAAAAATGGATTTATTTTGAAAACCCGAAGCGTAAAAGATCATGATTATTACCTCGCGAAGTCGACCCATCGACTCCAAGGCCAAATCGTTTCGGTCGCAAAACTATCCTCTGTGTTTGGTGGCACCAGAGTGGCGTGGTGTATTATCAATTGTTAAAACCTGGTGAAACAGTTAATATTGATCACTACCGATAACAAATTATTAATTTGAACCATGCATTGATAGAAAAAGTCCAGAATGGGCCCGAAGACACGGTAAAGTGGTTTTGCAGCACGATAATGCGCCGTCTCATACAGCAAAATCGGTCAAGGAAGCGTTGAAAGCACATGGATGGGACATAATGTCGCACCGGCCGTACTCTCCAGACACGCTTGCAGAGCAGCACTGCGTTAATTTCGAAGAAGTTAGAAAATGGATCGTTAAATGGTTGTGCTTAATGGACAAACAGTTTTTTTAGGATGGCTTTCATAAATTGCTTTAAAGATGGGCAAGATATATAGAATCGAATGGTCAAATACTTTGAATAAATGCATTTTCTTAAAAATTATATAGCTTTTTTTACAAAAAAAAACGGTAATGACTTTCCGATACACTTGGTATACACCAACTAATGACTTCTCTTACCAGAAATTGCATTGCTACAAACCAAATGAAATCAATATAAATTTACGAATAGTGTAGATACCATAATACTGCTTGTTCATAGATGGCGCGTATAATTGAAATACGTCGTATACTGAACAAAAGTCGTGTACTGAAAAAAATTCGTGTAGTCCGAACAGTAATTGGACGTATTCTAAACTAGTTGTATACCGAGGTTCCACTATATATACTTTTTCTGGGTGATTTGCTTTTTTCTTGTTTACTATATTTTGATGTGATTTATTGAGTTTTTAATTCTCTTAGTATTATGCCAAAAGAGAGATAAATTTCATCATTAAAGAAGTTAGGCGATAGGAGCTTCGAAAACGTCGGCACGCGAGCATTTCTTAACGACTTCTCAAAAATACCAATTTTTGCGAATACAGCCTTTTCAAAAAAAGCCTAGGTATTTCTTAAAAATAACTTCTTCCTCTTAAAGCACTCGAAACAGTATGTTGTAATGTGCTCTTGTTCATTACAATTTTATTTTATTTTTCTCTTTGCGTACAATGTGAATGGCAAACAATAACTGGGGAGCATATGCAGTGCGAAAATGTATAATTTAAAATTGGTTTTTGTAGCTCGCAATAATCGATTCAATGCCGGTAGAAACCTGCTAAAATTTCATTGAAGACATCTCGAGATACGAACGTAACATAATATACATACAAAGGGCATCTGCCACCGCGACAAGACTGGGAAAAAAAAGGCATCCATTCTTTAGCAACTGTCACCGGATGACTATTTATAAATTCACGGCAACGTATAGGTAGTCAAATTAACGTTTCTAAAATTTGCGACGATAAAAAGTTGTTTCATTAAGGTAACATGGACGCCGTTTAAGGTTATAAGTATGTGGACTGGTCCAGGACATTAACCACACAGTTAACTTGATTATTATTTCCAGTGCTTACTGTGATTTGTTTCGGGACGTGTTTTTATTTCCACGGCATCCCATTCAATTTTACGTTTCCAATGGGTCATGTAAATACTCAAATACGAAATAAATTCATTCAATGGAATAATAACGTTTATTGATCGGCATAAAAATGTGTATATACGTATATAGGACCGTAAGTGTTTTAGAATTTAAATTCGTATTTGGAACGTGGGTATTTTGATTTAAAAAATATCGGTGTTAATATTATTTTATGGCAGAAATTTAGAGCGATCGTAAAACTTAAATGGATTAAATGTATTTGACTCATTCAAATTACAAGGCGCAGTGCGAAGATATATGCATTTGGTTTACTTAAAATGCAATAATGTGAGTGGTGTTTAAATATAACCAGGGTTTCATTTAGAAAAAAATTTATTACAATACAGAGGGTACTAGGAAAGTTTTGCAATACAGCTTTGTTTATTTAATTCTTTCAAAGTAATTTCCTCTGCACTCAATACACCTCTCCATCCTCCGAAACCAATCCTTAAACCAGTTCTGCCAAGTTTCACTAGGGAATAAAGCACACTCGTTGTCTCAAACCCGCAGAAGGTCCTCCTCACTGGAAAACCGCCTCCCTTTTAGCTTTATTTTCACATGCGGGAACAGTGCAAAGTCGCAGGTAGGGTACTTGAGAACTTTCAATCTTGTCGTGGTCAAATATTCGGTGCAGGCTTTGGCGCAGTGAGCTGGAGCATTATCATAATGGAGGAACCAGGTGTCCATTCTTGACTTCGGCCGCAGGTTCTTCATAGATCCAATGACTTTAGGCAGGCACTATTCAGTATAGCACTTAGCTGTGAGTGTCTTCTGTGTGTCCAAAACGTCGCGTTCCACATTTCCACTCGATTTGAAAAATACAACTATCAATTTCTTCTTCATAGATCGGGATTTTCTGACAACTACGGGTGTGTCGTCATCATAGACCCAAACTTAGAGCTTTGAGCTTTGGTCGGCACATCGTAATAGTACAGCCAAGTCTCGTGATGTTGTCACGATGTTATTCGCATATCGAGATTGTCCCTTATTAAACTTTCTTAGCATCTCCCGGCACCAAGTCACACGTCGTATCATCTGCTCTTTAGTCAATCGATGCAGCACCCAGAGAGAACAAAGTTTCTTCACGTGCAAATGATCATGCAGAATCGAACGAATTGCTGCTGCATTTAGGCCTGAAGTACCCTCTATCTGTTGGTAGGTCACTCGCCTGTCCTCGCCAAGCATTTTCCTCACAGTAGCAACGGCATCTCAGCAGCTTCCACAGTTAAATTTTCCCTTTGGAATTCTCTATACCACCTGAGTATCGTTGTGCGATGTGGACAATCATCACCTAGTGCAAGAGTCACATCTTCGAAGCACTGGTCTGTGTTTAAACCACGCACGAAATTATAACGCAAAACTGCCCTTATCTCATTTTGTGACCACGACGCCATCGCAAGCACTTTACGCTCTCATTGCTAATGAATAACTGAGCTCATCGATATGGCGCGGCGGCTGCTATGCACGTATGAACATGTCTCGACATGCAGCAACAAGTAGCTTCCTACGATTTATTGTTGCGTCATATTGTAAAACTTTTCTAGTACCCTTTGTTTTATAACAAGGCCAAACTGGATTATTTTTCTTTATTTTATTTAACTTGTATTTGCAGAAATGAAGTGGTGCTCTCTATTGCAAAAATAAGTTATGACTTACCCAATAAGCCATTTACGGAAATTTTAAAAAAATATTAGTTTGAAGCTGAATAAATTATGGGAATTTTTAAAATTTAACTTATATAGTATATATAAAAACACGTTATTTTCAAATCTACCGTTACAATTTTTTGTACACATAACAGCTATTACGATATTTTTTTTCGTCGTTTATGTGCATTTATTCATAGATAACGTGCATATTTTAAATAGTATCACTGTGCTAAGATTATTAGTGGAAGTTTTTTCGTCACGAGTAGTTAAAAAAAAGGTGTTGTTTAAAAAACCCAAAACATTTTTACAATGTATGTGGAGAACATGTGTTCAGAGATTGTGGAAAAAGTATTTCTGAGTTCGTTAAAAGTTATTTGCTGCATTTTTGCATGCTCGTCGATAAAAGTGACAAGCGATGGGCTCTTAATTGTGTTCGTAAATCGTGCGTTGAATACTCCAGATTATAGAAAAGCTGCAAAAGAAACACCTTTAAATTTGAAATTCCAAACATTTGGCCAAAACTAAAACAATCTTCTAGGCGATTATAATTTTTTGTAGTGTTGACATAAAGGGCATGAATAGTAAAAATCAAGTTAAACGGGAGTGTCGAAGTACTACGTCTGTGTAGCGTCCCGTATAACATTCAGTTGCCATCCCAGTTCCGTTGGTTTCCGTCATTGAGAATATATCTGAATCTTTGGTACAAGAAAATAATACTGTGTCTTAAATGCTTAAGATTATGGAAAAGTGACAAAAGAAGTACCTTTAAATTTGGAATTCCAATTATTTGTTGAGAATCAGAAAAATCATCTAGACGATTGTTATTTTTATAGTATTGACAGAGTAAAGGGTATGCATAGTAAAAATCAATCTAAATGGAGATATCCAAGCACTACGTCTGCGCAGCGTCCCGTGCAATATTCATTTCGTCGGTTTCGATTACTGCCAATATATCTGAACCCTTATTACAAGGATATTATACTCTGAGTTCTAGGCTCCTAACTGTGTTTGTAAATCGTATATTGAATACTTATGTAAGCTTATGGAAAAGTGCCAAAAGAAGTAACCTTCAAATTTGGAATCCCATACTTGTTGAGAATCAGAAAAATCATCTGAAATTGTTATTTTTGTAGTATTGAAACGGTATGAATGGTATCTATCTAAATGGGAGTATCCAAGTACTACGTCTGTGTAGCGACCCGTGTCACATTCAGTTCACATTCAGTAGGAATATATCTGAGCTCTTAGTACTAGATAATTTAGAATGGAGATCATTAGAAAATGATACCGACGAAATTTTATTAAAAACAATGAATCTCAACACTTTTTGCAGAATGAGTTGAATGATCTATAAATCTTTCTAAACAAGCCTCTGAATTGTTGGCATCAAGACAGAAAGAAAAAAAATTGCTTGTTCCAGGCATAAAAATTACTTTTTGTTGGTTCAGATATTAAAAGCTTGTTGATAAAAAAGAGTTTGGCTGGTCATTTGACGTGACGGCAAAACCCTGTGTTTGGTTGTCGACGTGGTTTCAGGTGTGACACCGTGATTAATTACCTGTTGCTGATGGCAACATAGTTGTCGAAATACGTATAGAGAATACGACCATTATGGAAGGAGGTTATATTGCACAGGCCTGCAAAAAATACTTTTGAAAAATCGTTTTAATTTTAGTTACTTTTTTGTGTGTTTTTCAGCGTTGTGCTCAATAACGATGACTGTTTTTTAGTAGAGAGTTTTGGTAGAGTTTTCTCACAAAAAAGAGATGTATTTTAGGAATAGTAGGCCAAATACAAAAAATATAGAATGTATATTTTGTTTCAGATTTTATTAAAATCATAAGTAACCAAACATTTTTCATAAAAATACAAAATTAGTAAAACTGAATGATTTCCTTGTTCAATAGTCTTTGTAGTATCGTTTTCGCTTCCCATTAAAACTTCGTTTTGTGCTTCTACTGCTGCAGGATCGCTGGAGATCGTACCTATTCAACAACAGTAGTTCGCCATCAACATTCCACATTCCCTGATATCGCTTTTCCATTTTCTTTATATCTTGGTGAAATCTAGTTCCTCGCTGACAGTTCCAAGATTGTCTGGAAGTAGTCTAAGAGTGAGTGGAGAAAATGTACTTTTAGGCTCATGTTACAGCCTAAATTCTTGAAGCTTTCCAACATTTCAGCTACAATCCTCGTAGTCAGGATCCCCCTCGTTCTTAAAAAGATGGTTACAGCAAGTTTAAAAGATACCCACGCTGCTTTTTCTTTTGGGCCCATTTTTGTTTCAAAGTTCTCATTCTTCATAAGTTTTTGGATATCCGGTCCAACAAATACTCCTTCTTTCAACTTCACCTCAAATAAACCAGGAAGTTGCCGACAAAGATGGCGAAAACATTCTCCTTGCTTGCCTAAAATGCATAGTTTGTGGATAATTTCAAGTGAAATTTATTATTAATAATATATAAATAATGTAATCAATGTACAAAAAACTATAAAAATCACTGATTATATTTAAAACAATTTTTCCATCGCAGACCTGTGTTAACCTTAATTGATTAAGACAGTTTGTCATACTGTCTTTAGAAACTTAATTGGAAGCAATAATAGAGGTAAAATGTGGATATTACATTTTACAATTCATGTATATTTCAATTTTACATTGTTTATTATAAACAGAATGCGATGGAACAGGAACGAAATGTTTCGGGTGGTGAGCTTATTTGGGTCGGTTCGCGTGATACAGTTGTGTTGCATGCACCGGACTTAAATTGCTCCGGGCGTTGGCTACTTGGAACGTTTTATACATGCAATAATAATTGCTCTTTCATAATCCTTTAGTGTAAGTTATTTATTTCCTTTGGGACTTTTTAAGAAGCCGCTTAAAGTGGTATTATGTATATCGGTACGCTGACAATTATTTTTAAATATCACATAATGGACTTAAATAGTTTCAGTTGTGTTCACCATGTTTGCTTATGTAGATAATGTCAGCGAATTCTATGTACAGTTTCTTTTATTGAACTCTTTTTTTGGTTGAAAATGCAGTGTAATACATGCTGGATTGTTTCGTTTTTATATATTCGCAAAGGTGCTATTTAGTCCTGTATAGAACTGACTTCATTCATGGTGAAAAGACATACAGAGAGAGCCAACGAATAAACACAATTTACTTGCAAAACAACATAAAACGATACATGTATAAAATACATTTACTAGATTATTGTTATCTTTTAAAGGGCGTTTGGTGAATTGAATAGTATTTTATCATCTGAACATCCAAATAAATTTAAGATAGGAATGAATTACTTCTTTTAGAATCTACGACATCGATATCTCTGTGATTCTTTAATGGTCAAGTTTATGCCTGTTCTTTTTCGTTTTTTTACATCTTGTTAAACACCCATGGTTTAGTTTATTTAGGTCTTTTCTAAAATCATTTCTCCAGACGATGCTAAAAAATTTAAGCTGGAATTTGAAAAAGATCGAGACCATATGTTAAACAATAAGTCAACAGTTGCGGATGGTCTTACGTCGGAATTACAAAAAGCAAATATTGAAATCACAATAGATAACATGTTAGATCCATTGTTTGAAGATATTTGGGAAAAATTTCATACAGAGCGCGATATGGTTATGAAGAGAGAAGAAAATCAAAAGGTAGATCGTATATCAATCAAAAATTCCCCTCAGTTGCTCACAGGTATTAAAAGTCTTTGAGAGATCATTTTTAAAACAATCAGCAAAATTTTGTACGGTCGAAAGTCAGAAAGTTAGTACTCTTCACTGCAGCTATTTTGCATCCTGACACTGTGATTAATTACTTCCGAGTAAAGACAGTATTTCTACATTTATCATTTAGAAACGATTGATGTAATTCCTGAATTTTTTCTGTTCGTATATAGTAATTGCAAAATCTTTTGCTTTCCCATAAATAAGACTTCGTTGGAGTTACTTATATATCAATTAGATATTTATTAATCTGGTACGTAGACTTCCACGATCGTGGTCCATACTATCTTCTTCTGGGCTTCCGGGCAGTTTTACCAGTGACGCGGTTCCAGCCCGGAAGCCCAGAAGAAGATAGATATTTATTCTTTCTTTTTCTAGTAGTTTTATGTTTTCCATCTAATACTACCCCCAATTAGTGAAGACAGTTTGAGAAATGATTTTACTGATTAACTTGCAGCAGCAAAGGATCCAGTCATTCAGCAGTAGTAAGTCGTCAAAAAATTAAAATATAAGGAAGCTTAGACGTAGATACTATTGTGAAGGTAACAAGATGTGCAGGTCTTGTCTATTTTAATATGTGGATTATACCAGGTGTACCGGAAAGTCATTACCGGTTGTTCTAATACAGGTATGGGCAATCTTTGACATGTTGTGGGCCAAACTTTAATGTGAAAATACGTTTGCGGGCCGCGTTTAAAAGTAGTGCATTTTAAAGTAGTGTTCATAATTTTTGGCGATAGATATCAGACATGATGGTTTTCCAAAATGTCCCGCGGGCCGGATCAAATCTTACAGCGGGTCGGATTCGGCCCATGAGCCGGTTATTGCCCACATATGTTCTAATAGATGCCGCCAGGCTTAAGTATGCAATGTTATGATTCGACACATATTTCATTTTATTCTACTGACATCAAGCTTCAAAATTATACATGTTATATTTTGCGAAAGTAACATTGTCGTAGATTTATACCTCCTTAAGGATGTCGAGATTCGTGTCTGAAAAAGTGCATTTGCGGCGCGCATTACTTTTCATACTTAATTGAAAGAAAAGAGCACCGAAAGTCATCGTCCGCTGGTCGAAACTTACGGTGGGTAGGCTCCAACCATAAAAACATGTGAAGCATGGTTTCGACAATCCAAAAATGGTGATGTGCCAGACAAAGAAGTTTTGGTATACCGAAAAAGTTTGAAGATGCGAAACTGCAGGTGTTATTGGATGCAGACCCAACCCAAACGCAAAAACAACTAGCAGAAGCATTAAATGTGACCCAAGAAATGATCAGCGATCGATTACGAGCAATGGGGAAAATCCAACTGATGGGAAAATGAGTGTCACATCAATGGAATGACAGGCAAATGGAAAATCGAAAAATTGTATATGAAATGCTGCTTCAAAGGTATGATCGGAAGTCATTTCTGCATCGAATAGTGATGGGTGATGAAAAATGGATTTATTTCCAAAACCCTAAGCGCAAAAAATTATGGTTATCATCTGGCGAAACCAGCCCATCGACTCCACGGCCAAATCGTTTTGGTCGCAAGTCAGCGCTCCGTGTTTGGTGGGACCAGAATGGCGTGGTGTATTACGAACTGTTGAAACCTAGTGAAACAGTTAATACTGATCGCTACTAACAACAAATTATCAATTTGAACCATGTATTGATAGAAAAACGTCCAGAAAGGGCCCGAAGACACGGTAAACTGATTTTACAGCACGAAATCGCGCCGTCTCATACAGCAAAACCGGTCAAAGAAGTGTTGAAAGCACTTGGATGGGACATAATATCATACTCGCCGTACTCTCCAGATTTTGCCCCGTTCGACTATCACCTTTTCTCATTAATGGGACACGCGCTTCCAGAGGAGCACTTGGCCAATTTCGAGGAAGTTATAAAATGGATCGATGAACGATTTCGTTCAAAGGACAACCAGTTTCTTTTTAGAATGGCATTCATAAATTGCCTGAAAGATGGGTAACAAGACGTGTAGAATCAAATGGCTAATACTTTGATTAAATAAATTTTTCCATTTTCTTGAAAATTATGTAATTTTTTTTTTGGAGAAACCGGTAATGACTTTCCAGTATACCTGGTAAATGGTACAATGGTTTTTGAGTAAAGGTATTTAGTAAATGTGGTTTGTTTGTTCACTGTGAGGGGTTTTTATGTCTCCCAATCCTTTAAGCTTTCTACTTTTATTTGTGTTACTGTTATTAAGAGGAATCAATTCGTATTTTTCTTAAATTTCTCGTTTAAATTAAAAAGGATTTAATTTTAAAATGACGATATTGAACGTAATTTAGAGTCGATTCGATTCCGATTTTGATTTGCAATAAGCAGGGGATCTGCTTATCTAGTGATTGTATAATAATCGGCAAGAGTCCTAACATTTTTCTGTCCAGTATAAATCACCATAAAAAGGGAATACACGTTGCACCTTGTGATCAAATATTGAAACAACAAAAGACTGATAATACTTACAAAAATAACGAAATGAATAATGGATAATGGACAGATGCAAGGCACGCGGCGTTTCAATGGCGTATAAGCAGTGTTAAAAAAATCACAAAGGCTGTAAATCGAAACGGCCGCCTTCGATCTCTCATGTCTATAAATTTGTTCCCGTAATACCTGATATTTATCGGCCAGTACATTCTTTAACGTCCGTTTTACAGATGCCAACTTTTTGTTAGTTCCACAGATTTGATGATGTATTCTGCTTGCAAAGGTCTTATTAACCCTATTTAGGTTTTAGTATCTTTTATTTTTATTTCTTTTACGCTTTGTTGCTCACCCATTGTATGTAGCTATTTAATTTTCAATGCTCTTAAACATTTGGTTTTTGCGACGATCTGAAATATGTGACTTTATTTCTCTTGTCAACTGTTAAATCCTGTTCTCTTCCGAATTTATTTATTCGATCGTGTGAATAAGTAACGTGTAACTAAATGAATTGGAACGATATTCGATTGGTTCTTTGCAAATATAAGTATATTATTTTGCATTTGAATAAATGCAAAGTTAGAGTGGAGCTTACATTAGCTATCTATCGTAAGCACTGCTCTAACATCCTTTAGCTATCTAAAGGAAAGAGTAGAGCGGTCCATTTTTGTCAACGTGACAGGAAAAGATTTATTGTAGTTAGTACGTAAGTACCAATAAACATATACGAGGGTAGCCGTTTATATTTCGGGAAAAGCAAACAAAAAAGAATTTTTTATTATCGAAAATAGTTTTATTGCTTTTCAAAATATTCTCCTTGAAAATCAATCCACTTTTGCATTCGTTTAAACCAATCCGAAAAGGATTGCTGCCACTGTGAAGGCGGTATATCAAAAAAATGAGTTTAGAATGCTTCATTCATCTGCCCCTTCCGGCATAGAAAACCGTTGACCACGAAGTTTATTCTTCACGCGTGGGGACAAAAAGAAATCACAGGCTGCTACATCAGGGTTGTACGGCGGCTGGCTCATCAATGCAATGTTTCGCCCTGACAAATATTCGATTGTTTGAACTGACTTGTGAGAGCTCGCATTGTCATGGTGGAGACTGATCTGTCGTTTTTTGTTTGTTTTCTTTATTTCTTCAAAAACTTTTTGCAAACAAATAGTTGTGTACCATTCGGAATTGATCGTTCTACAACTCTCTAAAGGCACGGTTGCAAGATGACCGGTTTTATCGAAAAAACAAGCGACCATTTGTTTTGATGTGCTTCGAGCGCGATCAATTTTTGTTGGTTTTGGCTCATCTTGGAACCCACACAGTCGACTGCTGTTTACTATCGGGCTCATACGTATAGATCCAAGATTCATCACCTGTGACGACTTTATAAATGTTCTTTGCACCGCCATTGTATTTTTTGAGCATTCCTTGGCACCAATCGACGCGAGTCCTTTTTTGTGCGGTTGTCAAATTATGTGCTACCCAACGTGAACATAGCTTCTTAACGGCTAAATGTTCATGCAGGATCTTATGCATGGCGGCGTTACTAATATCTAGAGATGCCTCGATCTCACGGTATGTCACATGACGGTCTTTCATTATCAATTGAGACACTGCATTAATGTTTTCCGACAACAACACAACATTTGTGGGACGACCTTCACGAAATTCATCGTTCAAAGAACGCCATCCAAGTTTGAATTCACTATACCAACGATATACTGTAGTTTTCGATGGTGCTTCATCACCATATAAAGAATTCAGCTCGTCGGTGCATTCTTGTTGAAATAATCCATGCCGAATTGCACGAAAATGTTCGCCAGTTAATTCGAGAAATGTGTTTCATCGCTGAACAAAATTTTAGTTGAAAACAGTGGATCTTCTTCAAGCTTTTCAAGAGTCTAACGACTAAACGGTGACGATTCGAAAGGTCGGCCGCTTTCAATTCTCGAACAAGTTGAATTTTGTTTGCTTTTAAACCAAGATCCTTGCGTAAAATACGCCAAGTTGTGGCATACGATACGACAAGTCAAGCTGTTGAGATCTACGTCCAATCGATTATTCACGGTCATCGTGTATACTCTCAGCTACCATCGTTATATATTATTCACTACATGCTGAATGTGGTCTATTTTGTCGCGTATTATCCAATAATGAAAATTGCGTTTCAAATTTTTCGATGGTATAGCGAATTGTGCGATCGCTGGGCCGACTACGTAGACCATAAGTTGCTTTATGTACACGAAAAGCGTGGAATGCTGATTTTTGTAATACAGTTAAATAATTTGTAGATGCTGTGGATGGTCTGAGTTTTTTCATAATAAAATGCTACACAATACTTAACTAAAATAACGTGAAAGTTTGACACGACTCATGCTTTATCTGTCAAAAAATCGTTATCGAAAAAGTACAGGTAATGTCTACGATTTTGGATTAGCAATGCCAACTACCAAATATATATGGTTGTCCTGAAAACTCTTCGTTTTTACAGTACGCAATTTAGCATACGAGGTGTGGCAATTCAATAACGAGACTAATGTGAGAAGCGTTATTTATTGCAAATAAACTTATATTTAATTATTATCCTCTTCGACATACTCTCCTCCCCTGTTTGTGTATTATGTATGTGTACTTTCTAAGGTGTTTTGGATAATTATCATTAAGATATCTAATATGCACCTTACGTGAAAATAGATGCTTCATTAGTAAACTCTATTCCAATATATAGATGCTTCCTAAATCTTAATAAAAACGTGTGATTATTTGAACAATATTGATGACATTTAACGTAACCTGTATATACAAACTTCTCAGATTATATTCATCGTAACTCATAACATAATAATACTAATACGAATATAGTATTTAATTTGACATCCTCACTTCCTGTCGACACTTATTTCATACGACAGTGATCACGTGATCGGAAAACATTCCCGGTTTCAACTTTATATACACATTCATACATACATATGTGTATAGAATACAGACGGACGACCTAAATATAAACAAAACACCTGTACTTTTTAAAAACATATTTTCGTACGTTTCAAGAGACCACCTACCCTCTATATATGCGTAATTAAACACAGTTAGTGCAAAAATACAACTGTTCGATGACTATCGCAACAGGAAGTAATAAGTTAATGTTGTCATCGTCATTAAGAGCGTTTCAAAATCGTTTAAAGCAAAAGTAAAAGTCCGTAACCCGTTCTGAAAACCTAACAAAATCACTCTTGATCTAATCAATTCAAATTATGTTACTAAATACCACTGCGATGAATGAAAAAAATTATCAAGATCAACTAGGTAATTGGTAACATAGATTAAGTTTATGATATGTTTCCTTTTACATATTTTTTTAGATAACAAATCGACTAACTAAAGTAATTTAATTTAATGTTTTGTGTATAAAATACTTACAAGAAATTATTAAAAATAAAAAGTCCTGATACAGAGTTTCGATTGAGTAATATTTGAAAAAATTTTTGACTGTAATTACACTCATAAACACTACTAAGAAGATAAAACAAAATTTTCCTATCCATACATATAGTGCTCGGCAAAAGTCTAGAATAAAATAATTTTTATGATTGATATTCGACGTAATAATTTTTGCAGATGTCGATTTTCAATTGTCTTTGTGCATCTACTCCTGATGAAAAATAAAAATAATTTGTACTCCCACTAATCTTGCTTGCTATGGCGCCATCAACTAATTTTTTTAAATTGCAAATCTATCTTTTTTATCGGCAATGAGTAATAACTCTTTTTTATGGATATCGTAATACCATACAGGGTTTTTTCCAAAAGTAGTCGGACTAATTCGATAAATCAGAATTTATTGTCAAGAAATGCTTATTGATTTAGTAGCCTTCAAAGTAGCACCCTTGTGCGTCAACACATCACTTTCAGCGCTTCCGCCTTTGTTGGTAGGCCTCCTGGAATGAGGCAACTGGAAAGCCGTTCAATTCCCTCGTCACGACCTGTTGTATTGCCTCGATCGAACCATGGCGATGTTTCATCGCGGTTTTGAGGCGAGGGCGACATCTGAGTTGTAAGGCGACTGTAGGAGCGTTGCCACGTTGTGGTGTGCTGGGTACTCCTCACTACGAGCACAGTGTGGATTGGAGCATTGTCTTAGTGGAACTTCCACGAATTGGCAATGGTTGGGCGGGCATACACGATTCTTTTTCTCAATCGCTCAAGGATTCCCATGTAGTAAACCTCATTTACAGTCTGTTCAGCTGGTACGATCTTCCTATGAATCACCTCTTTCGAGTCAAAGAAGACAATCGGCATGGATTTCATTATCCACTTGCTCGTGCGAGCTTTCTTGTGGTGAAGTGAGGCGGGGTAGTGCCATTTTCTACTTTGGCGCTTCGTCTCTGGACTTACCGAGTTTAACGTAAAATTTTATAGCGTAACTTTGTTCGACTAAACGATTCATTTCAAAGCGTGACGGGGACACTAAGAGTTCACGTAGCGCGCAATCTACATTTTACAAAGGCTCGGTGTCTACTGTCGCCTATCGCTAAGTTTCGCAGCCCCTACCACCGTAATCATCCGTTGAAATTCTTATCCACCCCCTCCGCATGCCTAAAAAAATTAGTATGACTACCTTTGAAACCTTGTATAAGGTGGAAGATATGTACGAATACTGTAAAAAATAAGGTCAGAACACATTATATTAGAATAATTTAAAAAAATTAAGCTCCCATATTTAAATGCTGCTGCCAATAGCAGCAAAAGTATCAAATAGTATTTGTCAATCTCATGTACAATCTCCTTAAATCCTATTTATCAGATGGATTCAGTTATAGTTTCTATAATGGTTTCAAGTCCTGTGTGTCCTGTGTTGCACACTCAGGAGTCTCGCAAGAATCCAATCTTGGGCCTTTACTTTTTGTATTATTTATTAATGATCTATTCATTCTATCATGCAAGATATTAACATACGCTGATGACGTTGAATTTCTTTCTAGCGGGTCTTCCTAAAACAATGCAATTAATAAAATGTTATAAAACATATAAAATAAATTTTTAAGAAATATCAGGAACTGCTACAAAACATTCACTTAACACTAGCAACGATAGACACAAAGCGATGAGAAAAGCGGGTAAAAGTACCGCTTCATATTTCGTAAATCTCTCTATTGCTAATAAGGGATATCTGGTTGTCTTTAGAATAATAAAAATTTTGTTTTTGAAGCTGAGAATTATCGCCAACATAATAGAGGGAATATCCGAATAAGTGACTCGACACTTTTTTAATTTAATATACAATTTTTATATTTTTATGCCTAAAAATTATAGAAGGATCTAATTCGGTTTCACGGTACTCAATTCATTTACCATAATAAAAAATAGTCTTGCAATTTAAAACATTAGTTGACGTTGTCATATAATTCAAGTCGGCGGGAGATAATCTACGAGCGTAGTTTGACAAGTAGTGAGAATGGAAAAGAAAAACGAATTTTTTAAATACAAACTAATTTTTATTTTTCAATATATTCTCCTAAAAGAGCAATACGTTTATTCCATCGGTGCTCCAATGTCCTTATGCTATCTCTAAAATACGATTCCGGAAGGCTTGCAAAATACTCATTTACGAAGATGATAAGCTCGTCGTTAGACGAAAATTTCTTTCCACCTAGTGCCGTTTTCAATTTCGGAAAAAGGTGGAAATCGGAAGGGGCTAGATCTGGGGAATAAGGTGCATCCGGTACTAATTGGAAATGCAACTCGTGAATTTTGGATATCGTAACTGTGCTGGTATGCGAGGGAGCGTTGTCTTGGTGAAACAGAATCTTTTTCATTGCCATTCCTGGCCGTTTAGCATGAATCTCAACATTTAACTTTTGTAGAAGTTCTGCATAATATTGTCCGTTTATTGTGGCACCTTCCTGAAGGTAATCAATGAGCAAAATGCCCTTTGAATCCAAAAAAATTGATGCCATCACCTTGTTTACCGATAAAGTGGTTTTCGCTTTCTTTGGAGGTGCAGAACCACGTTTTAACCATTGTTTCGACTGTTGTTTAGTTTCGGGTGTACTGTAGTATACCCAAGTTTCATCGCAAGTAACAAATCACCTACAAAAATCAACCGGATTCCGCTTATAAAGGTCCAAACACTCATTGAAAATGCGCAAACGAGTGAACTTTTGATCAGTCGTAAGCAATCGCGGCACCCATCTTGCCGAAAGCTTGGAAAGGCCCAATTCTTTCGCTAAAATGTGGTGTACGCATTCTGTTGAAATGTTTACCATGTCTGCTTTCTCACTCACTTTGAGTCGTCGATCTTGCGTAATAATATTATGGATTTTTATAATCATTTCCTTAGAAGTCACGATTTTGGGTGCTCCAGAGCGCGCTTCATCTGCACAGCTTGTTCTACAACGTTTAAATTCATTTACCCATCTACTTATTGTGGCGGATGATGGAGCAGATTCACCTAATGTTTCCCGTAACTCATCTTTTATTTCGGTAGCTTTCATATCCTTAATTACGAAGTATTTAATCACCGCACGATACTCTGCTTTTCCCATTTGAACAAAACGACGTGTTGCTTCTTTTTCAATCAGCTGTCAAAAAAAAAACTAATCAACCGATTTATCTACATATCGGAATGTAAACATATAAATACGCAACCTAAATTACAGTGCATTTGTTTTACCAATTAGAGCGTCACCTATGTGTCATTCTCACTACTTGTCAAACTATCCTCGTATTTTTCATCAACAATATGTTACCAAGAAAAGTAAAAATCGTCAAAATATCAATAAAAAAATACTAATTTTATTTTCTAGACTTTTGCCGAGTGCTGTACATAAACACATGCCATATTTATGCACACGTGGTGTCGTACGTCAAATAATTTCTTATAAAATAGTAAAGTATGAATTATTTATAGATTAGACCACATTTTGTGTGTTACGAAATTTTATTAACACGCAACGTTTTAAGGAAAAGAAGGAAAGAGAGAACTATGCTGATATATTTACATACTCATAGAGGAATAGGAACATTAGAATATTATTGCTGCTTGTAAAGTATCAACGTTACTTAATCAATGCAGGTGTAATTTTGAGAAAAGATGTTCTTTCCCATTTATACACGCGTAAAAGTGATATTGAAACGGAAGCAAGCGTGGAATTGATTCGGATTTCAAAATACGAGACACGGCTATTTGTACGTTTGTGTGTAATATGTACACGTTTCAAACACAAAAATAAATTTGAGATATTCAAAGTGTAATGGCCTATTAGTATTATTTACAAGTTGTGTAATAATTCAGCCAGGTGAAATCGAGCGCTTTAGATAGTATTTTAAACTATTAAATGGTTTTGGCAGTTGTAGTGAATTGTTTAGTTGTTATGTTAAAGTGATCTATTCAAAAGTGGGACTATAATATTATGACTTATACAGCGAAGAAAGTAACTGAGTAAATACACGTGTATTAGACACCCGCCTTGATTATCAATTTCAGCTGTAATACACGAAGTCATATAAAAGCAATTGTATTTAGCTACCCTATTATTTATATATTACGTATCTGCTACTCACTTTTAAGACATTAATAAGAATATATTTAATTATCCGCAAAGAAAATTTATCTATTTTTATTGCATATTTAAAATTTCTTTTATATTTATATTTATAATTTTATTTTATATAGGTATCGTTACACATTCATATAAAGGCTGTTTCAAATTTCGCGGTTTTTTTAAAGAATAAATAAAACATATAACTTGCATTGACTTTCAAAAACTTTTTATTGGTAATTGAAGCATCAGTTATGATATTTATATGCGAAAAATAATATCTGCCAAATGGCATCCTATTGCAGCTCCACCGACGTCCACTTTTTTGTTAAAATTTTCAATGACATTTTGACATAATTGAGGCTCTATCTCACCAATGACACGAATAATTTCATCTTTCAAAGCAGAAATTGGCTGTGGATTGTTCTTATAAACCTGACTTTTCACATAACCCTAAACAAAATAGTCTAACGGTGTCAAATCATATGATCTTTCTGATCAATTAGCATCACCGTTTCTTGAGACTACACGTCCAGGAAATTTTTCTCTCAATAAATCGATTCGTGTGCAAAGTGAGGTGTAGAGCCATCCTGTTGAAACCACACATCCTATAGATCAATATTCATTGATTCAGGTCACAACAATTCCACCATTGGCAGTTCCAGCTTCACCAGCAGCATTTTCAAAGAAGTAAGGGCCAATTACGCCACCTGACCATAATTCACACCAAACAGTAACTCGTTTAGGATGCATAGGTTTCTCATGAATAATTCGTGGATTTTCCTCATCTCAGATACGGCAATTTTGTTTATTAACAAAGCTACCAAGTTCAAAATGTGCCTCATCGGAAAACATTATTTTTTGAGAAAAATCAGCTGGTTGTTCATTGATAAAATTGACAAATGAACGACGTTTTAAATGATTTAATGGCTTCAGTTCCTGTGTTATTTGAACCTTATATGCCTTCAGAGCTAAATCCTTGTGTAAAATACGCCATGTTGTTGATCCACTAAGTCCAAGTTGTTGTGAACGTCGTCTAATGGACATTTCAGGATTTTCGGCAACACTTTCACGAACCAAACCAATATGTTTTTGTGAACAACCACTACGGCTGTATTTTTCACTTTTTTGATCTTCCACGGAACCGGCCTCTTGAAGAATACAATAATACTCAAATATCTTGTAAAAAAATTATACCTTCATTAATTTTGAAACTATTCTTATATCCAGAACTTTGATTTTATATCGTAAACGAATGTTTTTAACTAACTTAAATGAATTAAAAAAAATATGCATCTGTTAAAAAATAAATATTTTATATTAGGCAATTGTTTTGACTTATATAACTTAGTTTTATTACTTCAAAGTTATGTTAATTCTTAGAAGATTTATTTGATGAGATTTCGAAAGAACAATTTCAACAGAGTTTTCAATTTGTGATGAAATTTTGTTTTTATCTTCTTTTTTTTGTAATATCTCTCGAATATTTCACGAAGAAAAACAAGAAACAGCAACGAGTAATTAGGTATTTCCTTTGATAGTTAATTTATTCATGAGCGGATGGAATTTAGCGTTCTGGTGCTAGATATGAAGAACGAAATCTTTATTTTACGTTTAACTCTCAATAATGAAACAACCTTCCTCTTGAATAACGTAGGCAACGATCACAATGTGAACATTTGAAGAACATGTACACGAGATAGTCGAACACGAAAAAGATTCACCATCTTCTGTAAAGTGTCTATAAAGAAGGTTTATGGTCTGCGAGTCTTCGAGGAAGGCACCTCAACAGAACAGTCTCATCATAATATGCTCCAAAAATTAGATTTTCCCTTTCCTGCTAGTATATTCAGATGAATTTATTTTTCAAAAAGACGGAGCACCGCTCCATTGGCATTCGATGGTTCGAGTTTTTTGAAAGGAGAAGAGCTCCAGCCATCGATTAGTTTCAGGGAATGTCAATATTTTGCTCTTTGAGCTTGGCGAGAGTCCACTGTTTTTTTCTAATGGGATACGCAAGATTGAGTTTTTATTTCTCCCATTATCCGATAACTTACCTGATCGACTAGCAACAGCAGTCAACTTAATTGATCATAATACGTTACAATGTGTTTTGGACGTCGCCATGATATTGAGCGTGCTACAGGTGGAGGTCACGTTTATAGGACATGCAATGAGGCTTCCTTATTTATTATTTTATATTCCTTCCACATTGCTTTCTTGGAATTTTGTTTCACTCCTTGATAAAATGTACTATGCAGTTGGCTCAATCTTTTAGAATAACCATGAATGTGTTTTATTGTATTAGATCACTTTTTACACTATTCCTGTAATGTAATTTAGTCTGCGTTAGTGGCTGAACATTTGAGAGAGATCACAACTTCCAATCTCGTTCGAATTTTACTTTTTGTAAAATTGTAAGAGGCTGGTGAATTATTGTGTTGAAGAAATGCGGTCGCACAGTTTTCTAACAATTGTTTTGTCGAGGCTACCTAAAATAACTGTGGCATGATATTTTTAAACACAATGCGAGAGTTATTAATCATTGATGAACTGCAGAAATAATTCGAATAAGTAAATACAAGAATGATGAACAGTAAATACGGTTCTGTTAATGTCTTCATTTGATTTATAAATAATTTAACAGTAATTTTATCCTGCGCGTTCGTAAATTTTGAGTTTAATAAAAAGTAAGACCAATTTATATTTCTTAATGTTTAGTAAAGAGGATGACCCTCTTAAAAATTTAAAAAATCATTCAGTTCAGTAATTACGAATACAAAAGATAAATTAATTTTCATTTTCATAGCTATAAATATAACCTAGCAATTGAGTTGTTGTTATAATTAACTTCGAAAGATCTTCTCTAATCTGAACGTATTTAAATTACCTCATAAATAAATTTGTTTCAGGTACATTGAGACCACCTGGTCTAATAGGTGGTAGTAAACCAAAGGTTGCAACACCCGCCGTTGTTTCAAAAATAGAACAGTACAAGCGAGAAAATCCTACGATATTTGCATGGGAGATTCGGGAAAGACTGATTTCAGAAGGTAATTGAAGAAAAATTTTGTTTAACGCCATCTGCAATTTTTAATTGAATTGAAAAAACTTGTAATAATTGACATTAGTTGACATTTTTTATTTTTATATTAAATATGTTTTGGAAGCCATGTATGGTGTCCCAAAATTAACACAAGATTTGAATTCAATAGAAAACACAGTTTTCAGTCTTTTGACTTTGATTATTTTTTATTGAATCATAAAGTAAATAGGATAGGGTTATTTATGGAATAACACATCGGGCAAATGGCCTCCACGGCTTTGCATGCACATACGCACTCGTTTGTCGAAATTTTCCATGACCATTATGCATAAATGTGGCTAAATT
Organism: Dermolepida albohirtum; assembly: GCA_031893035.1. Lineage (NCBI taxonomy): Eukaryota > Metazoa > Arthropoda > Insecta > Coleoptera > Scarabaeidae > Dermolepida > Dermolepida albohirtum. The sequence continues at coordinate 214,810 of JAVIWB010002998.1, forward strand.
TCGTTGATGCAGCATTGAATCTCCTACTTTAATTCACGGGTGGCTGTGGGCTTGTTGACATAGACCTGTGGTTTCAAATAACACCATAAAAAGAAATCTAATGGTGTTAAATCACACGATCTAGGGGGACAATTCTGATCACCGAAACGAGAGAGTACACGACCTGGAAATGTCTCATGCAGTAATTGAATTGTTTCACGGGCTGTATGGCATCTGGCACCGTCTTGTTGAAACCACATATTGGCCATATCAATATCATCCAATTTCGGCAGAAAGAACTGTGTTATCATGTCGCGATATCGAGTACCAGTAACAGTCACTGCTTGACCAGCCTCATTTTCATAAAGGTATGGTCCAATTATGCCTTCAGCCTGAAATCAACACCAAACAGTGACACGTTGTGGATGCATTTGTTCTTCGACAATCACATGTGTGTTCTCAGAACCCCAACAGCGGCAAATTTGGCGATTAATAAAGCCATCAATTTGAAAATGTGCTTCATCGCTTGGGATGGTTTTGCTCGAAAAATCAGGATCCATTTGTTCATGTTCAATAATCCATTCAACGAACTCTCTCCGCTGTGCATGGTCATTAGGCTTTAGTTGTTGTGTTAATTGAATTTTGTAAGCATGGAGACACAGATCTTTAGTGACTATATGCTGTAGAGAGCTTGAAATTTGCAATTCTTGTCCACGGTGCCGAATTGAGGTTCCTGAATTGTCACCGACACTCTCACACACTGCTTCGATATTGATATTTGCACGGTTTGTTTTTGGACGACCAGTGTGTTTGGCGTCTCCAACGGATCCAGTCTTCCCGAATTTTTCAATTAATCTTTTTACAGTTGACGAAGTTAAAATACTATTCCGACCATAGTTTGTATGCAATTTTCGAACTGCGGCCGCCAAGTTTTCATTATTTTTGAAATACTGTTCAATAATGAAGACACGTTGTTCTATCGTGTAACGCTCCATTTTTATTAACCCCAAACTGTCAGCTGTCGAATTGTTTTCCTTAGGGTTGCCAACACTGCATAAATGGCGACAAATTCAAATCTTGCGTTAATTTTGGGACACCTGTTATGTATAGATGTTAATGGGGTGATTCCTATGACTTGGAAAATTATAGCCAATTTTTTATAAGTATATTTAACCCTTTCTACTTGTATGTCGCTTTACAGACGACCTAAATTTCTACATCTGGCAGTTTTTCACTAATATATGTGTGAATTAATTTTGAAATAATTTGTATCATTGTTATTTTATTATATTTAAAAAAAAATTAAGAAAGAAAAGGGAAAGTTGAATCAAAACATTTTGTGTACATCTGGAAGCCAAATATCTACACCAAGTCAATTATTTCGTAACTTTCACTTACCTTTATTACATCATAAATTAAATCGATTGATTGTAATCAGACCACGGAGGATAATGCCAATATATTAGGCACACAAATCATAGAACTCATCCGCCGATATGTAATTTTCACAATTTCGAATTTCGCTAATATCTATTTTGAAACGCTGCCCTCTGGCTGGCAATTGACGGAACTGCGGTTACTTAATCACAATTTAAATTTGATTCCACCACCCTAGTAATCATTTTCTTTGTGTCCGCGTCACGACATACAATTTTCTATTGCCGAATATATACGAAGGAGGAAGGAGAATGGTAAATTGCGCGGTTTGGAGACAACCGCCTTCAATTTTAACTAGCCTCTCATTTGCGGTCTGAAATAATAACTTTAAAGACATTCGAAGCAATTGTGGTTACCTTTCAAATGTATAAAGGAGCTTAAATGTGTCACATGTTATGACCTTTTGCCTCTGTTGTTCTTCTGTACATGCATACGTATGTAGAACAGTTTTGTTCTTTTCAATTATGTTCATATACTCACGCACTCCGAAAACAAGTCGGCTTTCCTCTATCACGGAATACAACTTGTCTTAATGTTATTTAATTACATACTCTTCATAAGTATCACGCACATATGTACATCGTATATGTACACACATAAATACTTCTAGTGTTCTGAACATGACTTGTTATTTATTTTATTTACTCATTTCCTTCTATTATGAACTTATGGTGTCTAATTATATAAAATTGAAAATTGAAATCTATCTGTACCGTATACAGACAGTGGTATATAATTTAACACAGGCATCGCGTTGTAAAAGTGTAATATAATATATAGGTTGTAACGTTTCCTGTTAGTTTTTTCGGAGATTTCAATGCAAGTCGAACGATCAACTGAAATATTGTTTGTCTAAAATACACAAACTAGGTAACTCGATGAGACCAGTTGCTTCAGATTTTAACTCCCCACTTGCTTAATTTCAAAATGGTTAGTGAATGAATACAAAAATTTGCCTCAAATTTGTCACTTGCTGATGCATTAGAATTTATTCAAATAATTAAAGATTGTAAATTGGAAGATGAGAAAATTTTAGTTTCATTCAATGTAACGTCATTGTTTCCTTCGGTACCAATTCCAGAAACTTTAAAATATTTAGATCATATTCACAGGGAAGCTCCCCGCTCTCCGAGTTTTTTTAAACTAGTTTTAGCACCTCGGAGGTCAAGCAAATGGCTCATTTAAAGTGAGAATTCCGGCGCTTATTTATTGTCCTACCAAGAGCAAACTGTAACTTAGATGTTTCTCTTTTTGAATACCTATCTAGTATATTTATATTCTTATATACAATGTGTAGCAAGATATTTGTAACAACCATAATAAACTTATAATATAATGTGAAACTTTACACACATATTTGCGAACCTCTCAAGTTCAAATTACAGATGTTCAGTATGTCCTCCATCAGCGACATGAACAATATCATATCGATACTCAAATTCCTCGCAAACACGGGCAAGCATGTCCTTCGTCACTGATGTTATGGCAGTACGGATCCGTTTAATCAACTCTTCCAGGTTCTGTGGGAGTGGTGGTACATAAACGTTGTCTTTAACGAAACCCCACAGGAAGAAGTGACAGGGTGTCAAATCCGGTGACCGTGGAGCCCAGCTGAGACATCCTAAGTCGCCAGCTCCTTGACGACCAATTCAACGGTTCGGTGTAGTTTTATTCAGATATTCACGCACTTGGCGGCTCCAATGAGGGGGTTCCCCGTCTTGTTGAAAAATGAAGTTGTCTTCGTGTAGCCTCGGAAACAATCAGTTTTGTAACATAGCGAGATACTGCTGACCGTTAACCGTGACTCCATCAAAGAAGAATGGGCCGTAAACAGATGATCGGGGTATCGCACAAAACACATTAATTTTAGGCGAATCTCGTACATGTTCAATGGCTGTATGTGGGTTCTGTAGACCCCAAATTCGAACATTGTGTTTCCTTACCAGACTACTAACATGGAAAGTCGCTTCATCACTGAACACGATGCGTTGTGCGAAAGTGTTATCATTGTCAATAGCATCATGAACCTCGTTACAAAATGCCACACGTTTCCGTTTGTCATCCGGGCGCAGAGCTTGTAACAACTGTAACTTGTACGGCTTCATAACCAACCGACGTCGCAAAAGACGCCAAATTGTTGGTTTAGGCAGTTGTAACTCCCCACTGGCACGACGAGTTGATTTTGAAGGATTACGTTGGAAAGCAGTTTGAATTCGTGCAACATTTTCTTCAGAAATACGAGGGCGGCCAGGACTCTTTCCTTTACATACACATCCTGTATCTACAAACTGTCGATACCATCTGCGAATGTTCCATCCATTCGGTGGATCAATTTGGTAGTTCAACCTGAAACGTCTTTGCAGTGTAATCACGGAATTGCTCTTCGCAAAGTTGAGAACACAAAATGATTTCTGCTGCGGAGTACATTTTAAATATATGATGGTTACCAAGAAAATAAGAAGACAACTGACAACTTGCGGCTATTAAATAAACTAGACAACGTATTCGTTTCTCCAATAGCCGAACCGAGGCGCAGCGATCGATAGTTTGGACAAAATAATACTCTGTAATACGTATATTCTTTTAGAAACACGCTGTACATATTGTTTAATTTTTCTCTACCTTTTATTGCAGATCCTCTTTTTGCTTCAGCATTGGCTAAAAGCTTTCTGAGCAGTAATACTGTGTCGTACTTATTCACAGGGAAGCCTCCACTCTCAGATTTTTAACTAGGTGTAGCACCTTGGAAGTCAAACAAAGGGATCGTTTGTGGTGAGAGTACGGACGTTTATTTATTGTTCTACTAAGAGCCGAGACAGGGCGTTACGGATCGACCATATTTATCCTCAAAGAAATGCTGACCACTTGTTTCTTCTTTGACACTTTGGCACTTTGGAATTTCATCTCTTCAGTCTAGAAGAATAAGAAATAACGCTACCTTTTTACACAAGCTGCTTCACAACATCGATTTCCTTCGGCTTTCGCGACGGATACCATTTTTAGAATCTATAGCGAAACAAACGATATTTCCAACGACACAAAAGTTATAGTAGAAATATTATTGAAGAGGGAATAATATTCTGAAACCCAAATAAAGAAAAATGGAAATATTTCACGTCGGGCAGTGTTTGGAATTACGAAATTACTTAAAGATTCGATCATTCCCAAGTGGTTGAAATTATTGTTGTACTGCTCGAAAAAAAAAATAGAAAAAAGTAATTTATTTAGCCTTTGAAAATCGACAAGCTCCAATTGTTCAATGTAGAAATATCAAACTGAATATTGCACTATAAATCGTGTATTTTAAAACAAACTAAATGCCGGAAACAATCCGTAAATAAAGTAAACAAAGTCAATTGTGAGTTAATTCAGCAGTTTATACGAAGGCTGTATAACGCAAAATAACTTAGTTCCTATTGTAAAAAAAAGTACACATTACTAACACGTACAATATGTACAAATGTAAATACAATCCTGTATCAGAAAGCCAATACAAATGATACATTTCATGAAAATATTATAGGTTTATTAATTTGATACGCTTTAATCGAACGGAACGTTTAGAATTTCTATAAGAGATTGTCCGACGAGTGCAACAGAATATTTATTGATAGGCACTTTTGCGCCAGAGGGATGAATAGTGAATTAATACGTAGATAAATCATGCCGCTTCGATGGTATCGGGAACTCTCATCCAAGTGTGACCATGATCAATACAAGCATATGATAAATATACAATTATTAATCATTCATCAGTCACAGTGTAATTACATGAAGTGGGCTGAAATTTGCCTCTGGCACGGACGATTCAGCATCTGAACCCGAACCCACCCAATTCATACACGTATTATACAGGCGTGAGTTGCAGTGTGCATATGTAATGTACAGGATGTTCGATTTTTGGACACAAATTTCTTAATAATTTATTTATTTATTGTCCAACAGGATTTCATACGAGTTATGGTAATTAAATAACGAGACTAGTGTGAGAAATGTTATTTATTGCAAATAAACTTTAACGTTAATATTTAACTTTTATTCCCTTCGACATACTATCCTCTACTATCCATTCACCACTGTATACGTGTCGTCTTCCATTGTTCAAAACAATGCTGCAGTTCATCGTCAGCCTCTTTAACAACTCTGTCGCTTTTGCTTTTACATGTTCGACAGACTGAAAATGTATTACCTTTAATGCACTTTTCACTTTTGGGAACAGGTAGAAGTCACATGGTGCGAGATCTGGCGAATACTGAGGATGATCAAACACAGCGATGCGCTTGTCCGCTAAAAACTGCTTCACACAAAGGAATTATGAGCTGGTGCGTTGTCCTGGTGCAGGCTCCACGACTCGTTCATCCACAAATCCGGTTTTTTCTTCCTCGCTCTTTCCCTCAGCTTGATTAGGACTTCTTTGTAGTATTTCTGATTAATGGTTTGACCCTCAGCCACCCAGTCAGTCACGATAACATCTCTGATATCGTAAGAAACGATCAGCATTGCCTACGATTTCGATTTGCTCATTCGTGCTTTCTTCTGTCTTGTTTTTCGCGCACGTGACATAATATTATCACCAAACACCTCCTTTAACAATTGTCAACATTCTGTTGGCGATTTTTTTTAATTTGACAAAAAATTTCAGGTTAATTCGCTCATCGATTTTTGTCAACCGTTATCAGGGTACTACCAAATTACAGTCTCCTCTACAATTAAAGCTCGATAGTAAACTAAAGCAGACAGAGAGACGAAACTACGGGTTATTGCTTGGGAAGTATCAAGTTCAAATCATATTTAATGCGTTACAAAGCAGAGCAACACTTAATTAAACTGTTACTAATAGCATCAACATTATTTTTTCCATTACATTTCAAGTCAATTATCATCTCATGTCTCAAAAATTTGGTAGAATCCACTTGTTTTATACTATTACATTGACTTTAATATAATATGAATAATTTCTTTCAGTATTGCTTTAAACTCTATAAAAACAGTTTTTTACTGCTTAAGCACAACTTATTTTCGTAATAATATACCATATGTATTAACTTTGTATTGGTTTCAGTATTAGTAGAACCCAAATCCTTCGAACTAATAATGTCATATATGTATGATTCGGGAACATTAAAGTCTTAGCCAATGAAAAGTCGTTAAAATATAAAAACATAAAGTAGAGGACCAAGAACACTACCCTGAGGAATGCCACATTTTATTGGCAGACAACGAAATTGCGATCCATTAATCTCGAGTTACTGTTCGTTGTTGCTTAAATAATTCTCAAACTACTTGCACGCCAACCATCAAACGCCAAAGTTTTCTAATTTTCTCAGGAGAATTTCGTGATTTATTGAATCAAATAGTTTACTAACGTTCAAAAAACACCCTATACAAGTTTTGCCACGATCAATATAGATTATTGTGAAGCGTGCTAAAAAAATTTAAAACAGCCAAAGTAGTGGATCTGTCCTTCGTAAAGCCAAATTAGGAGTATATGTTGTCTAGCAATGTATATTTACATAAGAATTTATAGCAACCCGCTCTTCAATTACTTACGAAAATGTACTCAAAATAAGTAGACATACGATTTTTAATATTGGTATAATTTCAGCAAATGCTTTTAGATCTGTTACGACAGAGTTTTGGACATATGTTCACTAGTAATTTTTAACTTGAAATTGCTCTTGTAACACATACTTAAACTGTGTCAATCATGTCATGAGACACCCGGTATATGTTTATTTTTGACACCGGAAACAGCTTTTTAAGAATACCTATGTTCTGTAAAAGAAACCGAGTAATTTTTTTCGTACTACGATTTTATTTCCTGCGGTGAAATAATAATATGAATAATGCATTATAACAACTAGTTATATTTTAAATAAGCAATAGTATATATACTAGATAGGAGCTACCCATTTTAAGATTGAACAGCTGCCCGCTGAGTTAAATTACACGAATATTTTACACTATATTAATTGCTGTATTAATAACAAAGGACACGTGTTGAATATCAATACTACAAGGCATGTAGTTTTGCTTCCATATACGTATGGAAAGTGTGTTATACATATTGCGCTTAACGGTATCTCGACATGGTGTTATGTTGGTTGTTGACAGATTTTTAAATACGTTTTATATACTGAGTGTTGGGCTATAGATTTTGTTTTTTTAACTATTAAATAAAAGAGAGGCTTGTAAAATCCAAATTAAATAAAATTTACAACACAAACAAAAGTCAGTTAATTACCCGATTAAAAGTTTAAAGATGTTTTTACTTAAGAATTTTCATGTAACTTACGAGGACGGTCCCAAAAGTACCCGACCCAACAAAGAAAACACAAACTTTGGAAAGAAATATATTTATTTTTCAACATAATCTCCTTTCAGCTCTATATACTTTTCCCAGCGATGTTCAATAGGTTCGATACCCTTTTTATAATAAGAACTGTCTTGCTCTTCAAAGTAGCTGTTAACTGCCGACATCACTTCTTCATTGTTGGAAAATCTTTGACCACTGAGCCATCTTTTCAAGTTTGGGAACAGAAAATAATCCGAGGGTGCAAAATCTGGCGAATAGGGCGCATGAGGTAGCAATTCAAACCTTGATTCATTAATTTTGGCCATTGCAATAATGGATTTGTGAGCTGGTGCGTTGTCTTGATGAAACAACACCTTCTTCTTAGTCAAATGCGGCCGCTTTTGATTGATTTCTTCGTTCAAACGTTCCAATAGGTTCGCATAATACTCGCCGTTGATAGTTTTTCCTTTTTCAAGATAGCCAATGAAAATTATTCCACGTGCATCCCAAAAAATCGATACCATGACCCTGCCTGCAAATGAAACGGTCTTCGCCTACTTTGGAGCCGATTCTCCCTTTTGAGTTCATTGTTTTGATTGTTCTTTTGTCTCGAGTGTGAAGTGATGAACACATGTTTCATCCATGGTTATAAAATGGCGCCAAAATTTTGCTTTGTTGCTGTGAAACTTTGCTAAACATTCAATTGAAATATCTTCATGACACTGTTTTTGCTCGGGTGTGAGCAAACGCGGCTTCCATCTTGCACACAGCGGTCTCATGTCAAAATTTTCAGATAATATGCGAAGTACCACACTTTTTGAAATGCCTATTATGTCTGCTAGCTCGCGCACTTTCAATAGACGATCATTCAGTACCGCTTTGTGGATTTTTTTCACCATTTCTGGAGTCGTCATCTCATTTAGTCGACCACTGCGATGCTCGTCTTGGCAGCTCGTACGACCTTGTTTAAACTCTGCTACCCAATATTTCACTATTGTAAACGAAGGAGCAGACTCACTCAGAGTAGAATCCAGTTCAGCTTCTATATCGCTTGGGCTCTGGCCTTTCAAATAAAAGTATTGTATCACGTAAAGGTGACCAATTTTGTCCATTTTTACAAATTCACTGAAAACGTTCTTTACTGATGGCTGCCAAACAAATACTAAACAACGTGGCATCTTCAAACTTGAAACATATGCTTTATTGATTGTATACTTTCTAATACAGTGATATTTTTCAAACAACTACCGCCATCTCTAGGTCAGGCCGAGTACTTATGGAACCACCCTCGCATTCTCTTTGTCTACTTTTAAGTAAAAACAGTTTTTCGACCTAAGACTTTCGATCGAGTTCCACTCATAATTAACTAAATTTTGTTAGTGTTATTGTGAATTCTCCTTTATTTGGATTTTACAAGCCTTTCTAATGAAATTATTCGAACTTGGTTCTAAATTCTTAATTGACGTTTCAATGTTTGCAATCGTATCCTCAGTAGGAGTATTATGATTAGGCAAACATTATTTTAAATCCTTGTTTAACAAGTGTGTTTCTAGAGGATTAAAACACATTTGATTAAAATCGTTTTTCATAAAAACAAGACAAAATTAGTAAAACTGAATGATCTTGTTTAATAGTCCTTGTAGCATCGTTCTCGCTTCCCAACAAAACCACACAAAGGTGTGACAGTTGCTCAGTGTTGCCACTCGACCAAGTTAATATTTCTCACGGCCAATCTAAGCCTAATTTTAATTATTAAGATTAAACACTGCAATGCTTACTTTCTTAAAAAGCCTAGTTATCGATAATTTCAAGTGAAATTTGTTTCTAAACTGTTTGTGATGCAATTTTTTAATTTATTTTTTCCGTAATCGACGTACAAGAAACTATGAAAATCACTGATCATACTTTAAACAATTTTACCATCGCAGGCCTGTGTTATTAACGACTAGTGTTACTTTTATGGGATTTATATCAAAACTATTTTCTAATGGCTAATATGTAAGACTAGACTATATTTGTGTGAAACGAATCTACAGCGTGTGTTTAGCTTTTGACTGTGAGTGGCTGGTACGGGTTTGTTGCTGTGCGAATTTTACCGCGGGTCGAGGTGCGACACTGTGATTAATCATCCGCTGATGATGACAACTTAGTTGTCGAAATGCATATGCAATACATTAACATTATTGTGGGGTTTTGTTTATCTTTTTCAATTACTTCAATCAATCAGAGTCTCCATTAAAAGTTATCTTCAACATAGTTTATTAAATGCAAAAGATCCACGGTATAAAATTATAGAAATGCTATTGTATTCTAGAGCATGTATGCATTGAAATTTCTAAATCGGTATCCAGTTGAACAAGACATCGATACGTAGGAAGCGAAACGAATTTTTAACACTAATTCGTTAATAAAATCGCAAGGCGACAATGCAGTTCCAAGAAAGGAGCACTTAACCTGTAATTTAAATGTTGTTATCGAAGCCTCTCAAGTAAGTAAACATTTATTTGATCGCCAGTATCGCCCATTGTGGAGTAAATTTTCATTGTACGTCCCGTTCCACGAATCTAGTAAATTAAGCGTTCCTTCACAATAAACATCGAATATGTTAATAATGGAGATACTAAAGCCGCATACAAAACAAGATGAAAAGTAAATTCAATTATGATTGAATTTTTTGAAAGGACACCATACAATGCGTATTCCTAATCTCCTTTGAATGTGACAGTGAATAGGGGAACACGAGCTCTGTGTAACTATCACGGTGGCCTACAATTGCAAATACACTTGAAATAATAACACTACGTCGTCTATGTCCGCACGAATTCAAAGGAATAGTTGACTGTGGTCATTCAATTGGACACGCGACTCAAAAGACCAATCGTCCACATGTATCTGTCTTCGTCAGTGGCACACACTCATGTGTGCATATGCTATGTGTGTTGTATCTTCTCTGGTCGCATCAATCTGCGTTCCTCTTGCATTCAGATGTCGTGCCGTTTCGTAATTGAAATGGTTCTTCTTTTACGTCTAACATCATCGATGTGTGTTTACTCAACGGAGCAGTTCTTGCACTCATCTTAAAGACGTAACACACACAGATTGATGGAGATGATAATCGACTTTAGGTATTTTGATAGTTTATTTTGAACTTATATGTACTCCATAAAACTGCTTGAGCGCGTATTTGCGAATAATTGTTTCCATTGCTTAGACATTAATAATTATTTCTTAAGAAATAATACAATAATACTTCGTAATGAAGAACTTAACTCTTTCTGAAAGATCGGTTAACATAATTCAGTAGTTCTTTACATAGCTTTCATGAAAAAGAAGTTTAAAAGAAAATGTCGTTGCGTGTGGAAACATCTGCGGATATTAGAACGCCATTTGTTTCTTTAACTATATTTTATTACCGCGCGGAAGCACACAGAAGCTTGGGAAATATTTTTTCAAAATTCTGAGCGATGAAAAGATACGTTTATTGACTTTTCGTAATTTTTTTTATTTTGATTTTGTAATGGGTGTTTCTTAAGCTGCATGAGAACTATCGATATCGATAACTATGGTTTCATAGCTGATAATGTCAAATTGTGTTGACATTTCTGTTGAGTAAGGTTTGGCAAGTCATCATGAATCGTTTAAAGCCATAACAACGCTTCCAAATTGTTGAAATTTACTTTGTTTGCGAAGCTCATAGAGCACTTCGTCCATTTTACGGTCAACATAGTCGGCCTAGTGAGCAAGTAATTCGTGCAGTTATTGATCGTTTTCGCACGAATTTTACTCTTCTTGAATCAAAACCATCAACAAGACAAAGAAATGTGCGTACCGAAGAGAATATTGCTGCTGTAGCGCGAAGTATTGAAGAAGACGCCGAAATGTCGATTCGTCGTCGTTCTCAACTTATTGGCCTTTGTCATTCGACTACGTAAAAAATTTTACGTAAGGATCTTGGCTTACGTGGCTATCAAATACAGCTCGTGCAAGAATTGAAGGCAAACGACCATCGTTTGCATCGCATGTTTGCTGATTGGGCTCATTTGAAACTGGCCGAAGATAAGCATTTTTATCAAAGAATTGTGTTTAGTGATGAAGCTAGGGAGATTATGTAGAAAAATAAAATCATTTTCTAAATTTAAATCGCAGTCTTTTATTGTCAGGCCGGGAACTTTTCACCTCGCCCACGTATGTATGGTTACACATTCATATAAAGGCTGTTTCAAATTTCGCGATTTTTTTAAAGAATAAATAAAAAACATAATTTGCATTCACTTTCAAAAACATTTATTGGTAATTGAAGTATCAGTTATGACATTTATATGCGAAAAATAATATCTGTCAAATGGCCTCCTCATGCAGCTCCACAGACGTCCACTCTTTTGTTAAAATTTTCAATGACATTTTGACATAATTGAGGCTCTATCTCACCAATGACACGAATAATTTCATCTTTCAAAGCAGGAATTGATTGTGGATTGTTTTTATAAACCTGACTTTTCACATAACCCCAAAGAAAATAGTCTAACGGTGTTAAATCACATGATCTTGGTGGCCAATTAACATCACCGTTTCATGAGATTACACGTCCAGGAAATTTTTCTCTCAATAAATCAATTGATTCGTGTGCAAAGTGAGGTGCAGCGCCATCCTGTTGAAACCGACGATATCGATCACCATTGACAGTTACAACTTCACCAGCAGCATTTTCAAAGAAGTAAGCTCCAATTACACCACCTGACCATAATGCACACCAAACAGTAACTCGTTTAGGATGCATAGGTTTCTCATGTATAATTCGTGGAGTTTCCTCACCGAAAATACGGCAATTTTGTTTATTAACATAGCCACCAAGTTCAAAATGTGCCTCATCGGAAAACATTTTTTGAGAAAAATCAGCAGATTGTTCATTAATGAAATTGACAAATGAAGGACGTTCTAAATAATCTAATGGCTTCAGTTCCTGTGTTATTTGAACCTTATATGCCTTAAGTGTGTAAAATACGCCATGTTGTTGATCCACTAAGTCCAAGTTGTTGTGAACATCGTCTAATGGACATTTTAGGATCTTCAGTAACCCTTTCACAAACTAAACCAATATTTTCTTGTGAACGACCACTACGACTGTATTTTTCACTTTTTTGATCTTCCACGGAACCGGTCTCTTGAAATTTTTTAATAATTCGACCAATAGTGCTTTCAGATGGACGATTATGTAAACCATAAAATTCACGTAATTTTCTAAAAACTCTTTTCACAGAATACGGATTTTCATAAAATAATTCAACAATTTAAACGCGTTGTTGTACCGTGTACGAAGCCATTTTTATAAATGTCATACATCACACTTTTTAAATGCCCACATACACAGACAAATGCAGTGCGCCATCTATATTTTATTTATTCTTAAAAAAACCGCGCAGTTTGAAACACCCTTCATCTTCTAAAAATAATGTAGCTTTTATAATATTAAGTGTGTTGTAAAGCTTTGTTTATACGCCAAATACAGACCATCCTAAACGAATTCAGCAGATATATTTTCGTGTACATCGTACACCTTTTTCTGGTACCTACTGTACACTAATTAAAAGTAGAATGAGTGAAAATTGTATCACTCTGTGTTATTTTTTAATTTTAAATTCTCATTTTTACGAATACGGACTGTTTGATTTCAGAGGCTTAAAAAATCTTTTCGTTTAAACGTTAATGGGAGGGTAGTAGAGAAAATTATTTCGTCGAAGCAGAATTCCTTCAATGGCGAAGTGATGGAGAGAAAGGTTGAACGAAGAGGGGAAAAAGAACGAGATGGGTAGTGTACCAAGTCACTTGATTAGACCGAAGACCACCTGTAGATCCGCTACCCTTGCTTAGCGATCCATTCCGCACAGCAGGGAGTAAGATTGCTCTCATCACATCGCGCGGCTGTGACAAATGAAATCGAGATTTCATGTTAACTAGATTGCTTATCGGACCGTTGAAGTACAATGTGTGTGGAATACACAGTGTCCGACTAAATGCTCGACGGAAACATCCGTTTCAAAAACCATTATTGACCGCCGTTAGATCTCTTATGAACTACTCGAGAATGGGAAGGACGGGACGGTAAATGTGAAGGAGGCGAAGAAGTACTCTCGAAGAACCATGACGTATTACACTGAAAGCATTGTCGGAGTTCGGACGTTCGCTCGATTCAAGTGGTAGAGGCTTTTTTCGTGATGACGACGATGATGGTGTATGATCAGAGCGAACGGGGATTAATCAAGACCACACTTTCGTGAAGGAGGCCTAAACAAACACATCGCCAGTCATTACTTTACGAACAACAACAATAGGTGTCTATACACGTACGTGTGGAAGACGTTTGTGTATTGTATTGAATTATAAGGACGATTTCCCGTGCCAATCTCTTTTCGTCCACTTCGTTTTCATCTTTGAATTTTCCAGGAAAGGCACTGAACACGTCACTTTTGTGATGTTTGCTCGCCTCTGTTCTCTTTGTGTAAAGGCGTTTCCGAGAAGTGCTCTCTATTTCATATTGCACACTCGTTAATGATGGATGATTATCACGTCAATTTGTAACATCAGGTTTACAGTTCGCCAACTTCACTAAATGATACCTGGTTTCATTGTGAGAGACGTTAAAATTACGTTTTAACAATTTGATGTGTAGCGACGATTTATTGTTATTGTAGTGCTTAATTTTTAATTATTCGTTATAAATTACAAAACTGTTTTAATCAAAAGAGATAAATGAAATACCTTTTCACATCGATGTTCGTATTCTGTATACGTATTTCGATAACTAAGTTGTCATCATCAGCAGATAATTAATCACACTGTCGCACCTGGATTCGCAGTAAAACTCGCACAGAATCATACCGCACAAACGACAAATACGCACTGAAAACTGTTGTTAATTAATTAAGATACAAAAATCATTTTGTCAAAACAGAATTGTTGCAGCAGCTGCATTAGCAATTTACTTAACTAAAAATTCGTTCTTCTTTCACTTATGTAAACTTTTATTTTGTACTTTTACCCTTAACATCAAAGGTTTCCCAAAAAATATAAGTTTAGGAAATTTCTGACAGAAAAATAAACTATTTTTAAGAACAATAACAATAATACATAGTAATAATAATAGTTCTTTATTGTGTCCAACATACAGCTTTTGCAGAACTCCGAAGTAACAAACTTAATCACTGAAGGTTGATATATAACCCCTTTCCACATTAATTTTCGTATTCTGTATACGTATTTCGACAACTAAGTTGTCATCATCAGTAGATAATTAAACAGTGTCACATCTGGAAAACTTTGGCAAAATACTCGTACGAAAACAAATTCCGCACACGATCTGTACCGTCGAAAGCCAAACGCACACTGTACATTCGTTTCACATATTTTATAAAAGATTGCATTCAAGTTTTAAACTAAGATGAAAGCAAAAGAAAGAAAAGGAAAGAAAAGAAAAGTGCCTACATGCGTTCATTGCATTCTCTATTGTCTGTCGTTTAAGAGACCAAAGCGAGATGAGTGAAGGTTGGGGCCCAGATCAGTGTTCAACACATGGCCTTTATTCTTCAAAATGTACATGCTTTTATACGTATCTAATTCGCGATAGTTACACACGTTCTTTATCAAATGCAAACAATCCACGTTAACACTATGATTACTTTCAAAAACATGTTTCGCTAAACCGGATTTTTCTGGCCGATTGAATGTTATGTGCGCAATATTTTCTTAGTACCGGGTTTCTATCGATCGTTTTGTTTGGCCGATGTATTGTTTACTGCAATCTAGACGTTTCCTAAAAGAGATTTGATGGAGTTAGTAGACCGAAATATAACTTGAAAAGCGCGCTCTTTAAAAACACAATTCTTCGTCATACGGTGGAAAGGTAAACATACAAACTGCTTGTCACGATTGCTTTGAGGTGACAGACATGTGGTATCCCGGCTTGTTTTTCTTATGTTGGCCTTCCTAATTAAACCATTGATTATTTCCGAATCAAAACCATTGTATTTTGCGATATTTTTAATAAAGTTCAATTCTTTTTCGTATCTTATATATATATAAATAGAAGCGGACCCAAGTTAGAGCTCTGAGGAATACCAGATATATCGATGAATTTCTCATAACTAAACCTATTATAGAAACCATAACATTTCTTGTTGTTGAAATAAGACGTGACTAAATTTAGAAAATGGGGCGAAAAACCAAAATAGAAGGGTTTCTACAGTAAGATATCATGATTAAGTAATTTGTAAATAGATCATAATTTTGAAAAAATATATTCATCAAAATAAAAGGTTTTGAATTTAAGTTTTGTGGTACGAAATATAAGTCGTAGCTTTAATCTAGCAGAATTGAAAATCACTACTTCTATAGCAAAATTATTCAAACGTGTACATTTCGACACGGTTTTCAAAGTTTTCCATCCTCTCAGGATTCCATTTGTTTATTACCTATATAGATGATCATCTAGAATATTCTGATTGTAAATTATTAGAGTATATTATTGATATTGGAAGTATTTATAGCTTGTAGCTCAGTTACCGAGCTTTGGGCGTATGTTCATTAGACATTCATAACTTGAAATTGTTTTAGTAATACATTCATAAGCTGTGGCAATCATGGAATACCTTGTACACATCAGTTATTATTTTTATTATTACTATTATCACTATTATTATGCTAATGGTAAGTTTTCTTTTGAACTTGATACTACCTTCAAGCCAAGCCTCAACAAATCTAATAAACTGCTAAATTACCTGAAAATATATAGCGTTTCGGGTTGTCTATATGATTACATTTCAATCACAGGAATCACCTGATTTGACAAATTCATCTTAGGTTAACAGTAGACACGGTTTTTAAGTATTTCCTAATTTTATATTTCAGGTGTTTGTACAAATGCGACGGCACCATCAGTCAGCAGCATAAATCGGATATTAAGAAACAGAGCAGCAGAACGAGCCGCTGCTGAATTCGCTAGGGCAGCTGGTTATGGTCTTTATCATCCACACCCATATGCAGCAGCGGCCGCTGCCTTTCCCTGGCATTCACATCTGTGGCCGAATGGTCCTTTGGGATTACAGCCACCTGGTGCTACGGGATCCAACGTGATGGCCGGTTCTCCGGGGTCTTCGGCTTCACCCCATCAAGAACACGGGCTTCTAAGTTCTCCACCTGGACACAATGACAGCAAGGACGATTCTAGTTTAGATGGTTCGGAACAACCTAAATTCCGAAGAAACCGTACCACATTTAGTCCGGATCAATTGGAAGAATTGGAGAAGGAATTTGAAAAAAGCCACTACCCTTGCGTGTCAACAAGAGAACGCCTAGCATCTAAAACCTCACTATCAGAAGCACGAGTACAGGTGAGTTACTCAAAACTATTCTACTTCTCTTAGACTAATCGAAGCGTTAAACCAGGTTTGGTTTTCTAACAGACGAGCGAAATGGAGACGTCACCAACGGATGAATCTACTAAAGCAGTCATCGCCGGCGTCCCAGAACAACCAGGCTTCGATGTTCGCCGGCCGCTTGACGCCCTCACCGCACTACACAGCAGGTTCCACCCCTGGCTCGCCGCTTACTACGCCTCATCGCACCGCCGCTCCGACAGCGTCTTCTCTCCTTCTACAAATGGGGGGCGAAAATAGCGCGTTCAAAGCTCTGGTGCCCAATTCGGCGGCCATACTGGCGGCGTCGCAGGATATGCATAGGTTAAGTGCTTACATGTCCGATTCGGACGAAGAAATTAACGTTAACGACGAATCAGATGTGGAGGGTACGCCGAGGCCGGGAAGGTCGAGGTCGTCGAGCCCCGTTGAGGTCGTAGACCCGCCTCAAAAAAATCCTCCCACATGTCAACCACTTCAATTAACAATGCACGATCGCGAATAATACAAATTGTGCGGTTTTTGTTTGTGTGAGATGTAGACAAAAGTTTTACCAAAGCAAATTTATCTCAATCAGTTTATTTATGTAGGTAAATGCATGTCGTTTGTTATAGCAACAGAATATTTTGACTATGCTTTCTATATTTTATCAACAAATAGCACGTTTAATTATTTTTATTTAAAAAACAATGAAATTTGTTTTTTTTTAAAAATTGGGAAACTAAAAGACATTTCAATAATTTACAAAAACGGGGTCAAGAAAAAATTGTTTGGTTAATAATGATTGTATTTATGTATAAAAAATAGTATTTTGAAATCTACATCTTTTGAAAAAAAGGCAAACCATAAGTATTAATTCACTTTTTAAAGCTTGTAATATGAAATCCATTACCCATACACTTGTGAGATGTTAATACGAGTTGGCTTCTTACTGATTAAGTTTTTCAGTTAAAATTTCGTAAAATTGTCAAGGATTGCTTACGTGCTCTTGAAAATGTTGACCTACGAAATTACATTCAAAATTAACATACACTCACAAAGATATACGATAAGCAAATCGACTCCCAACCACGATATGCAGAGATTAACTGTAACTTGCTATGCTGAACGCAGCGCCATCAATATGTATCTTACTCAGGTGTCGAGTGCGGCTTGTTTCAAGAAAGTGACGTAGCTGTCTTTTAAGAATTTTGGCTCAAGAAATAACGTGCCGGCTAAACATGAACACCAAAAATTTTCTTCTTAAGTTCGTGCAGGTTTCTTGGACAATTCTTCGAAACTTTTTGATACTTTTTCAGTTCTTTTTTAATTTATTATTTTGCCTTCAATTTTCTGATTTTACTAGCCATTCCTTCGCACTTCTAAGTTTTTAAATCATTGATTATACAGAAATATGACTTTTTTTTATAAAACCAAAATATATTTAATGATTTATTTTTCAGTTTCATTTATGATATTATAAAATTGCTGTAAAATTATTTACGTACATTGACAAAGTATTGTTTAATCAATTAAGGTCAGTATAACCCATTTCCACAATAATTTTCGTATTCCGTATAGGTATTTCGACAACTAAGTTGATATCATCAGCCGATAATTAATCACGGTGTTGTAACTGAAACCAAGGCAAAAGTCTAGTACGGACTTGGTTACTGTGCAGGTCTTGATGTGGTTCCAGCTGCGACACTGTGACTGAATATCTGCTGATGATGACAACTTAGTTGTCAAAATACCTATACGTAATACGAAAATTATTGTGGAAATGGGTTATACTGACCTTAATTGATTAAACAATACTTTGTCAATGTATGTGACACTGTGACTAAATATCTGCTGATGATAAGAACTTAGTTGTTGAAATCAGAATACGAAAATTATTGCGGAAAGGGGTTATATTAACATTCAATGTTTAATTTAATCAATCAATACATTAAAATTTACCTTAAAATATGACTTCTTTTTTAATTATTTAGAATTATTTATTTTGTAAAAAACTTTAACCATAAAACCTTTTGTTCCGACAAGTATTCCGTGTAAATTCGTTACAATTGAAGATGACAATATCGTTGTCGAAACGTACGTACACTTTTTGGTATTTACCTATGCGGTGCTGAAGGCAAAGTTATTAAAATGAGTTTTTCCATATGTTAACTTGATTAAATTTGATTTCTAAGTTTTCATTACTTTGAAATAAGAAAAATTAACAAATATTTACCATTTTTTTTTGTAAAATTATATGAAGAATAGTAATTATATTACTACCATCCTGTATCTAAAATACAACTCACAACGTTTTTAAAATAATGATTTTGCGTGGTATAGAATTGTTAGTTATGTCAAAAGTATTCTGTTGTTATTTCAAATACATTTCATGTACATATTCTTATTTATAAATAGTGTCAGTAGGCTGTGATTCGACTGACCGTCCCGAGTAAAAAAAAAACAACAAAGAAATATAAAATAATCATGATACTACTCCTGGAGTAATGTTCCTTAAAACCCGAGAAGCACTATTTTTTCGTTTCCAGAGCACCCATCTCTGACATAGAATGTTGTATGTATATTGTACTCAATAACTTTTCTTTAATACGAGGGAGTTGTAATAAATATGTATCCGGACTCGTAATTTCGTTTTAATTATTTATTGAGAAATAATTGTTAATACGTATTCTTTCTAAATCGTTACATTGAAATGTATAAAAAAGAAAAAAATCTAATGTTTTGAGGAAGTGCTCGTGTTCTTTCAGGGCACACAACCTATTTTATTAGGATAGGTTAGAAATATTGTTACAAGGAAGGACGAAAAATTGCCCAAAGCAGCGTGGGGAATCCCACAGGGGATTTAATCAATTCCTATAGACAGCGCAACATCATTGTACAGTAATTATGCATAAGAAAATATAATTGTGAACAAATGACAAATTTGCATAAACGTTATTTATTGTTAAAATGTTTTATTTTCTTTTAACCCTCTTCCAATTATAAATCCTTTAATTGCGGGGCGATAGATAATTAATAAAATAAATAATATGCATTTTTTCTAACGGGTGGGCCATCTATCGGTTTAAATTTGAACCACCGGTTATTTCGAATCTGGCAATACTTATGTCATTCTATTCTGTCACAAAATTTAGTATATTATCTCCACTGAACCAAATTAATTGATTTACGCTTGAGCAACGTTGGGATTTATTGGAAATTTATTTCCAAAACAAGGACAATTGGTCGGAAATTGCACGAAAATGTACAAAATTTGATCGCAGAGGACCAACAGTTCCCGGTATACGCAAGTTTATTGCTAAAGTTCGTGAAACTGATTTCATTGTTGATGCTCCAAGACGTGAGCGTGCTCGTACAGTGCGTACACCCAAAAATATCGAAGCTGTGGCTGAGAGTGTGCGTGAGAATCCATCAACATCAACTCGTCATCGTTCTCAAGAATTGAACATTTCACGCACCAGTTTACGTCGAATTTTGCGAAAAGATCTCGGTATGACGTCTTGCAAAGTTCAATTGGTTCGAGAGTTGAAGCCGCATGACAATCCGCTTCGTTTTCGCTTCGCTAGATGGGCCAGCGAGAAACTGCACGATGATGTCGATTTTGCCAAAAAAAATCATCTTTTCGGATGAAGCTCATTTTCATCTTGATGGGTACGGTAACAAGCAAAATTGCCGTATTTGGGTCTCAGAAAACCCACACGTGGTCTTACAGAAGCCAATGCACCCATTACGAGTGACTGTTTGGTGGGGCTTGTGGAGCGGAGGCATCATTGGCCCATATTTCTTTGAAAATGAAGACGGCGCAACCATTACAGTCAATGGAGACACCTATCGCACCATGATAACCGATTTTTTTGTGCCCGCTCTTCATGGTATTGATGTGAACGATGTTTGGTTTCAACAGGATGGTGCAACTTGCCACATATCTCATACCACAATCGATTTATTGCGTCAAACGTTTGATGGCCGTTTAATTAGCCGAAATGGTGATGTCAGTTGGCCGTCAAGAAGCTGCGATTTGACACCGTTGAACTATTTTCTGTGGGACGTCGTTAAAGATAAGTGTTATGTCGACAAACCAGAGACAATTGAGCATTTGAAGGCCAACATTCGTGATGCCATTGCCGAGATACGACCCCATACATTGGAAAAAGTGCTCGAAAATTGGTCCGATCGAATGGAGTACTCTGAGGTCGGCCGCGGCAACCATATGAATAAAATAATACTCCGTCTCTAACCGGAACAATTGTACTTCACAACATAAAAATAAATTTGGCAAAATTTCAAACCGTTTTTGTTTTATTGCATTTTTAAATTTAAACTTTTAAATGGCCCACCTTTTATCAGTGTTTAATAAGAATACATGATATTTAAAATAAAATTTTAACAAGTTACATACACGGTGAGAATCTAAGAATGCCCACATTTACATTCATTACATCAATGCATTTCTTAATGTTGTTTTATTGTAATTTAATACAACATATGTTTATTCTTTGTAGACTAAACTGAAGTACATTATTTTCACTTTGATCTAGATTTTAATAAATACCTTATACAGAACTCATTTAAACAGCAGCTTTAAATTCTATTTGTATTGTTATTTTAAAAGAAAATCGAATACTGAGCGTTTAAGTACGCCCTCCTTTATATTCATTAAATTAATGCAATCATAAATTTTAAGGTTTCGGATAGTACATTAACGTAATGTATTGTATTTTTTTTCTTCTGTGAACTCGTAATAAAATATAAAGAGTCGCAGATACCATATGCGTAATGGACTTCCAATTCCGCATATACATTAATTCTTAAGAGAGTTCTGCCTATTTGCCGCTAAATGTATATGTTTGTCACCACAAGAAGCTTATGTAATTCGCGGTCTTTTAATTGTATTTCATGTGGGCTTCGTATATAAATCGAGTTATAGTAGAGTGCGATTTATTCAGAAACCACTCTTAAAGACTACTCTAACTTTTATCTTACTTACACATACGTTTAATTCGAAGTGCTTGATCGCAGACTATGTATCTTCTTCACTTAAACAGTTTAAGGCATTGGAGCATGAAGATCAGGTAGGGAAAGCAGCAAAGTTAAGACCGATCACCACCTATAAATGATTGCAACGGTTCGTGCCCCCCCGATCGCCCTTTATGTGTTCGCATTCTACACTCTGCCTTGTATTCATTTCTCTAGCTGCATATTGTGTGGATATATTGCGACGCGACGATAGAATGATGATTTTCATTACCTAACACAGTTAGTCCAATGAAATTAAACTTATTTTTGAATGGCAGGATATAAAGGTATTTATTGGTTTTTAGCTGTTCCAGAATTAATTTTCTATTTGCCCACCGTGCCAAATTATAAAAATTTGAATGTCGAGTGTCTAATTCCTTCCTCTGTATTCATTAAATTAATACAATCGTAAATTTTAACGTTTTCCATTGCACTTTAATGTAATCTATCATGTGTTTTTCTCGGAGTCCTTAAAATATAATGCCTTCACTAGTTACTTTATTAAATACTTAAGAGAGTTCGATAGGTACTACTAAACCAATTTTTAAGTAGAAGAATATAAAGATATTTATTTATTTTTAATAGTTCATCGCTATAGCTTTGTAAAAAAACATTGATACTTGCCCTAGGTATTGAAAAAGCTGCCGACGATCTAGCATCAAACCTAGGTACTAGGAAATCAATTTGAGACAATAGTTCAGTAGAATCAATAAAATTATTAATTAATTTAAAAAGAAAACCACCACTAGCTTTCTCTCTGCGTATACAAAGGGATATGAAATTATATCTAGCCAGTAGAAGTAAAAAAAACAAACTTAAAAATTCTATACATACGAGGTGTGGCTATTAAATAACGAGAATGACGCTGTGAAACATTTTATTTTGATTTCATACAATATACACCCCTCCTCTATCCCCACAACGCTCCATGCGAATCTTCCATCGTTCGAAACAGTGCCGGAAGTCTTCTTCTGTCAGTTCCTTCAGGACGCGTGTCGCTTTCGCTTTCACAGCTTCAACGGACTCAAATTTTGTTCCCTTTAATTCAGATTTCACCTTAGGAAACAGATAGAAGTCGCACGGCGTAAGATCCGGCGAATAAGCTGGATGGTCTAACACTGGGATGCTGTACTTGGCTAGAAACCTCTTGACTGACAATGTAGAATGAGCCGGTGCATTGTCTTGGTGGAGAACCCATGACTTGTTCTGTCACAATTCGGGTCGTTTTTTTCTTATTCTTTCACGGAGTTGAGTAAGAACGTGAAGGTAGAAATGTTGATTAATAGTTACATAACATTTTCCGGCGAAACAAAAAACAACTCTAATGCAAACGAAGGCTATGGCTGTACTGATTAGTTTACAGAGGCGAGAGGCACTGCATTCGAAAGAGAAGGCTTCACGATAAATAGCAATCAGTCGTTGGCGTTTTGCGCATGCGCACTTCTTCTGTACCAGCGTCGGTCTTGTTATTTAATAGCCACACCTCATACATGTATGAATACACACTACACAGACTCAAACACTGCAACTCCCCATATATATTAACACTTGACAGAATTCTGCCTATTTGCCGCTAAATGTATATATGTTTGTCGCTGAAGGAATTCTTGTTTCCACTGTGTTTTTACCATTTCGGAAATAAAAAGCAGTATATGTCTAGCCAGTAGAAGTAAAAAACAAACCTAAAAATTCTATACATACATGTATGAATACACTATACACAGACAAAAAAAACTAATGCGAAGGCTATAGCTATACTGATTTGTTTACAGAGGCGAGAGGCGCTGCATTCGAGAGAGAAGGCTTCACGATAAATAGCTGTCAGTTGTTGGCGTTTGGCGCATGCGCACTTCTTCTGTACCAGCGTCAGTCTCATTATTTAATAGCCACACCTCGTACATGTATGAATACACATTACACAGACTCAAACACCGTATCCATATAAGGTTTGCAACTCCCCATATATATTAACACTTGACAGAATTCTGCTTATTTGCCGCTAAATGTATATATGTTTGTCGCTGAAGGAATTCTTGCTTCGACCGTGTTTTTACCATTTCGGAAATAAAAGAGCAAAATATGTTGAAAATGTTTGAGATGAAAATTACCAGAACGAAATTTTGCAAACAAATTTTGACACTAGTTCTGTTAAGATGACTTATCCATACGCTTCACACAACTACTTTCTTGCTTCGACTGTGTTTTTACCATTTTGGAAAAATATACTGTAAATGAGAACGAAATTACCAGAACGAAATTTTGCAAAACAAGTTTTGACACTAGAGTTTTCTTAAGATACTGAAAATGTTGTTTTTTATATTCCATTTTAAAAACCGTTTCAAAGAAAAACAAATACAGAATATCGAAACCTTTTTCTTCGTAAATAAACCCTGAACTGCGAGTTATCAAAATCCATAATGATAGTAAGTTTTCGAAATAAATTAGCTGATTAAAAATACTAGATCTCGCGGACAAAAATTAAATTACTTTCCGAATGACTAAATAACGTATTTATTGCCTTTAAAACTATATCATTTCGTAATACGTCGTTTCAATTCAAAGGCTAACGCTCCGTTGTAAATAGAAGAAGAAGAAGATTAAAAATAATTTAAATACGCCGTGTTTACACTGCAAGGAGTGCCCATTGAGATGGTAGCGTTAAAATTTATTGTCTATGTGGATACTTGTACACAGATAAGGGCGACAAGTACAAGGATTTTGTGCACAAAATATAGTCATCAGGAACGGTAAAATATTCGAATACAGGTACAAATGTGTCCGATGTCCAAACATAAATCGATTTGAATTTACACTTAATGATAGTTTCAAGTAAAGATATATTAAAAAAATATGGTGTTTGGTATGTGTTTGCATACAATTTACGTACATTATTGTCCAAAATGGAAGTGAATTGATTTGATTTTTACTTGTTTAACGTCACGTTAATTCTAGAATTTAATATTCTTTTCTATAATTTTAAACCCACATACAAAAGAAACTGGAGGAGAAAGGGAGATGGTGACAGGATTACTCTTGCATGGCAAGTTCTCATCTGCTGTATAAATATAGAAGTGTCTAAGGGAATAAAGAATAAAATATATTATCTAGTTATATCTTCGTATTTATACCAGTGGCGTCTCTTGGTTGACGTCAATTCTTCGCTTTTTAATAGGTGCAGAATGAGGTGCTCATTCAAAACGGGTATTTCTAAATGACCTTTCTGTAGTTAACGGTATATCGTTCATTCTCTTCAGTTGTCATCCACAATGTGTATAATATAATACGATAATTTTACAGCTTTCGAAAAGGTGTCGATAACTTTATTTTTAAGAAATAAAGTTTTAACTAGTTTTAGTATAACATACATATATAACATTATGAGAATTATAAAAAAATAACACAGGCCAACCAATAAATATTTTTTAAAATCTTTTTTTGAAGTTCAAACCTGTTTTTTTTATGTATTATGGTGTGCTGAATCCAAATTTTCAATCAGTTTTTTTCTACCACGTACCACTTTTTCGCAATCTTTATCTTTTGTTGGGTATAATAGTATTAAAAAATATAGTTAAGATTTAAAGGTACGTAATTTATTACCAGAGTATAATTGAACAATTTACGAGGGATGTTTCCAAAGTTCTGGGAATTACATATAATTTTTATAATTTTGTTAATTTTCGTCAATATTACAATGTCGTTTTTCAACATAATTTCCATTTAACTGAATACATTTATCCCAACGATAAACTAATTTTTTTAAGCCGTCCTCAAAGAAGTTTTTCGGTGTCTTGTCGATCCACTTAGTTAAGGCACGTTTTACGTCAGTTAAACTTTCAAATCGAACACCCTGGGAACAGATGGTAATCACTGGGTGCAAGAACCGGGGAATAAGGTGGGTGCGGCAGCAATTCCCATCGTAAATCGTTGGAAACATCCTTCGTTTTTCTTGCGGTGTGTGGTCTTGCATTATCCTGTTGCAATAACGGAGGCTTATGCAACTTTCCAAGCCGTTTTTTGACTAGTGCCTGTCGCAGTGGTCCGGATAATAAATTTGAATAATATTCTGCATTAATTGTAGTACCTCTCGGCAGATAATCCATGAAAATAATCCCTTTGCAATCCCAGAAAACAGTAAGCATTACCTTTCTAACAGACGGAACTGCACGCGCCTTAAGTGGAGGCTCTTCTTCAGGTTTGCGCCATTCTTTGATTTTCTTTGTAATAAAACTATTACAAAAAAACAGCACACCTGGCCATCGTCCGCATAATAGTGTACGTTCACAGCTTAATGTTTAAATAAAAAAAAATAAAATAAAATTTTATTTGAGCCTAGTGTAATTACAAACCTAGGATAAAATAAACTTCATGGCCATCACCGACCTACTTAGTTTGCTATCCCGATTAATCTATATTTTTCATATATTTCATTATTAAATTAACTTCAATGAAATTCAAACAAGAACTCTATTTAATTTCAAATGAAATGAAATTAAATAAAATATTTTTAGAATGTTATTGATACCTAATTAGACACCAAGAATCTGCGATCCTTGGAAATGAAATATATTGGTAAATTAAATATATTTCAAGAGTAAATCTGGCACGTAGACTTCCGCGGTCGTGGTCCATGCTATTTGCTTCTGGGTTTCTGGGCAGTTTCAGTGCAGTAGTTCAGCCCTGAAGATGTCCCATACAAATGGGTACTAAACGTCGGCAGATATACAAGTGACGTGGTTCCAGCCCGGAAACTCGGAAGCAGATAGCATATTTCAAGAGAGTAAAATTTTTAAATATTTCCAATACATGTTATTACTTTGAACCACAGACGTATTCTCTCCTGAATCTACGTATCTCTCCCTTACGTATGCCGCGGTTTATCTTTCTTATACTATCTGGGCGTAAAATGAGCTTTATGACTAATTATGTCAAATTGCACGCAACTGATACTTCATTAATTGAATAAATTAGTTTCCCTTTTTAAAGATGCCCAAATTTATTTTCCAACTCTTTTCAACTTATTTCATTCACTCATAATTCCATTTCAATATAATGTATTTCATTTATAATTAAGTTTTTACATTAAATTTGTACTTTTTAATGTATTTAAATGAAATTCTGAATTCGATTGTGTCACCTGTTATATTTCATAGTACATTTAGTGTTGTATTTCAAATGAAATGTCTTTATCAATTCCTGTGTTCTAAGTAAGATATATGTAGAATCTTTAATCTATCTTATTGGCATTTTATTTATAGTCAAACAAATTAACTATTTACAAAATACATTAATAAGCAAAAATCGAATATGTCAATGGATTTTCATCTCCAATTGCTCATTTAAGGTTTTGTTTGTTGTAAAGCACTTTCTTTTATTGTTAAGGAATGTTAAATGTATCTTATCTGGTGTTAGTGTTCGTGATGAAGTAAAATTACAAATTACTGATATCCTTTCGTCTTTGATTATCATCTGCTTCCTCTGAAATATCAATTGTTCTCTCATCAACTCATCGGATGGCTCTCGGCGATACATTAATGTTTAAGGTGTTGCTGAAACTTATTCAAATTGATTTTAAAAAATTAAAACTATAATGAAATTTCTAATTGCAATGGTATAAATAGGTATATTTTAACTTAAATTAAATTGAGGTATTTCTTTTTTTGAATTTTAGGAAATTATATACGAACTTTAAGAAGTATATACAAACGCGTTTTGGTCAAAGTTTATTCTTTAATGGGATTGCGGAATACAAGCCTCACACAATAAGGAAAGTCCGGCAGTTTTTGAGGTACGTAGAAACATTTCACTGCATCTTTGGCTGCAACGCAATACATCCTTTCTGAAATCAAATTAATTTTTTGTGAAATTACTCCTTGAACCGTCACCTAATGGTAATTTTTCCAAGTCTTTTGTGTTTGTCTACATACGCAGCGAGATGACACGCCGTTGTTCTTTCGTCTGTTTGAACGAAAGAGGGAAGTATCGTATTTTCACTAATTTTCTTTATCGAAAATGACAAACCCGGGGAAACGCTAGTTAATAACACAAGTTTACCAGAAGAGAACTGAATTCCTCGAAACGCGTAATAAACATGTTATTAACAGAATGATTTTTATAAAATGTTGGCCTACGGGTTGGGTCCGTGAATTTTGATGTTTCATCTTCATTTACATGGGACAGTTTCAGAGTTTAACTGTGGCTGCTGCTGTCTCGTTTTTCTTCTATTTTAAGCTAGGGCTTTAGCCTTTTACTCGAAATCTTACGTTGTATTGTCTCGTATTGAAATTTTGCGGTGTCATTGCTTGGCTATTCGTCGTCGCTCAGCTCCATCTTGAAACGTTTGTATTTCGGGTTTAGTCAGCGAGTATTGCTGTGTCGTCAGCGTATGTGGTCAAAATTGCGTGTACTGTTTTTGATATGTCTGCTGTATATATCATTTAGTATAGTGAAATTGTCAATCCTTGTGGCACGCTGGCTGGAAGTATGCGCGTGTTGGAGTTCGTGTCTGTGATAGCTACTGGTATAAGTTTATTGCGGGTGAGTATTGTTATATAAGGATATTGTTTGTCACGGGTCAATGGAGCATTGCGGTTACGATGAAGTTGCTTGAAGATAAGAGATAGCCAGGCATTGTGTAGAGGGTAACCGTAATGGAGGTTGTTATGGTAATGCGTTAAGATTTCTATCCATATATAGTAATGACGAACAATTACTATCGTCTAAAATTCCTCTTTCTATATATAGATGTAAAGTACACCTAATTCTAATATTTTTGCAAGATGAAATCGTGTACATAAGTATATTATATGTGAATTCAGTATCTCACTTCATCTTTATCTACATGGAATGTTGCTAGCAACTAGTTAACTTGGATACACTACAGTATACTCGAAACTAAACAACAGTCGAAACAATGGTTAGAACGTGGTTCTGCACCTCCAAAGAAAGCGAAAACCACTTTATCGGCAAACAATTGATGGCATCAATTTTTTGGGATTCAAAGGGCATTTTGCTCATTGATTACCTTCAGAAAGGTGCCACAAAAAACGGACAATATTATGCAGAACTTCTACAAAAATTAAATGTTGAGATTCGTGCTAAACGGCCAGGAATGGCAAAGAAAAATATTCTGTTTCCTCGCATACCAGCACAGTTGCGATGTCCAAAATCTACGAGTTGCATTTCCAATTAGTACCGCATGCGCCTTATTCGCCGGATCTAGCCCCTTCCGACTTCCACCTATTTCCCAAATTGAAAACGGCACTAGGTGGAAAGAAATTTTCGTCTAACGGCGAGCTTATCATCTTCGTAAATGAGTAATAACAAGCCTTCCGGAATCGCATTTTAGACATGGCATAAAGGCATTGGAGCACCTTTGGCATAAATATATTGCTCTTTTAGGAGAATATATTGAAAAATAAAAATTATTTTAGATTTAAAAATTTGTTTTTCTTTTTCATTCTCACTACTTGTCAAACTATCCTCGTATGAAGAAAACATCTTTTCAATCGAAGTGAATTTGTTCCAGTGAAGGAAGCGTAGACTTTCAATATCTTCCCATGTATACAAAACATAGGAATAGGTGACGAATAAGAAATTTCAGACATTACCTAAAATGTAGGTCATAAAAATTATAATCAAGATAACGTGATACATTTTAAACGAAGCTGCACAATAAAATGGGTTCGACATAAAATTTCCACAGGTTCACTTACTAAAATTAATCAATCAAAATCTACGATCCTCATTAAAAGTTTTATGTATTCGCTGTTTTATTACTTTTTATACGACTCACTTAAATAGTGTTTGAAGTTGATCGATAAAGATTATTCGGGCGATTTTTATGGACCCCGTGTTTCTGCTTTCGATAGGCTTATGAAACTCAATGGTTAGGCTTTATTAATTTTTATTATTGTCTTTCACGAACTCGGATGAAATACGCATATTGATCCGTAGATTGTAACTCAATCAATAAACACAGCGTATATTTTTATAGAGCGCTGTGTTTGGTACAGACAGGTCGTATTAGCAGTTACGAAATCTACATGTTAGAATAGAGAAACGGTGTTCTTGACAATTTATGTTGTTAGGTGAGTACCTGAAAGCACTGTGTCTATTACAGTCACACTACCTACATATTGGTATTTTTGTGTTTGAATTATTTTATGTATAAATTAGTCTGCAATACCGTTGCACTGTCAGTTAATGGTAGAAGTCATTAATATTATTTTGTCACACGTAGAAGCAGAAATGTGTACAAAAGTAATCGTTTATAAGTAATTAGTTAAATTATGTTAATGAAAATTTGATTTATTTAGTGATTTAGAAGGTGATTAGAATTATTTTAATTAAGGCAGAAGACTCGTTTGTTGAAATCGTTTCGATTAGTAAGTCGAATTACATTTAGCGAAATGTTCGTTGGTTCTTAAAAAAAATTTGGAATGAATTCGTAATTTTGGTAATGTAACAAATGAATTTGAACATACTTATGATTTATCAATTTAATTTGTGTGAAGATACTGGAGTACTAGGTTTTTGTAATAAACAAATGCTATATTATATCTGGAGAAAGTAGAATGAGCAACTCATCGAAGGCTTACATTTGATAGTAGATAAGTAAAATAAAATCAACGGTTATAATTTATAAAATGTTGCGAAACATCTACTCTTTTAAACAGTGGATAAGATCTGTTAAATATTTGCAGAATCAGATATATTTCTACTGTTGTTTCAACAAACCGTGTTTTCTGTGAAACAAAATTTCTTACATGCTGAGAAGGCTCCGTTGCGCATCTAATGCTAGAATTCTTGCATAATTATTAATATTTGTTAATACTTAATCGACTTGTAAGACGCTATCACCACAAATTTGTTTTAATTCGGAGAAATCGGAATCTTTCTTAAACCTGAAGATACGGGGGTTCTAGGTTTTTGTAATAAACAAGTGGTATATTATAACTGGAGATAGTTAAATGAGCAACACATCGAAGGCATGCATTTGATAGTAGATAAATAAAATAAAATCAACGCTTGTAATTTACAAAATGTTGTGAAACATTTACTCTTTTAAACAGTGGATAAGATCTGTTAAATATTTGCAGAATCAGATATATTTCTACTGTTGTTTCAACGAACCGTGTTCTCTGTGAAAAAAAATTTCTTATATGCTGAGAAGATTCCGTTGGGCATTTAATGGTAGAATTCTTGCATAATTATTAATATTGGTTAATATTTAATCGACTCGTAAGACGCTATTACCACAAATTTGTTTTAATTCGGAGAAATCTTAACCTTTCTTCATACTATCTATGTATGTATATTATATATTTACTGCCACCATAACAACAATATTTTTCGCGTGTCTAAAACTATGTAGCTGCGTTTGTAAAGTGCCCACTATTTGTAACGATTCCGCTTAATATAGTGTGAAATTTGGATAAAGTATCTAATTTATTTATTAGAAAATAACGTTTAAGTCCTCACATCAGCATAATCTGTGGATCTCAATTTCCTTTACATATGATATCCTGCCAAACTCATACTGTTCATAACAATTTTGTATGTATGTTTTACTTCTACCCGTTTCATATAAACGGGTTTACTTATTGCTTTTCATTTTCCTATATAAAGGAGATTGTAACCTGTATTTTACTTGCTCGAGAATGTACAAATAGACGAAACTAGTTGCAGTTAATATGGTTAATCTAGTGTTTTACTTATACCTTAGTGTAAGGGAATTCCACAAAGTAATGACCTCAACAACTAATTATATGAAATAAAGTATGGCCATTCTTTTTCTTTAATTTTGGAATTAAATAGTACCCTATGGAAACAATTAATAGATGCATACGACAATTATTGAGGGGTGCGAAACATTTTATTATTAATTAATGTTAACGGGGCTTTCATAAGTTACTAATATACATTTTTCCAATCAAGACGAACTTAATGTGATTGGGTGTTATATTTTGTGCCATCAAAATGCCTTACAACCTGCTGAACAGTACTTCGAACGGTATTTTTATCCTCGTCAGTTTTCCATACCTAGAGACTAAAATGAAAAAGTAAGAAGCATTAATGAAAAAGCACAGGCAAACAAGAGCTTTATTTATATTCATTTTTATATTCTTTATTTTTACTTTTTAGCCTACTAGGTTTACTAGAAAGTCATTACCGGTTTTTTCGTAAAAAAAAACTACATAATTTTCAAGAAAATAGAAAAATTTATTTATTCGAAGTATTGGCCATTTGATTCCACATATCTCGCCCATATTTCAGGCTATTTATAGATTCTATCTCAAAAAACCTGTTGGTCTTTTGAGCAAAACTATTCATCGAGCCATTTTCTAACTTCTTCGAAATTGGCGAAGTGCTACTCTGGAAGCGCGTGTTCCATTGATGCGAAAAGGTGATAGTAGGACGGAGCAAGATCTGGAGAGTACGGCGGGTGTGATATTATGGGAGCAAGTGCTTTCAACGGTTCCTTAACCAGTTTTGCTGTATGAGACTGCGCGTTATTGTGCTGTAAAACCACTTTACCGTGTCTTCGGGTCCATTCTGGACGTTTATCTATCAATGCACAGTTCAAATTGATAATTTTTGTCGGTAACAATCAATATTAACTGTTTCATCAGGTTTTAACAGTTCGTAATAGACCACGCCACTCTGGTCCCACCAGACACAGCGACCAAAACCATTTGGCCTTGGAGTCGATGGGCCGGCTTCGCCAGGTGATGACCATGATTGTTTTCTCTTAGAGTTTTCGAACTAAATCCATTTTTCATTACTCGTCACTATTCGATGCAGAAATGACTTCCGATCATACCTTTTAAGCAGCATTTTACAGACGATTTTTCGATTTTCCATTTGCCTGTTATTCAATTGATGTGGCACCCATTTTCCCATCTTTTGGATTTTTCCCATTACTCGTAATCGATCGCTAATTCTTTCTTGAGCTACGTATAACGCTTCTGCCAATTGTTTTTGAGTTTGGGTTAGGTCTTCATCCAATAACTCTTGCAGTTTCGCATCTTCAGTTATGAAATTCACGGCAAGAGACACGAAATAAAATTTTGAAAAGTGATGTTATCTAGAGAAGTTATATTTTAAAAATTACCAAAATTTTTTCAAACTCTAATCTAATATTTTTTAAAAACTAACATTTCCGAAATTGTTGGCTTACTGGGAACGCCATTTCCTATTTTGGCAACAGAGGGCGCCACACACAAACTGCAGACTACAGTGCGTTCCATATATTTACCAAATTTCATATATTTCCCCTTAGTAATCAACACAGAACTTCAAAGTCTGTAGGAAATAGTTCGTTCTTTGTCAGATATAGGTCATTAAATTACAATGCATTGTATATATCGCCATGGGTAGATTTCTTATCGTCTAAGACAGGAAGAGTTTGAGTTGGGTCTTCATCCAATAACACCTGCAATTTCGCTTCTTGAAGCTTTGTTGGTCTACCAGAACGTTCCTTTGCCTTGCACATCGAAATCACCACCTTTGAATTGTCTAAACTACGCCTCACATGTTTTTATTTTAGTTTGGGTTTGGCCCTCATCTAATAACTCTTGCAACTTTTTCGATCTACCAGAACGTTCTTTACCTTGCACATCGAAATCACCACTTTGAAATTGTCAAAACCACGTCTCACATGTTTTTATGGTATGAGCATGCTCATTATAAGTTTCTTTCAGCAAACGATGACTTTCAGCGGCTTTTTCTTTTGATTAAATAAGGGAAGCAATGAGTGCTGAAAACTCACTTTTTCAGGTACGAAACTCGACATTTACAAAGGGGTAAATCTATGATAATGTTACTTTCGCAAAATATAACATGTATGGCTTTCAAACTTGATGTCATTACAATAAAATGACATGTGTGTCAAACCATAGTATTGCATATTTAAGCCTAGTGACATCTGTTAGAAAAATCGGTAATGACTTTCCGGTATATCTGGTAAAAAACTATAGGTAGAACTCTTCGTGTATTATATGCTATAGATATTACGTCTATATAATTGTTTTCTTTTCTGTATTTGCCCACAAATACTTTGATATTATTATTATAAAATACAGGAAATTGGGTGTAACTAAAAATCAATAATTTTCTACAAAATCCTAAACTTTCCTCTGCATTTTCGTTGTATTATACACAAATGCATTTTGAATAAATAATCTTTTTCAAGCGCACGAAAACACACTCGGAGATTATGAGAACAATCCGGTTATGTAAATGCAACACGAGCGTAAACATACTGTGTCTTCTGTTAAACAGGATTATATTCCCTTATCTTGGAAATAAATTACCATAGTGTCTCAATAATGGAGAAATCACAGCCACTGAGAATTTCGAATTAGTCAACAATCCAACCGATGACCGAAATCTGATAATGGAACTCTAAATGTGTATGGCATTTTATCGCTGGAAAATTATGCATTAAAAAAGTAATTGGTCTTCTTTACCGTGCTATATAATGGTTAATTTTGTGTTCATTTCTTTAAAACGTGCAAAATCGCGTGCGTTTTGTTTTGATTTATTTAGTAAGCCTTAATTTAAATGAGAGCTTTCGGAATACACCAGTTAAGAGAAAATAATTGGTATCTCTATAAACGCCTACGCGTGGATTTTTTTAAAAACACGTTTCAATAAATAAAGACACTAACATCGTGATTATGTAGAGATATTATTCAAAGGATGTGACATTATTTTAATGTATAATTACGAAGTTTTATACTTCGCTTCGTAATTAGATATTAAATTGTTATTAATGAAGTACCACTAACCCGTTATTCAATAATTAAGGAATTGTTTTAGATGATTGCTAATGAGAACAAAGTAGCAATGTATCCGCAGATTCAATCCATAAGTGGTCAAAATCGTCTATATCATGTGTATAGTAATAATATCTGAGGGGTTTATTTAGGTATCAGTTTCTAAATTTGTAATTTAGACCAAATCTTTTTCGAACTAACTATTTTATCGAATTAATAAAAAAAGGAGGTTTTAGACCCGCGTTTCTCGAAGTGCGTTCCGCGGAACCTGAGGATTCAGCCAATGCTTGTCAAGGGCTGCAAAAGCTCGTTCAACCACGAGAATGGTTTGACAAGTAGTGAGAATGACACATAGGTGGCGCTCTAATTGGTAAAACAAATGCACTGTAATTTAGGTTGCCTATTTATATGTTTACATTCTGATATTTAGATAAATCGGTTGATTAGTTTATTTTTGAGAGCTGATTAAATACTTCGTAATTAAGGGTATGACAGCTACCCAAATAAAAGATGAGTTACGGGAAACATTAGATGAATCTGCTCCATCATCCGCCACAATAAGTAGATGGGTAAATGAATTTGAACGTGGTGGAACAAGCTGTGTGTGAAGCGCGCTCTGGAGCACCCAAAATCGTGACTTCTAAGGAAATGATTATAAAAATCCATAATATTATTACGCAAGATCGACGACTCAAAGTGAGAGAGACAGCAGACTTGGTAAACATTTCAACAGAACGCGTACACTACATTTTAACGAAAGAATTGGGCCTTTCCAAGCTATCGGCAAGATGGGTGCCGCGATTGCTTACGACTGACCAAAAGTTCACACGTTTACGCATTTCCAATGAGTGTTTGGATCTTTATTAGCGGAATCCGGTTGATTTTTGTAGACGATTTGTTACTTGCGATGAAACTTGGATACACTACAGTACACCCGAAACTAAACAACAGTCGAAACATTGGTTAGAAAGTAGTTCTGCACCTCCAAAGAAAGCGAAAACCACTTTATCGGCAAACAAGGTGATGGCATCAATTTTTTGGGATTCAAAGGGCATTTTGCTCATTGATTACCTTCAGAAAAGTGCCACAATAAATGGACAATATTATGCAGAACTTCTACAAAAATTAAATGTTGAGATTCGTGCTAAACGGCCAGGAATGGCAAAGAAAAAGATTCTGTTTCACCAAGACAACGCTCCCTCGCATACCAGCACAGTTGCGATGTCCAAAATCCACGAGTTGCATTTCCAATTAGTAACGCATGCGCCTTAGTCGCCGGATCTAGCCCCTTCCGATTTCCACCTTTTTCCACAATTGAAAACTGCACTTGGTGGAAAGAAATTTTCGTCTAACGACGAGCTTATCATCTTCGTAAAACGAGTATTTTGCAAGCCCTCCGCAATCGCATTTTAGAGATGGCAAAAGGGCATTGGAGCACCGTTGGAATAAATGTATTGCTCTTTTAGGAGAATATATTGAAAAATAAAAATTATTTTGTATTTAAAAAATTCGTTTTTCTTTTCCATTCTCACTACTTGTCAAACTATCCTCGTACTACTACTGTCTATCGCACTGAAACAGTTTCAGTGCGACAGACAGTAGCAGTAGCTGAACACTGAAGATGTCCCATACGAGTGGGTACAAAACATCGGCAGTTATACCAGTGACGCGGTACCAGCCTGGAAGCCCAGAAGAAGATAGTATGAACCCTAGTTTATCTTTGTCTTTTTGGCATTGGAGAATTATTTGCAAAGCAATAATTTTCCGTGGAGAAAAAGAGTTTTAGAATCTCTCACCCATTATTTTCTATTTTTTCTTGTTTTTGGGTGTGGCTCTGTAATGTTGATATTACTATCCTTCAAATTTCTAAATCTGGAAATGCATTATATCAAATGAGAGCTGTCGAATCTTCATTGTATAGAGAATTTCCAATTTTTTTTTTTCGAAAATTAAAAGAAAAATACACCTG
The DNA here is from genome assembly GCA_031893035.1 of Dermolepida albohirtum. Classification (NCBI taxonomy): domain Eukaryota; kingdom Metazoa; phylum Arthropoda; class Insecta; order Coleoptera; family Scarabaeidae; genus Dermolepida; species Dermolepida albohirtum. The sequence continues at coordinate 251,692 of JAVIWB010002998.1, forward strand.
TTACATTTTAAAAAATAAATTTGTTTCACGACTCCTTCATTTTTGTGTATCTCTTCGAATGTTCCGTACTATTAAGCATTTAGACCAAAGTAGTTTTGTTTTCTGCTTTCTTTCATCTTTAATAAGAAAAGAAATACATGATTGAACACTCAAAATTAATCGGACTGTATATACCTATCTACGTGCGTCTATATATTTCTGTCAAATTCTCTTTGTATCGTTGCGTTTACTAAAATGAATTATTCCTATCTTCCCCGGAGAGCACTCAGATCTGCGTCCGCTGCTATCGGCGACGATCCGCCAATCGAATTCTCTGTAAGTAATTAACGAAAGGCAACAATAAGAGGCGTCTGCGTTGCCGATAAGCCGGATTGATTTAGAGGGGCTATATTCGCAAATGATTAGGTAACGTATTCAGAGAGGATTGGCTAGTCCAATTTGGCCCTGATTTTATTGTTTTTCTTGTTTTCATCATTTAACACGCTACCCGTATCCGGAATGCTGTTATATATCTTGATTTAACTAAATTTGTCTACCGAATTATGTTCGAATTCTTTCTCGCCTACCTCAAAGTGCTAGTGTTTGGGAGAAGAATTTTATTGAACAACTTAATTCTAGCATATTTATACAATACATGGTGGTCAAAAATTCACATGTTATTAAGTAGGGCGATTCTATGATTAATTCTGAGCGAGTTTAATATACAAATGATGTAATGTCCTTAGTAGACCGGCGACGAAAGTGGCAATACCATAGGCGGTACGGTAGAACGGGCAATTGGTGCGCAGTGAATGAGATCATTTACATCAAATACAATACGGTTCACGGTTGGTGTTTAAGTGTAAATTATAAACTGCGGCGAAAGTGTCCGTAGCAGTGCCGTGTCTAGACTTATTCTTACACAATTAGTGCTTACCTAGTAATATGTAATTTCAAAACCCTGGTAATGTGTTGTGGAAGTAACTGTACATCTGCATCATTGCATACGTCTCTACGGTTGCTTCTGTAAATGACGTCCTTCGCGACGAGAAAATGTTTTTGTATAGAGAAAAAGATCGTTCGGCGTCTATTGATGTAATTTTGGCAGAAAGAAGCTGTTGTTCAAAATCATTCCAGGGCTCACTATTTGCACATTTGTCATAAATAGTTCGTAAAACATGCAAGTCCGGATTATTTTTAAAACACTTAATAATTTTTGATGAGCTCGTACACCAGCAGCGTCAGTTAAACTATGCAAATGAGCGGTCACATTTTGCACTATGCATAGTGATGCGTCTAAGGGCAGCGAATCGTTTTCGTTTTGAAGTTTTGTAATTGCTTCTACTAATGGATGGTAATTGTTATATATTGTATGCAGATCTTCCAGAATTTGGGGATTTTCAAATTGATGTTGACTGTCTCTGATTGCTTGGGATTCGGTTGGCCTAAATTTTGATATAACGGATTTAACTTTGTGAAAATTCTTATGGTAATAAAAAGCTGCATTTAGCCACGTGCCCCATCGTGTAAGAATGGGTTTCGGTGGTTCCGAAATATCTGGACAAGTTTTATGAAATTCTTTAAGTCGTTTAGGGGATTTAAGAAACACTTGTTTGGTGTATCCAATCAAATGATCAACGTTTTCATAACTACTTCTAACATTTTCAGTAACTAAATGAAGAGCATGGAGTACACAAGTTATGTGTATTAATTTAGGAAAAGTTACTTTTAGTAAACGTCCGAGTAGTAACATAGTAGCAGCACCATCTGTTACAAGCATGCAGACTTGAGTACTATGAATGTGAAATTTCTTTAAGGTGTTCATTATTATTTGCCGAATATTTGCCGCAGTACATGCTTGTATACGTTTACAGGCTAACAAATAGGGCTGTGAAAATGTGTTGGCTGATAAAATACGTACGATTACGTTTATTATACTATTTTTTTTTAAATCAATAGTCTCATCTACAGTAATCCACACATTTTTATTATGCAATTCTCTTCTTGCTATATTTTCAAGCCTCTCTCTTAAAACGCGGCAAATGTTTCTGTAAAGTTCTTCTTGCAGGTAATTTATAATTTGGCAGATATTTATTCCAGAACACTTGAAAAGGGCGTTTGCTTATTAAACGAAGCGGCAAATTACATGCAGTCAACATAAATAAAAAATCATAAAGGAATGTTGCATAAGGTATTTCATTTCTTTTGTTCAGTTTATGTATTTCACTGTTCACATGTTTTTTACAATTGTCTTTCTTCCGTATTATAAGTCGCTTATTACAAACCAAACACAATACTGCACATCCATCATACTTTAAATCGGGAAATTCTGCTATGTATTTTCTAACCGACGTAGCAAACGGCACAGACTTTAGCGACATGTTTGTGTGAAGTTATTATAAACACTAACCGTGAACCGTATTGTATTTGATGTGAACGATCTCATTCACTGCGCACCAATTGCCCGTTCTACCTTACCGCCTATGGTATTGCCACTTTCGTCGCCGCTCTAGTCATTAGTTAAGTCATACGAATTGTTTAAAACTAGTGTAAATTTAATAACATTGTACAAAACCATCAATAAATTAGTAGAAATGACATGAGAAAATATGAGTTTTATTTGCCTAATGAAAATAGGTTTCTGAAACTAGTCCTTATTGGTTTGAAGACAAAACTGTAGCCTTTGTGTAGTTGAATTTAGGAGGCGTTGCCACGTATCTGGTGTATTTAATTGTATTGTGGTATTCATTTTATTTATTATTTTCTGTTCAAAAATTCCAAACAAAGAAGTCAAGGGGACTCATATCTGGTGACCTCGCAGGCTATGATATTTGTCCATTTCGCTTGATCCACCTATCTGGAAAACGTTCGTTCGACCATGCCTTTGCAATTCTTGCATTATGTACCATTATGCATATACGACTGTAGCTGCTTACATTTCGCGAATAGCAAACAAAAAAAAAATTTTTATTATCGAAAATAGTTTTGTTGCTTTACAAAATGTTGTAAATCAATGCACTTTTGCATTCGTTTAAACCAATCCGAAGCATTGCTGCCACTGTGAAGGCAATATCTTAAAAATATGAGTTTTGAATATCTCAACTGCCTCTTCCGGCGTAGAAAACCGTTGACCACGAAGTTGATTCTTCACGTGTGGGAGCAAAAAGAAATCACAGGCCGCTAGATCAGGGCTGTAAGGCGGATGGCTCATCAATTCAATATCTTGCCCTATCAAATACTCAATTGTCTAAGCCAACCTGTGAGAGCTCGCATTGTCAAGGTGGAGAATGATCTGACGTTTCCGGTTTATTTTCTTTATTTCTTCAAAAACTTTTGGCAAACAAATAGTTGTATACCTTTAAGAATTAACCGTTCTACAACTCCCTAAAAGCACGGTTGCAACGTGACCAGTTTTTCCGAAAAAACAGGCGACCATTTGTTTTGGTGTGCTTGGAGCACGAACAACTTTTGTTGGTATTGGATCATCTTGGAATACCCACACAGTCGACTGCTATTTACTATCGGGCTCATACGTATAAATCGAAGATTGGTTATTTATGACGACTTTATAAATGTTCTTTGAAGCACTACCATTGTATTTTTTGTGCATTTCTTGGCACCAATCGGCGCGAGTCCTTTTTTGGGCGGTTGTCAAATTATGTGGTACCCAACGTGAACATAACTTCTTAACGGCTAAATGTTTATGCAGGATCTTATGCACGCTGGCATTACTAATACTTAGAGATACCTCGATCTCACGGTATGTTACGTGACGGTCTTGCAATATCAATTAAGACACTGCATTAATGTTTTCCAACACGACAACATTTGTGGGAGGACCTCCACGAAATTCATCGTTCAAAGAACGCCGTCCAAGTTTGAACTCACTATACCAACAATACTGTAGTTTTCGATGGTGCTTCATCACCATATAAAGATTTCGTTGATGCATTCTTGTTGAGATAATCCACGCCGAAAGTTATGAAAAATAATTGCACGAAAATTTTCGCGAGTTAATTAAATTTTTTCGCTGACATAAAATTTTCAAGTTACTGTCAACAATAGAAATAACGGCCGGATAATAAAACTGTCAAGGTAAATATATTGTTAAAACTGACAAACTTCACGATGCAGTCATCAGATCGGAGGCAACATTAACAGTGTTTCCAGGTCCCGAAATATAAACGGCTATCCTTGTATTGATAGACGGTGCGAATTTCCATTACAAAACCCTAATACTAACACATGGATCAATAAGTCCCGAGACTAACCCATAGATGGCGCTCGTAGTAAACCAGTAACCACGTCTTTCTAGAGTACTAACCTTTGCTTGAAACGTGTCAAAATTTTAAGTCGATCGGACCAGAAACAGCTGAGTTATCGAGGTTGGAGTAAAGTCGTTTTGTAGTTTGTTTAAACAATGGAAAAAACCGAGTTTCGTGTTCTGATAAAACATTGTTTTTTAATGGGTAAAAACACCACGCAAGCAAAACAATGGATTGAAAAATGTTACCCGGACTCTTGTCCATCAAAAGCAACGATTTGTCGGTGGTTTGCCGAGTTTAAACGTGGTCGTACCGACACAAATGACGCGGAACGCTCGGGTAGACCTGTGGAAGCCGTTACACCGGAAAATGTGAGTGAAGTGACAAAAATTATAATGAAAGATCGTAAAGTGAAGCTCCGTGAGATTGCTGAGATGACACAGATATCATATGGAAGTGTATTTACTATCCTTCATGAAAAATTGAGCATGAAAAAGGTTTTTTCCAAGTGGGTGCCGCGATTGCTTTCGATGGAACAAAAACAGCAACGAGTCGATGATTCAGAAAGCTGTTTATCGCTATTTACTCGCAACAAAAAAGATTTCTTGCGTCGTTACGTGACCATGGACGAAACATGGATACATCACTACACTCCAGAGTCGAAGCGGCAGTCATCTGAGTGGCGCACAGCTGGCGAAAGCCGTCCGAAACGTCCGAAAACGCAGCAGTCGCTGGCAAAGTCCTGGCGTCAGTTTTTTGGGATACACATGGCGTGATTTTCATTGACTACCTCGAAAAAGGTAAATCGATCAACAGTGATTATTATATTGACTTACTGGTGCGTTTGAAGGAGGAAATCGCAAAAAAACGACCGCACATGCAGAGAAAAAAAATCCTTTTTCACCAAGACAATGCACCCTGCCACAAGTCGATGAAAACAATGGCAAAATTGAACGAATTGGGTTTTGATCTGCTTCCCCACCCCCCATATTCGCCAGATTTAGCCCCCAGTGACTACTGCCTCTTTGCTGATCTTAAAAAAATGCTCCAGGGAAAAAGATTTGGCTCAAATGAGGAGGTCATCGCTGAAACTGAAGCTTATTTTGAAGCGAAAGATAAATTTTTTTATAAACATGGTATTGAAAAATTGGAAAAGCGTTGGAACCATTGTATCACCCTAAAAGGTGATTATGTTGATGAATAAAAAAAAATTTTGCAAAAAAAATGTTGTTTTCATTGTTAGTCTCGGGACTTATTGATTCATGTGTTATATACAAATCAGCGTATTCTTTGAAAGTGTACGTTGCAAATTGCTTGGGATTTCACAAAAATGAGGTAAGTAATAGAAATGAAAAAAATGAACGTTAAACTGACAAACGTCAAGATTTAAAAAAATAATTATTTTTAAATTACAGACATTATTCTGGACCAAGTTTGCCATATGTACTTTAATGTATAAAAGCAGTTAAAGAAATGTTGAATTAGGTAAAATATTTGGCAAAAAACGATTAATTAAGCTAGCATAGTGTTGCATAATTTCATCTGACAGTAAAAAACGTACGTATATATTTAACATTGATGGTCTTGTGCACATTAACGACTGGCATTTCTGTATTGGGATTGTCGACACCGAATTAATCTTAAAATTGTCCTACCTGATGATTACCCGTGAACTTCTGATCACCGTATATAGTTATATAGGTTATGTGGTTATAATTATTAGTTGCGAGTTTTTCATCATACTAACCCGAATTTAAATAAAATGTACGAGTACCTTGTGCACCAATTTATTGCAGTAATTTCTGCCACTGCATTTACAGTTTTTATTTTAATTGTATATTTTCAAATATATAATAGACGTACGTCTACGAGGGTGGTTCCAGAAGTACCCGACCCAACAAAGAAAATACAAAAATTTTGGAAAGAAATATAGTTATTTTTCAACGTAATCTCCTTTCAGCTCTATACACTTTTCCCAGCGATGTTCAATAAGTTCGATACCCTTTTTATAATAAGAACTGTCTTGCTCCTCAAAACAGCTATTAACTGCCGACATTACTTCCTCATCGTTGGAAAATCTTTGACCGCTGAGCCATTTTTTCAAGTTTGGGAACAGAAAATAATCCGAGGGGCTAAATCTGGCGAATAGGGTGCATGAGGTAGCAATTCAAACTTTAATTCATTAATTTTGGAAACTGCAATAACGGATTTGTGAACTAGTGCATTGTCTTGACAACAACACTATCTTCTTAACCAAATGCGGCTGTTTTTGCTTCATTTCTTCGCTCAAATGTTGCAATAAGTTCTCATAATACTCGCAGTTGATAGTTTTTCCTTTTTCAAGATAGTTAATAAAAATTATTCCACGCGCATCCCAAAAAGCCTATGGCATGTTCTTGCCTGCAGCTGAAACTGTCTTCGCCTTCTTTGGAGACGGTTCTCCCTTTTGAGTCCAATGTTTTGACTGTTGTTTTGTCTCGGGTGTGAAGTGATGGACCCATGTTTCATCCATGGTTATGAAACGGCGCAAAAATTCTGTCTACACACTTTTCCCAACGATGTTCAATAAGTTCGACACCCTTTTTATAGTAAGAACTGTCCTGCTCTCCAAAATAGCCATTAACTGCAGACATCGCTTCTTCATCGTTGGAAAATCTTTGATCACTGAGCCATTTTTTAAGTTTTGGGAACAGAAAATAATCCGAGTTGGCTAAATCTGGCGAATAGGGTGCATGAGGTAGCAAGTCAAATTTTAATTCACTAATTTTGGCCATTGCAATAACGGATTTGTGCATTATCTTGATGAAACAACACTTTCTTTTTCGATAAATGCGGCCATTTGTGCTTGATTTCTTCGCTCAAATGTTGGAATAAGTTCGCATAATACTCGCCATTGATAGTTTTTCTTCCTTCAAGATAGTCAATGAAAATTATTTCACGCGCATCCCAAAAAACCTATGCCATTACCTTGCCTGCAGATGAAGCGGTCTAGGCCTTCTTTGGAACCGGTTCTCCCTTTTGAGTCCATTGTTTTGATTGTTCTTTTGTATCGGCTGTGAAGTGATGGACCCATGTTTCATTCATGGTTATGAAACGGAGTTAAAATTCTGCTTTGTTGCTGTGAATCTTCGATAAACACTCAATTGAAACATCATCACGACACTGTTTTTGCTCGAGTGTAAGCAAACGCCGCACCCATCTTGCACACGGCTTTCTCCTGTCCAAATTTTCAGATAATATGCGATGTACCGCACTTTTCGAAATGCCTACTACGTCTGCTACCTCGCGCACTTTCAGTCGACGATCATCCAGTATCGCTTTGTGGATTTTCGAACAACAGAGTACGATGAAGAAAGAAATTTAGCCCTAGGTATCGAATCACAACGCTAAATCTCGGTGAATAGTAGAATATCAAAGGAGGAAGAGTAACTAGACGATGCTTTACTGTCTCAAAATTATAAATTAAAAAAAAATAAGCAATAAATCACCAAAATACCTAAAAGAAACATTTATTTTCCTTCATTAAATTCGCATTTCATAAAACTGAAACATAAGCACTGAACATCTACTAATCGCACCAATAAAAGCGCATTGTTTGAATAATCGTGCACTTACTACAAGGACAAATAATCATAGCAATCGACGAAATGCGCTCGCTGTTGTAGGCAATTAGGGTTTTAATTGCATTGCGCAGGCTGATTTGCATTCATCGAAACGCATATCGACAAAAAAATTTACATTAATTAACGTTAAAGTGTGTCTAAATTAAGACGTTCAGTTTCACCACTTCACAACATTATCTCATTTATATTCAATCAAAATAAAATCTCAATAAGGACCATTTCGAATAATTAAATTTTAGATGGAACAGGTATTTTTTTTAATTAGTGGTTAAGACTTCAAACCTGTCCTTTTTGTATTCATTTGTAACTTAAATAGGGGAAAACTTATTTAGGATTAATAGGGTTTGATTTTTAATTGTAATTGATTGCTTTAAACTAGAAAATCTTTAAATAAATCGTCATTTTATAGTAAATATCGTAATATTACAAAAAAAGTAGTTTAGAATATAAAAGGTGTTTCAAATTGCGCGTTTTTTTTAAGAATAAATAAAATATAAATGGCGCACTGAATTTGTCTGAGTATGTGGGCATTTAAAAAGTGTGATGTATGACATTTATAAAAATGGCATAGTACACGGTCAAACAACGCGTTCAAATTGCTGAATTATTTTATGAAAATCAGCGTTCTGTGAAAAGAGTTTTTAGAAAATTACGTGAATATTGTAGTTTACATAATTGTCCATCTGAAAGCACTATTGGTCGAATTATTAAAAAATTTCAAGAGGCCGGTTCCGTGAAAGATCAAAAAAGTGAAAAATACAGTCGTAGTGGTCGTTCACAAGAAAACATTGGTTTGGTTCGTGAAAGTGTTGCTGAAGATCCTGAAATGTCCATTACACGACGTTCACAATAACTTGGACTTAGTGGATCAACAACATGGCGTATTTTACACAAGCATTTAGCTCTGAAGGCATATAAGGTTTAAATAACACAGGAACTGAAGCCATTAGATCATTTAAAACGTCGTTCATTTTCAATTTCATCAATGAACAACCAGCTGATTTTTCTCAAAAAATAATGTTTTTAGATGACGCACATTTTGAATTTGGTGAGAAAAATTCACAAATTATTCATAAGAAACCTATGCATCCTAAACGAGTTACTGTTTGGTGTGCATTATGGTCAGGTGGTGTACTTGGACCTTACTTCTTTGAAAATGCTGCTGGTGAAGCTGTAACTGTCAATGGAGATCGATATCGTCGGATGATAACCGAATTTTTGTGGCCTGAATTAATGAATATTGATCTAGAGGATATGTGGTTTCAACAGGATGGCGCTACACCTTATTTTGCACACGAATCAATTGATTTATTGAGAGAAAAATTTCCTGGACGTGTAATTTCAAGAAACGGTGATGTTAATTGTCCACCAAGATCAAGTGATTTGACACCGTTAGACTATTTTATTTGGGGTTATGTGAAAAGTCAGGTTTATAAAAACAATTCACAATCAATTCCTGCTTTGAAGGATGAAATTATCCGTGTCGTTGGTAAGATGGAGCCTTAATTATGTCAAAATGTAATTGAAAATTTTAACAAAAGAGTGGACATCTTAGGAGATGCAAGAGGAGACCATTTGGTAGATATTATTTTTCGCATATAAATGTCATGACTGATACTTCAATTACCAATAAATCGTTTTGGAAAAGGAATGCAAATTATGTGTTTTATTTATTCTTTAAAAGAAACCACGAAAGTTGAAACAGCCTTTATGTTTATGTATAGAATTTTAAATGTAATAAAATTTTATAATTAAAAATAGGTTAAATTGAAAAAGTGCATACATATATTTGATATACCTGAGCGGGGAAAATATGTTTTTTAAATTATACGTGGGTGGATCCCTTTGCTCCACCCTTCACCCACTCACAATAAAAAATTTGCAAATATTTCTCTTTTATTTTTCTACATAGTCTCCATTAAGGTTTACACATTTTTTCCCACCGATGTTCTAGTACTCAAAAAAATTCAAAATAATACTCGTGGAACGAATACAAAAGTTCCTAAAATATTATCTCATAAAGAAAAGTAATTTTATCCAGACCATGACACTGGTTATAGTTGATATAGATCTTTAACGGAGGCAGAACAACAGTGCAACTTTTTCGAAAAACTGAATCTCTGGGGTAATTGACGCACCAAGATTTAATAAATTAGTGTCACTAGAAATGCCAAGAACCAATATATTTTTCAAAGCACCATTAATGCATTCTGCTAGGAACTTCAATCTCCTCCATCAACCCGCGGGTTTAGAATTATATACATTCCTTTCTCTACCCTTTTTGTGCGGTTCTTGGGAAGTTCAGCCCTTCTGGGCCACAAGACCTTCCACTTTTTAGTTTTCTTATATTTTCTATTACCATTTCCTCGTCGATTATTATTTCTTCTCGTCGTATACCGACTGGGGCTTCTATTTCTTGGTAACTCAATTTAACTGCATTCTTAAGCTTACTACATATTAATGTACGAAACGAAAAAGTTATAGCTCCCAAGTCGGTGAAGTTTTTGCAAGTTCGTATAATTAACATGAGAATCTTATATGCATTTGAAGCTGCAGCAGATACATACGTGCCAAAAAGGGATAACTCGGAGTCGAATATAACACCTAAATCCATTATCGAATCCCTATATGAAAGTGTTTCTTTATCCATGTAATACTCCGACTTATTTCTGTTTTATTTCTTTGTATAAGAAACATTGTCAATGTTTAACGAGATTATTGTTGATGCACCAGAGAGAAATAGATCTCAAAGCATTAGATATGCTTAACGTCGCCAAAAGTATCGTAAATTTTCAAATCGTCAGCGTAAGTTAGTACAGGGAATTCAGTTGTAGTCATTTACATAAAGAACAAACGGAAGAGGTCCGAGATTTGAACCTTGGGGTATCCCAGTTGTTGAAACATTATAGTAGAATTTGTATTCGTTGTAGTAAACGTAATTGCACTGAATATTTATAAGTAGGAACTGAAAAAGCTTGGCAATGCATTATCGAAACCTAATGAGTCTAACTTGTGAAGCAAAATCGAATGATTTATAGTATAAAATGCTTTTGAAAAGTCTGTATATATTAACACATGGATCAATAAGTCCCGAGACTAACCCATAGATGGCGCTCGTAGTAAACCAGTAACCACGTCTTTCTAGAGTACTAACCTTTGCTTGAAACGTGTCAAAATTTTAAGTCGATCGGACCAGAAACAGCTGAGTTATCGAGGTTGGAGTAAAGTCGTTTTGTAGTTTGTTTAAACAATGGAAAAAACCGAGTTTCGTGTTCTGATAAAACATTGTTTTTTAATGGGTAAAAACACCACGCAAGCAAAACAATGGATTGAAAAATGTTACCCGGACTCTTGTCCATCAAAAGCAACGATTTGTCGGTGGTTTGCCGAGTTTAAACGTGGTCGTACCGACACAAATGACGCGGAACGCTCGGGTAGACCTGTGGAAGCCGTTACACCGGAAAATGTGAGTGAAGTGACAAAAATTATAATGAAAGATCGTAAAGTGAAGCTCCGTGAGATTGCTGAGATTACACAGATATCATATGGAAGTGTATTTACTATCCTTCATGAAAAATTGAGCATGAAAAAGGTTTTTTCCAAGTGGGTGCCGCGATTGCTTTCGATGGAACAAAAACAGCAACGAGTCGATGATTCAGAAAGCTGTTTATCGCTATTTACTCGCAACAAAAAAGATTGCTTGCGTCGTTACGTGACCATGGACGAAACATGGATACATCACTACACTCCAGAGTCGAAGCGGCAGTCATCTGAGTGGCGCACAGCTGGCGAAAGTCGTCCGAAACGTCCGAAAACGCAGCAGTCAGCTGGCAAAATCCTGGCGTCAGTTTTTTGGGATACACATGGCGTGATTTTCATTGACTACCTCGAAAAAGGTAAATCGATCAACAGTGATTATTACACTGACTTACTGGTGCTTTTGAAGGAGGAAATCGCAAAAAAACGACCGCACATGCAGAGAAAAAAAATCCTTTTTCACAAAGACAATGCACCCTGCCACAAGTCGATGAAAACAATGGCAAAATTGAACGAATTGGGTTTTGATCTGCTTCCCCACCCCCCATATTCGCCAGATTTAGCCCCCAGTGACTACTGGCTCTTTGCTGATCTTAAAAAAATGCTCCAGGGAAAAAGATTTGGCTCAAATGAGGAGGTCATCGCTGAAACTGAAGCTTATTTTGAAGCGAAAGATAAATTTTTTTATAAACATGGTATTGAAAAATTGGAAAAGCGTTGGAACCATTGTATCACCCTAAAAGGTGATTATGTTGATGAATAAAAAAAAATTTTGCAAAAAAAATGTTGTTTTCATTGTTAGTCTCGGGACTTATTGATCCATGTGTTATATACCAAAAAAATAGAGACCGGTACATACTGACATTTCCCGTAGCGACTAGCGAACTGGCCGAACGATAGATGTATGCCGTTTTATTCTCCTAAATGCCCTTTAGATAGCTATGCTAACAACATACGTACAGACTAAGACACCTACACCAATTGTAATTGAAAATTGTAAGTAAACTGAAATCAATTAAATGTTTGTCGATAAAAGCAATAATAAGGACGCGTCTCTGTACATTGTCTTTAACAGTGCTGCTCACTGTTTTTTGTTATATTATTTCGATCAATAGTCGAGTTTTCTGACAAAGCCAGATAGACTGAAGAGTGTTGGAGTATACGAAACGCGTTTCTATTATTGCTTTTGTCGACAGGCATTTGATTGATTACAGTATATACATATTATGCCCAGCTGTTCTCCCTCATTCAGAAACTATAGAAAACTTAGTAATTGTAGATCTACGTGCCATAAATCTGTGTTGATGTGGTGATAATAATTTTGTAGAAAATTCTATTTGCGGATGATATCAAATTTTATTTCAAATATAATATTTAATAAGAACAGAGAGTATTTATTTGTTATAAAATAAGTAAATTTGACTTAAAAGGGAAGGAATACATATTACTATTAACTAAAAGCATTAAATAATAAAACTTGACAAGGTAACGATATATGATAAGATGTTGGTTATTCAAATATAGAAATATGTATGTAAATGTGTATAAATTAATTAAATTCAAGTTTAACGATAATGTTTGACAATTCAAATATATGAGACTTGGTTAATTATGTGTTTAATTTGTAATTAAGATGTAAATATGTAAAATAGGGAAGAACTAATTAAGATTTATACATACAGTGAAGCTTCTCATATATTTAAATAAATTAAGAATCATATTGTAATGGATTTATAGATAGAAATGTTGTTTAAAAACGAAAATTTAGATTTAAAAAAGGCAGTGATAGTTTGGCGTCATACGAAAATTGAATTAGGAAAAATGAATATATGAAATTATAGGTATTCGTAGAGCAAAAATTGGGAAAGTTTTTAATAATATCAAGAGCTAAAATTATAAATAAATAAACATTTATATTATTTTAACAGAAAGAAGATTCATCAAAAACTTATTTTTTTGATTATTTGTCTATTTGTTTCTCAGAGTCAAGCTATGAATATTGGTTGAAGAAATAAAATTGGGAGAAGCTTATTTTATAGTTGCATAAACAACATTTATTATATTGTATATTAAAGAAAGTAATTGTGAATAAAAATACTTGCAAAATACTCATTTACGAAGATGCTAAGCTCGTCGTTAGACGAAAATTTCTTTCCGCCTACTGCGTTTTCAATTTTTGGAAAAAGGTGGAAGTCGGAAAGGGCTAGATCCGGCAAATAAGGCGCATGCGGTACTAATTGGAAATGCAACTCGTGGATTTTGGACATCGCAACCGTGCTGGTATGCGAGGGAGCGTTGTCTTGGAGAAACAGAATCTTTTTCTTTGCCATTCCTGGCCGTTTAGCACGAATCTCAACATTTAATTTTTGTAGAAATTTTGCATTATATTGTCCGTTTATTGTGGTACCTTTCTGAAGGTAATCAATGAGCAAAATGCCCTTTGAATCCCAAAAAATTGATGCCATCATCTTGTTTGCCGATAAAGTGGTTTTCGCTTTCTTTGAAGGTGTAGAACCACGTTCTAACCATTGTTTCGACTGTTGTTTAGTTTCGGGTGTACTGTAGTATATCCAAGTTTCATCGCAAGTAACAAATCGCCTACAAAAATCAACCGGATTCCGCTTATAAAGGCCCAAACACTCATCGGAAATGCGCAAACGAGTGAACTTTTGATCGCGGCACCCATCTTGCCGAAAGCTTGGAAAGGCCCAATTCTTTCGTTAAAATGTGATGTACGCGTTCTGTTGAAATGTTTACCATCTCTGCTATCTCTCTCACTTTCAGTCGTCGATCTTGCGTAATAACATTATGGATTTTTATAATCATTTCCTTAGAAGTCACGATTTTGGGTGCTCCAGAGCGCGCTTCATCAACACAGCTTGTTTTGTCACGTTTAAATTCATTTACCCATCTACTTATTGTGGCGGATGATGGAGCAGATTCACCTAATGTTTCCCGTAGCTCATCTTTTATTTCGGTAGCTTTCGTACCCTTAATTACGAAGTATTTAATCACCGCACGATACTTTGCTTTTTCCATTTTAACAAAACGACGTGTTGCTTCTTTTTCAATAAACTGTCAAAAATAAACTGATCAACCGATTTATCTAAGTATCCGAATGTAAACATATAAATAGGCAACCTAAATTACAGTGCATTTGTTTTACCAATTAGAGCGTCACCTATGTGTCATTCTCACTACTTGTCAAATTATCTTCGTATATCGAGAGAGAGAGAGTGAGATAAAATTTTGTTTTTAATAAGCTTTGCACATAATTTTTTGAATATGACGTAAAAGCAGTGTCTTAGTGCCTCTTAAAAAATGTATTTCTTATGTAATGCCTGTGAGGAAATCAAAGTTATAATGTTTCATCAACAAATGATAATTATTCATCCCCTGAGGAGGCAATGATGGATACATTGCGAAATATTGAGATTTAAACAAAAGAGCTTCTTTTTTTATTAATATTGACGAACTACATACTCAATATATATATATATACATATATAAATATAGAGTACCATATATTTACGTGCTTACCCGAAAGCTAGCTTTCGTAATTAAGGTTAGCCATGAAATGATCTCAGTGACCAGTTCGTGTCCAATTTGGATCGCGTGTGTCTACTGATAATTCTTCAATAATTTTTACTGGGTCATCGAGGACAAACAAAAAATCTATCAGATATACAAAGGAGGAAAAACTTATTTTTTATATTCACTCCAGAGATCTCTGCGGCTCCGCCATAATTATCTAAATTATATATTTTTATATTTCTGAAAAAATCGCCGAATTATTTGAATTAATTTTAAAAATTTTTGTCCGTCTAGGCTTCCTCTCGACTTTTATTATTATAGGTTTGCCGGATTCCGTATTCAAAAAAATAATTATTATAAAAAGCGACCAATTACTTCTTCGATCGATTCGATTTTTTTTTATTACAATCGGATTCACATTCAGAGTCGCGTTAGATTATTACGAAAAATAGAGAAAATATGAATGTTACATTGAGAGGCGTGTAATTACGGGTCTGTGTAATTCCGAAGCCAACCAGGCCCCGGGGCCAAGACTTCATTTGAATATCGTATATCTGCGGGGTTTTAATGCAAATACTAAGACTGAAATGTTCCTCATTTGACACCAAATGAAATGGGAATGTTTAATAATTAGAAAAAAAAAGTAATGCGAGGTGAACTTTTATAGAAACACCGGTAGCCTGTAATCATGTGAAATACCCACGTCAGCTTTGAACATTTGCAATTTGCAGTGCATTTTTTCGTTGAAATTATTGTAGAAAATAAACGCTTGCTAATGCAAGCCTAGGCTATTCATTCTGACAAGTTATTCTAGGAATCATATTAAAATGCGTAATTGATATACAGTTTTTGTTATACAGGATGGCTCAGAAGAAGCGAACTACTTTTAAACACGTCCACTGCATCAATTTCTGATTATTATTTAACTTAAAAGTTGAAATATAGGCTTCGGTTTATGGAGATTTTTTGGAAGCTACTTCTGGTGCAATACGTGGGTTGTCTTTTAAGTTTTACATATAAAAGTGAAATAAAACAGTAGATAGCTTTTAAAAACAGTTTTTCGAACTATCCTCCATGAAAATTAATGCACTTTTGCATGCGTTCGAATTAATTCTGGAAGTTGTTCTATTTGTTTGTTGGTACAGTCAAAATTGCGTTTTTGAGAGCATTGACTGCTCCTTCTGACGACTGGAACTTTTGACCACGCTATACGTTCTTGATTTTCGAAAATGTAAAGAAATCGTTGAACTTAGGTCCGGACTGTACAGAGGATGGTCGAACAATTCGTGCAATTGTCTTATGTGCTATGTGCGAGCTTGTACTGTCTTGATGGAGGATGATTCGTCATTCGGGGTTGATTTTTCGAAGCTCAGCGATAACTTGCGGCAAACAAATGGTTGTCTACCAATCGGCAGTAATAGTACTTTGATCCTAGAGAGGAATTGTTGCTACACGATTTTCGAGACAAATGTCTCGACCATCTTTTTGGAGATACTTAGAGAACAAGTTTTTATCGGCCTTTCTTCAACTTGGAACACCCAAACAGATGACTGGCGTTTATTTTCTGGCTCATATGAGTAAATCCAAGATTCATCACCAGTAACAATCTTCTACACGTTTTTAGAGTTTCCGGCGTTGACGCAATTTAGAGTTTTATGACACCAATTCACTCTAGCTGCTTACTGTTCTTCGGTCATGTTTACATATATGTTTTACTAATATCTCTTGTTTTTTTTTGTGTAATGTTTGCATCATTTGGTATCGCATTAAGTTCAGTTGACCTGAGAAAGCATATACATTTCATAAAACAAAAACCATGCCGTTAAAAAAGGTTCGCACGTGTATATGTTTTACTAACATCTCTTGTTTTTTTTTGTGTAATGTTTGCATCATTTGGTATCGCATTAAGTTCAGTTGACCTGAGAAAGCATATTCATTTGAAAAAACAAAAACCGTGCCGTTAAAAAAGGTTCGCATGTGCATATGTTTTACCAACATCTCTTGTTTTTTTTTTGTGTAATATTTGTATCATTTGGTATAGCATTAAGTTCAGTTGACCTGAGAAAGCATAGACATTTCAAAAAACAAAAACCGTGCCGTTAAAAAAGATTTGCATGTGTATATGTTTTACTAATATCTCTTGCTTCTTTTGTGTAATGTTTGCATCATTTGGTATTGCACTAAGTTCAGTTAACTTGGAAAAGCATATACATTTCGAAAAGCAAAAACCGTCCCTTTAAAAAAGGTACGCGTGTATATATGTTTTACTAATATTCCTTGTTTTTTTGCGTAATGTTTGCATCATTTGGTATTGCACTAAGTTCAGTTAACTTGGAAAAGCATATACATTTCGAAAAGCAAAAACCGTCCCTTTAAAAAAGGTACGCGTGTATATATGTTTTACTAATATTCCTTGTTTTTCTGCGTAATGTTTGCATCATTTGGTATCGCATTAAGTTCAGTTGACCTGAGACAGCATATACAATTGAAAAAACAAAAACCGTGACGTTAAAAAAGGTTTATGTGAAATGAATCCACAGGGTGTGTGCTTTTGACAGTAAATGTCTGGTTCGGATTTGTTTCTCTGCGAGTTTTACCGAGGATCTACATGTGACACTGTGATAAATTATCTGCTGGTGATGACAACTTAGTTGTCGAAATGCGTATACAGAATACCTTTTTTTGATTAATTAAATCTTCATTAAAATTTACCTGTAATATCTCAAGTTTAAACATAGGTTGAAGTACATGATGTTAGGGTTAAATTTTAGTCGAAATTCTATAAACTACCCCTTCATTGCAATTAAAGAGAGTTTTACATAATCCACTTGTAAACGTAAAGAAATAGATCACAGACACTGTACAGGTAGGATTTATTGTACGTTCTTTTTTTTTTGGAAGGTATTTGTAGTGTTAAAGTAACGGATAATAAATCTTGATTATGATAAATGCTCATAAAGGGCGTATCTAGTATTAGCCCACACAAGAGTAGAACTAATTAATGCACGGATCACAATGCAACCAGCGAGAGTGTATGCGTTCGTGGTGTCTGCCTGTGTTTTAATGTGTAATTTGATAATTAACGGTAGCGGAAGCTTTGAACCTGCGCGAACTATTTAATAAAATGTTGCCCGAGAAGTGACATTTGGTATTAATTTCAAATCCCACGGCCCATCTGATTTATTACACTTTAACTTACCGTTCTGATTGGTTATTACCCGCCAGAAATTCTACCACAGTTAATTACTGTTGTGCTGTGCGTTTTTTTTTGTGTCATCCATCTATGTGTATGACAGCTAATGATATATTTTCGTGGTATGTGTGAAAGATAATTTTACACCAACTGCAAGAATACCAACACGCTTCGATTATTACATTGAGGTACATAAATGATAAAAGGTGGAAATCTCCAGTTGTAAAATAAGAAAAGGAGTTAAACTCTCATTTGAACATTACCAAGAAGGAGATGTCATTAAAGTGTCTTGACTAAAACGATATCAAGTGAATTTTACGTTCTGTTTAGTGCCAGTGTTACGATTTTATTGTTAAAATCATCTGGGAATCCGTCTTTTTTACTAAAGAAAAATGCAGAATTGTAAAGAATCTCTTGTTTGACAATATATAATCAAAAATAATGAGGCGTTTTAATAATAGTAATTATAATAGTAAAAATAAGCAAGAAAATGATTACAAACTGTACTGGGATAGAGTAAAACACACAACCAGACAAATTACTAATAACCGGTGAGACATTATCCTTATTGATAAAAAAAATAAAAGAAAACTTATATAATAGACATTACGATACCAAATAATACAAACGCTACACAAAAAGAAAAAGCAAAATAGACAAATACTACTGTGGGCAAAAAATAGTAAGACTTTGTTCATAATTTTTAAATTCTTAATTTATTCTTCCAAATCTATTTCGTCCCCCTCAAAGTAATCCCCTCTGGCCCCAATACACTTGTGCCAACATTTCTTCCAATTCTCGAAACAGTTGTTAAAGGAATAGCCTTCAATGCGCGTAGCGATTCACGTTTAATGTCTTCAATTGACTCAAAACGGTTTCCCCGGAGCGGTCGTTTGAGTTTGCTGAATAGTGATATTGGAACAAATTGTGCTTTCACTTTTCTTAGGCCCAAATGACCTTTCAAAATGGTTTTCACTGATCCTTCCGAACGATGCCAGTAAGATCTCTGACTGTTAATCGTCAATTCTCAAGCACCAATTCCTTGATTCTATTGACGTGTTGATCATCAGTTGATGTTGATGGCCGTCCTGGACGTGGTTCGTCATCAACGCGTTCTCGACCCTCTTTGAATAATTTGTACCAATCAAAAACACTTGCTCGCGACAAACAATTATCACCGAAGGCCATTTGAAATATTCTGAACGTATCGGCACCAGAAATTTGATTCCGTACACAAAATTTAATGGAACTTCTTTGTTGAATAATTTCACTCATTGTAAAAATTGCCGAATGCACTTTTTGTACTTCAGAAAGACAAGCGTATACTAAACACTAATGATTATTTTGATGTGACATTTGGCACAGATGTCACTGACAGTCATACCAACCTAAAAAAATATTTCGTCGAATGGGTTTTCGCGCGAAATTTAAATTAAAAAGTCTTACTATTTTTTGCCCACAGTTGTATACACCATTTGCAATACGAGGTGTGGCTATTAAAACACGAGACTGACGTGAGATATGTTATTTATTGCAAATAAACTTGTATTTCACTTTTATATCCTTCGATATATTCTTCTCCCCTATCTATACACTACTGTATAGGTGTCTTCCATTGTGCAAAACATTGCTGTAGTTCATCAGTTGTCAGCCTCTTCAATTACTCTGCCGTTTTTGCTTTTACATGTTCAAGAGGCTGAAAATGTATTTCTTTTAATGCACTTCTTAATTTTGGGAACAGGTGGAAGTCACATGGTGCGAGATCTGGAGAATACGAAGGATGATCAAGCACATCAATTCGCTAAAAACTGCTTCATAGATAGTGGATTGTGCGTTGTCCACGAGTGCGTTGTCCACGAGTCGTTCTTCCACAAATCCGGTCTTTTTTTCTTTACTTTTTTCCACAGTTTGATTAGGACTTCTTTGCAGTATTTCTGATTAACGGTTTGACCTTCAGGCTCTCAGTCAGTCATGATAACACTCTTGATATCGAAAAAAAACTATCAGCATTGCCTTCAATTTCGACTTGCTCATTTGTGCTTCTCTCTGTTCTGGCGATCCAATGGCCTTTCAGTGCATCGATTGACGCTTTGTTTCCGAATCATACTGGAAAATCCGAATGATTTTTGTGAGCAAGTCTATTTCTTCTGTGAGTCGTTTCATGATGTTAGAACAAATCTTCATCCGCTTGTCTTTTTGTGCCCAAGTGAGGTTTTTCAGCACCATTTTGGCACAAACTTTTGTCACGTTTAATTCGTCATGCAAAATGTGTCTTACTGTTTCTTTATTAACGTTCACCATATCGACAAGCATTCGAATGCTCAGACGTCTGTCTTTCCGCACAATTTCATTAATTTTCTGTACGTTCCCTTCAGTTCTTGCAGTTACAAGTCGACCAGGATGTCCATTATCTTCATCTCCTTCCCAACCTTTAGAAACCCGTTTGTGCCATTCAAAAACTCACGCACGTGACATAACCAAGCGCTTCTTTTAACATTTGCAAACATTCTGTCGGCGACTTTTTTTAATTTGACAAAGAATTTCAGGTTAATTCGCTGCTCGATTTTTATGTCAATCATTATCACGGTACTATTAAATAATAGTGTCCTCTGTAATTAAAGCTCGATAGTAAACTAAAGCAGACAGAGGGACGAAACTACGGGTTATTACCTAAGAAGTATTGTTGATATTTGTAATGAGTTTCAAGTTATTATTTGCCGATGATCTTAAGTTTTTTCTCCAAGTGGCTTAGTTGGTGATTGTGAGTTCTTATAGGATCAGATATACATTGCACATTTTTGTTTACATGATGTAAAGACTATCCTACATGAATTCGGCAGATATATTTTCGTGTACATCGTAAACTTTTTGTGGTATCTACTGTACAACTCAAACAGTAGTGATCCCAGAACTGAACGTTGCAGATTTACATATGGCATGAAAATTGTAAGAGCTGGCATCTTTGTATTCAATAAAGTTTGTACGGCTTGCTAGGTAATTCATAATAAAACAAATATGCTGTCAGAATTAATTATTTAAAATACAATTTTATAATTTTGAATGAATACGATTAATCAATCAAGGTAAGTAAGCCCTCTACCACATCAATGTTCGTATTCTGTATACGATTTCGACAATTAAGTTATCATCAGCAGATACGAGCATAGTTTGACAAGTAGTGAGAATGACACATAGGTGGCGCTCTAATTGGTAAAACAAATGCACTGTAATTTAGGTTGCCTATTTACATGTTCACATTCCGATATTTAGATAAATCGGTTGATTAGTGTATTTTTGACAGCTGATTAAAAAAGAAGCAACACGTCGTTTTGTTAGAATGGAAAAAGAAGAGTATCGTGCGGTGATTAAATACTTCGTAATTAAGGGTATGAAAGGTACCGAAATAAAAGATGAGTTACGGGAAACATTAGGTGAATCTGCTCCATCATCCGCCACAATAAGTAGATGGGTAAATGAATTTAAACGTGACAGAACAAGCTGTGTTGATGAAGCGCGCTCTGGAGCACCCAAAATCGTGACTTCTAAGGAAGTGATTATAAAAATCCATAATATTATTACGCACGATCGACGACTCAAAGTTAGAGAGATAGCAGACATGGTAAACATTTCAACAGAACGCGTACATCACATTTTAACGAAAGAATTGGGCCTTTCCAAGCTTTCGGCAAGATGGGTGCCGCGATCAAAAGTTCACTCGTTTGCGCATTTCCGATGAGTGTTTGGGCTTTTATAAGCGGAATCCGGTTGATTTTTGTAGGCGATTTGTTACTTGCGATGAAACTTGGATATACTACAGTACACCCGAAACTAAACAACAGTCTAGACAATGGTTAGAACGTGGTTCTACACCTCCAAAGAAAGCGAATACCACTTTACCGGCAAACAAGGTGATGGCTTCATTTTTTTGGGATTTAAAGGGTATTTTGCTCTTTGATTACCTTCAGAAAGGTGCCACAACAAACAGACAATATTATGCAGAACTTCTACAAAAACTAAATGTTGAGTTTCGTGCTAAGCGGTCAGGAATGGTTTGCGCATTTCTGATGAGTGTTTCGACCTTTATGAGCGGAATCCGGTTGATTATTGTATTCGATTTGTTACTTGCGATGAAACTTGGATACACTACAGTACACCCGAAGTTGCATTTCCAATTAGTACCGCATGCACCTTATTCGCCGGATCTAGCCCCTTTCGATTTCCACCTTTTACCAAAGTTGAAAACGGCACTAGGTGGAAAGAAATTTTCGTCTAACGACGAGCTTATCATCTTCGTAAATGAGTATTTTGCAAGCCTTCCGGAAACGCATTTTAGAGATGGCATAAGGGCATTGGAGCAGCTTTGGAATAAATGTATTGCTCTTTTAGGAGAATATATTGAAAAATAAAAATTATTTTGTATTTAAAAAATTCGTTTTTCTTTTCTATTCTCACTACTTGTCAAACTACGTATTTAATCACAGTGTCGCACCTGGTTCAGTCGTAAAACTCTCACAGAATAGTTCCGCACTAACCTATAACCACTGAAAGTTAAATACATAAGTATGTATGTACACTAGAGATGTTGGAAGATTTAATTTAAACTTTACCCTCGATTATCGTTTTACGAAATGCCGATACTTTGTTGAATGTATCTTCAGCTAGGTTCAGAATCAATATGGAAACGTGGCACTGCTATAACTACATGTCTGACTGTAATTGTCAATATGAAAGTCAATTCTGCGATTGAACTTGATACAAATCGATTACAAGCACAACAATTAATATAAGTAGAATCTCTTGTATACGATCCTTATCGAATGGCTCCGGGAATATACATTTTAACGGGCCAGGGATTGGAACGCACAAAAAACACAACGGTTTCGGTATCAACATTAATTCATCTCTCTGAACACAAATCTATTTTAGATGTTGTATATTATTTAAAAAGGGAACAAGATAGTTAATCGTGGATCTTAATGACTTGAAATGCCAATACCCTAAATCAATCTACAGTTTCTATGAACCGCAACAGTAGCCGATATGATTAAATAAGATTCGAGGGCGAGATTTCGACTACATAATATTATTCCACTATCGGGTCAGAGGAATACACTAATACTGCTCGGTCTGTTTCGATTAAAAAAAAATATAACACTACCATGACGCAGCTTTTGAGAATAATAATTTCACTTCCTTTTATAGGCGCGTTTTGTCATTAATTTATCATGATATAGTTTGTTGTGGATACGTATTGTTGACGTGACAGATAGAAAACAATTAGTCTTTGGTAGTAGACACGGCCATGTATCTCGAAGAGTGTATTCTTGTTGGCGTTCAACAATCAGCGCGAGCGAACGCATCTCACACATAATATCCTTTTGTATGGTGCGCGATATTTACTCGCTTTCATGCGGTTTTATTCAACCAACTTTTCTCCTCTCCCCACCGCCTTGTGTTTCGTTATAATGCAGATTTATTTTTACTGGGGTCTTGTTTGTTGATAGCACATTGTCGGACAATGGTGACGATTACGT
The DNA here is from genome assembly GCA_031893035.1 of Dermolepida albohirtum. Classification (NCBI taxonomy): domain Eukaryota; kingdom Metazoa; phylum Arthropoda; class Insecta; order Coleoptera; family Scarabaeidae; genus Dermolepida; species Dermolepida albohirtum. Next base: position 275,357 of record JAVIWB010002998.1, read on the forward strand.
CTTTTAATATCCATTACCCACTTGGATTATACATTTTATTCTGCATACATGTGACGCATAACCAGAGTCGATACTTTATTTTTAGAAAGAAAGTGAATTTAACACGGTTGTATTATATGCAGGAGTTGAATAGTTGCATACCCTTAATGATTTTATTATAAATTTTTTATTATCTATTTTACTTCCTAAGAATAACTAAATTTTATTCTTTTGTGTTGTATATTTTGACCATTGGGGTAATAAAACACTCAATTTTAGTAAGGACATTTCGGGGGATCCCCCTTTTCCAAGTTATCAATTTTCTTAACTTGCAATACATTTTTTGTATACTAATTTTTATTGTTTCGTGGATAATATATATATATTTATGTGTATATTGTTATGTAAAATTTTATAAATGTAATTTGACTTGTGTGTCTTATTAAATAAACCCAACATCCCAACATTAAATTTTAATAAAACATATTGACCCTTACTTTTGTCTTATGTACAAGGATAGCCGTTTATATTTTGGGAACTGGCAACACTGTTAGTGCCGCCTCCGATCTGATGACCGCATCGTGAAGTTTGTCATTTTTGATAATACATTTACCTTGACAGTTTTATTATCGGGTCACTATTTCTATTGCTGACAGTAACTTGAAAATTTTATGTCAGCGAAAAAATTGAATTAACTCGCGAACATTTTCGTGCAATTATTTTTCATTACTTTCGGCGTGGATTATCTCAACAAGAATGCATCGAGGAGCTGAATTCTTTATATGGTGATAAAGCACCATCGAAAACTACAGTGTATCGTTGGTATAGTGAATTCAAACGATCAGCATTGCCTTCAATTTCGACTTGCTCCTTCGTGCTTTTTTCTGCGTTGGCGACCTGGCGACCTTCCAGTGCATCGATTAACGTTTTGTTTAAGTATCAAGGCCAACCAGATTTCAATTACAGGCTTGTCCGATGCGGCTGCGCGATGGAAGGAGTGCAGTGTCGTTGTTTAATTGCCTTACCTCGTATATATTATATAAATGTATATATATATATATATATATATATATATATATATATATACGAGGTAAGGCTATATATATATATATATATATATATATATATATATATATATATATATATCGTATATACGTGGACAAGGTGAAAAGTTCTCAGCCTGACACAGAGATGGCGTTACAATTAACAGAAATTTATGTTTCCTGCGTGGTTGCATGTGTCTTTAGTTCATATGAAAACTTTCAACTTGTTCTCTCAAGTAGCTTGTTTGCAAGAATTTTTGTAGTAGACGACGTGCGTGTTATTTTTTTAAATGGATAAACTTGAATATCGTCCTGTTATAAAATTCTTTGTTTTGGATGGTTTAACCCGTATGGAAATTCATCCGAAGTTGACAAAAGTATACGGGGACTCTCCTTCGATGTCAACCGTTAAAAAGTGGACAGCTGAATTTAAACGTTGTCGTACGTTCCTGGAAGACCCACTTGAAGGACCAAAAACCGCAACCATACCAGAAATCATCGAAAAAGTACATGATATTGTATTGGACGATAGGTGAGTAAAAGTGAGTGAGATAGCTGAGGCTGTGGGGATATCGGCTGAAAGGGTACGAAACATTTTGCACAAAGAATTAGAGATGAGCAAGCTCTGCGCAAGATGGGTGCCGCCATTACTGAATGTCGATCAAAAGCAAATGCGAAAACGATTTTCGGAGCATCCTTTGGACCGATTTAACAAGAATCCGACCGATTTTGTGCGGCGATTTGTCACCATGGATGAGACATGGTGACCACTACACGCCAGAAATGAAACAGCAGTCGAAGCAGTGGGTGGAAGCCGGTCGTTCAGCGCCAAAGAAAGCGAAGTCGATCGCATCTGCCGGAAAAGTCATGGCCAGCGTGTTTTGGGATGCAAAAGTAATATTGTTAATTGATTACCTTGAAAAAGGCAGAACAATTACAGGCGCATATTACTCTATCCTTCTTGACCAGCTGGATGCCAAAATTCGCGAGAAGAGGCCTGGTTTGAAGAAGAAAAAATCATTTTTCACCAGGACAACGCCCCAGCATACAAGGGTGCGTTGGCGATGGGAAAATTGCGGAATTTGGGGTACGATTTGCTCAGCTATCCTCCCTATTCTCCTGATTTGGCACCCTCAGACTTCCATCTATTCCAGACTCTCACTTCCGGAAAGGAATATTGATGTCAGAAAAACGCTGGACCAAGGGAGATTATGTAGAAAAATAAAATCATTTTTTAAATTTAAATCGCACTCTTTCATTGTCAGGCCGATAACTTTTCACCTTGCCCACGTATATGTTCGAACGAAGGTTTGTAAGTATGAGTGATCTCTGCGGGGAGCCCGAGAATCTAATAATAATCGTATACATATATACATATGTGTTGTATATATATACTCATTTATTTTTAATTTCCCTTTATAATATTTAGCAACTTTAAAAATGTGTAAGGTGCTGTATGCATTTTTCCATAGATGTGTATTGCATATGCACATTTCACTAGCAATGTCAAAATCTTAAATAATAAATGCATATAGATTCTAGTAAAATATTTAATCTGGGCGATTGGAACAAATGATTCCAAGAAGAGGTAATTAATATAAAAAAAATATACGAAAATTCCCTAATGCGAGTAATATATAGTAGTTTACAACGAAGACTTTCTACGGAAGATAATGGCATATAAAAATATCAAAATATTTATTCTTCAAAGGCACAATATAATTTAACATTTACAGCAATTTTTTAGTCAATAAATACGGTGTGATTTACAAGCTTTTATCAAAAGAGAGTTTGAATAGAAATTCTCGAAATACTATATTTTATTTGTAAAACAATTTACTGGAAATGTAATCCAAAACAACAAAAAAAATATTTGATATAAAATTGAGCCATGAAAATCATTTTATATAAACAATCCCGTTTCGTAAACGATTACAAAACAGGTTTCCTGGAAGTGAAACAAACAATTCTTGCCACCGTATTTTATTTTATACTTAATATTTTTAAATTAGTTTACCAGCTGCAACCGTTCGTTCATCAAATGCGAGAACGGTGTGACAATTTACAAATCATCGTTAATGTTTTGTTGAATTTGTTATGCTTTTTGAACACAATTTTATTGAATAAAATTTACTCTTGACTTATTTTGGTTTTTTATAAATAATAATTTGTGTCACTTATTTCCAATTGTTGCTTGTAAAATTTTGCGACAGTTAACTAGAAATAGTAATTAGTTACAGATTCGGAATTATTCTGTATCAACAATCGAGCCTATATATATATATATATATATATATATATATATATATATATATAACACGTATCACATAATGAAGTTGTAATTGCTTTTGCGGGAGGCAAAAAGGGATCTCGTAAGGAGATATATCATTGCATTGTTTTAATTCTCTATCGCCGTTTAAATAATTTCTAATTTTTAAAGATTCTTTAGTAATTTTTACTTTGGAATTTAAGATATGTGAATCCGATATACTAGCTCATAATTAAAGTTTCTCTTATGCATCCGTCTCTAATATTTTAATCACTAAATGTTAGCAAAACTCGTATTATTCGTCTAAGCTTTTCGATATTTCCTCCCATTTGGGACCCCTTTTGTTTAATATTTACGTTAATGATCTCTTGGAACGTCTTGACTGCAGAGTGTTAGCTTACGCCGACGATCTAAAGATCTTCAGCTGTATTAATTCAATTGACGACAGTATTAATCTTCAATCTAATTTGTGCATTATTGATGATTGGTGTACCCACAATCGGATAAAGCTCAACATCGACAAATGTGCTGTTCTTTCTTTTAGTAGAAGTGATACTCCGCTTTACTATAACTACAATGTTTGGCAATCCATTATACCTAGAGTACACAACTTCAAGGATCTTGGAGTCTTGTTCGAGTCGCATCTTAGCTTTTCGAAGCATATAAGTAGTATAACTTCGTCGTCTTCTAGACTTCTTGGGTTCCTTATTCGTTCTTGTAGGGGTTTTAGTAGTTTGCACACTTTGAAGATTCTTTATGGTTCTCTTGTCCGCTCCAGATTAGAATATGCTTCAGTTGTGTGGTACCCACTTTACCATTACTAGCAGTTACTTCTGGAGCGTGTTTAAAAGAGGTTCCTCAAATATGTATCCTACAGGATTGATGGACATTATCCTGCCTTTGGTTCGACGTATGAGGGCCTGCTTGCTAGGCATAATTTTGATTCTCTTGGTAGACGCAGGGAGAAAGCTAGTGGCGGTTTTCTTCTGTGCTGTTGTCCCAGGTTGATTTCCTCGTGCCTAGTTTTGACACTGGATCATTGGCGACCTTCTCAATAGCTAGGGCAAGAACCAATGTTCTCTACAAGGCTCCATTGGTATATGTCCAGAAGTACCAATACGAGGATCCCTTTCGTTAATTTGAATCTATTATTGTTCGTTCATTTTTTTTTTGTATAACTTGGATTACATTATTATAAGAGCGTATATTTTTTTTTTGTTAATTGGATTCTTATTTTTCATTGTTTTACATTAACTGCACCTATTTTTGTTTCAATTTTAATTTTATTCTTAAGTGCATTATGTCCTGTAAATGATCTGTGTAACTGTTGGGCATTAAAGATTATTATTATTAATTATTATTATTATTAAAACTTCGTTCTACAATAATTGTTGTATTCTGTATACGTATTTTGACAACAAAACTGTCGTCGTTAGCAGAAAATAAATCGGAGCGTCGCATCTGAATCCACGGCAGAGGTTGCACAAAAGCAAGTCCGTAGCAAGCTTCGACCGTTAAAAGCCAAACACACTGTAGATTCGTTTCAAATAATTTAAATTGTATTTCAGTCTTAAAAATTAACCACCTGTCTTAAAATGCACGCTCTGCTTACATATGCGAACCTGTTTAACGGTCGTATATTACTTTTCGATGAATTGAGAGACACAAAAATTTGTAATCGGACCACCATCGGCGCTTAGCACATGGTTTCTGTTTTTTTAAATATATATGCTTTCCTAGGTATTTGTTTATTTATATTGATATTCGCCCAACAGAATTGCTTCCATTAATAGGGAAAAATCAATTACACATACACACAAATGTTCAAGAAGAACGAAATGTAAATATAAAATTTCCGAAATAATAACTAAACATAATAATTCTTTACATGTATGTACCTGACTAGAGAAAAAAAAATTATATATAACAGTACAAGCAGAGAAAAAATGAAAACTTAGCAATTCCCCCTACTTGTCCTCAGTTGCTAGTCTGAGTAATGCTCCTATGGAGTCATTATGAATGTCTCCTGTACAAAATATTTTATTAAAATTACTGCGCAATACATATAGAGGCGACTTTAATATTACATTAGTTCTAGAAGGTGGACAGGAAAATGTAATGTGATAACGAACCGACAATCGAGGAATGTGAAAATTCAATTCTTGAAAGAATGAAAGACAATCGACGTCATTATGTATAAGTTTATATAAAATATTAAACCAGTAGAAATGCGTCTGTGTTCTAACGAGGTGACATCAAACCGTTGCAGCAGTCCCAACTGGTCAATACCCAGTGCTGGGAAAAGCCATTAACTCGAAAGGAGAGATATGTTAAAACCTGTCGTTGCACAGCTTTCAAAATGTTCTTATGGACAGAATAGTAGGGATATTATACCAAAATAGCATATTCAAGTTTCGATACAACGAGCGAAAAATACAGGAGACATCGTTGCTTATATAGAAGTAAAAGCTCTGCAATTGTGTATAACAAAACCCAATGACTTCTTCTCAGATAAGATGACGTTTTCGATGTGGTTTTCAAACGTGAGTTTGTCATCAAATAAAATGCCAAGATCTTTGACTAGATTAGTCCTTGTTAGTGAAGTAGCATGTAATGAATAGTACCTGATTGGGTTGAGCTTCCTTGTGCATGTCGTAATCTTATATTTAGATAAATTCAACTGAAAACAATTTGCAAGAAGACGTAATCATTCACATTTTGGATTGAGATAAAAATTTTTAAGTCATCAGCAAAAAGCAACTTCTTGGACGTAATAACTGATGTCAAATCATTAATGTATATACAAAATAAAAGCGGTCCTAAATTCGAGCCCTGAGGCGCACCCGAAGTTGCGTGAAAATGATAAGATTTATGCCGATTGTAGCATACATATTGTCTCCTGTCATGCAAATTGGTATGACTCAAAAAACTTCTACAGTGCCTCACTGAGTCCAATTGATTTTAATTTATTTAATAACACCAAATGATCTATGCGATCAAAAGCTTTAGAGATGTCAGTATATATGACATCAACATGTCCGTGTTGATCCAAAACGTTCGCAACGTATCTAGTTCACGGTAATAATTCGCATTCTTAATCAAATTTAGACAATCCGCGATTACGTTATGATTATTGTCCAGTATATGCTTTGCTAAACTAGGTTTTACAGGTCGATTCAATTTGATGTGGTTGTAAGAATAATTGTCCATTTTGGGATTTCACATGCATTTAGTTTGTGTTTATTGATATTTACAGGTGTTTATAGTGTCGTCACCCCATAAACTTTTCTAATCTAGAAAAATGTGACATATATTGAATGTAACAAAAATCCTCAGAAAGCCGCAGAACGCTATTCTTAGATTCCATTCGAAACTTGACACGCAGAGTCTTGGTGAACATCAATGCGTTTTGGCTTTGGCGAGACGAGTATGCGAAGTTTTTTTCTCTATAAGCATTACCGTGAATTTAGGTGCGACGCTGTGATTCATATCTGCTAATGATGGCAACCTAGTTGTCAGAAAACATATATAGAGTACGAATATTAATGTACTAAGGGGTATTATTGCCTTCCTTTGATTGTACAAAAGAATTTACGAGACTCCAAATGGTCTAAAACAAACACTGTTGTGTGAGATTTCAAAACTTGATTGACGGCAAACTCGTAAAAATAAATAATATTCGTATATTATTATTAATCAATTAAGGTTAAAATAACTCTTTTCCACAAAACTTTTCGTTTCTGTATGCATATTTCGACAACTAAGTTATCATAATTAGCAGATTAATTATAGTGTCACACCTGGGTTCGCAATAAAATTTGCACAGGAACAAATTCGTACCAAATATTAACCGTCAAAAGCCAAGCACACACTAAAGAGTGAAATCTATTTATGTGGTGGCTCTACAGTACTGCAACGTAAAATTTTGTCAGATCTTGTATATCGATTAAATCTAATTTGTTATATAATTGTCGCCCGATTAAGCGTGGTGATCGTAAGCATTATCGTGAATCCCCGGCCAATCTTTTGGAACCAAATTATATTAAAAAGACCTTCATAGAACAGGATCGATTTTAATTTTGAATGAAGTAATCGATTTATATAAGAAACAACAGACGTACTTAGTGTGACCACGGTGTTTTTTCTACTTTATTAAATTGTAAGTTGCTCATTGAATTCAAGAAGCGTTAATCAAGGCTAGATTATTCCATTTTCACGGATGTTGTAATGAGAGAACATTCGCACACGGAACGAGACAGTTGAATGTTATTGTTTGACAACACAGAACGAATTGATATTAAATAATGAAAATCATTAGACATAACCTTGTGGGAATTAGACATAATGGATGTTCGTTTCCTTAAAAAAATAAATAAAAACGGGGAAAAAAAACGCCTCGAAAGATATCCCGTACAAAATCGAAAAGTCGACTTACGGAGAAATTCCCATCGCATACTTTAAAATGATAAACGCGGTACATAGTAGGGTCTTATAAATATCCATGAATGTTTACATGGGTGAATCGAAACTACATTATGGTTATAATTAGATATAATTTGGATCGGGAGTGACAGGCTGCACCCCTGCTGGGTACGTAATCAACTAGAGGAATAATAGGAATACACTGACTTGCAATAAATACAAACAACGTGCAGTCTGCTCACTCACTGCAACACGGACGGATCGACTGGATGAAACGGACTGACCACTTCAATTCGATCCTTTATTCCTTGTCAACTACTTTTATATTATTGGCCTTTTTTCTCTCTCTCGATGGATCTTACTTCGAAACAAAATATCTATAGAAATCTAATTCAATTGAAATGTTCTTCGGAGCAATTTTAAACGGCGGCTATTACAAGATAAATGCGATTCTTCGAATTGTTGTATCAATTTGGCTATCATAACGAGTCGAAGTATAAATTGCTCTTTTAACAATACTTACATTACAACAAAGCATAATGAAAAACTATTTTCTTAAGAACATAATTAATTGCTCAGTTATTAACCTTTCGCGTGTAAAATTGTAGTAGGAAAACCGAAATTTACTTTAGTTTCGATACTATTGGGTTGGCAACTAAGTACTTTCGGTTTATACTGATAGAGAGCGTTGCTTTATTTTTTGTATGAACGTATGTTAGTGCTGTACTTTACCGTTTGTCGCGTGATACTAGTCACATTGACGTAACTTCAGAAACAAGTAGTGCGTGATTTTTATTAAAGCTATTAGTTGTGGGTTAATTTTAAATGGAGTGCAGAAACGAACATTTTCGACATATTTTACTATTTTATTTCCGTAAAGGAAAGAAAGCTGCTGCAGCTCATAAAAATATATGTGAAATTTATGGTGCTAATTGCTTAACAGAGCGCACGTGTCAGAATTTGTATAAAAAATTCCGTTCTGGAGATTTTTCCCTCAAAAATGAGCAACGTTCTGGTCGGCCTACTGAAGTTGATGATGACCAAATCAAAGTCATAATTGAAGAGGATCGTCATATAACTGTTCGAGAGGTTGCGGAGAGGCTACATGTATCGCACACAACAATTGAAAAACATTTAAAATGGCTTGGGCTAGTTAAGAAGCTTAATATTTGGGTACCTCACGAATTGAAAGAAATTCATTTAACACAATGAATCAACTTTTGCGATATGCACCTTAGACGAAATGAAACCGACCCTTTCTTAAATCTTTTTTCATCACTGGTGATGAAAAATGGGTCCTGTACAGTAACATAGTTCGAAAACGATCATGGAGCAAACACGATAAACCAGCTCAAACCACATAGAAAGCTGAATTGCATCCAAAAAAGATCATGCTGTCAGTTTGGTGGGATTACAAAGGTGTTGTGTTTGTTGAGCTGCTTCCAAGGAACCAAACGATCAATTCTGATGTTTACTGTCAACAATTAATAAAACTAGATGAAGCAATCAAATAAAAACGACCAGAATTGTCAAATCGGAAAGGTGTAGTTTTCCACCAAGATAGTACAAGGCCTATCTTTGGCAACTCGTGGGAAACTATTGGAGCTTGGCTGGGAAGTGATGCCACATCCCTCATACAGCCCTGATCTAGCACCATCTGAATACCATTTATTTCGAAGTTTGCAGAATTCTTTGAATGGTAAAACTTTCACAAATGACGATGACCTTCACTCGCACCTGGTTAATTTTTTTGCTGATAAGGACCAGAAATTTTATGAGCGCGGAATCATGCAGCTGAAAGAAAGATGGCAAAAGGTCATTGAGCAAAATGGAAAATATATAATTGATTAAAAACTTTTCTTTGTTTAAAAAAAAGTGTTTTATTTTATACTACAAAACCGAAAGTACTTAGCTACCAACCCAATATATTGTCGTCCTGTCAATATTCGATTGTCACCTGAATCATTTGTAATCGTCTCACTTCTTCTCAATTAAAATCTCTTGCAATATGGAAGAAAATTGGTACCTCTAGAGATCGAACTAGGATGCATTTATAAATTTGATTAATACAGGGAAGCAACATATCAAAATATTCTCGTATACAATTTATGATACGCCTCTGGATAGGTGTGAGTTGTTTAATGATTTAAATGTGACATTCAACGTTAAACTAAGCCTTCAATTTAAGTTGCAAGTACTGAAAGTGGTGAAAACACGATAATTAATGAATGAATAATTCTTTTCGTTGAAATATGCAATATATCGAAAGCTTTTTACATATATTTTTTGTATTTTATGTTTTTCTCATTGTCAAAAGACGAAAGATGTTAAAAATAAAAAGCAACTCAGAAATAAAATATTGTTAAGTATTTATTTAGATAATTCTTTGTGACTGCAAAATCAAACATCGAAATAACAGAAACAATTTTATTTTACTTTATTGACAATAATAACGGGTGTTTTTTTTTAAGAGCTTGAGAACTTTTGGAATTTTGGAATGAAATTTTTTTTATTATAATCTGGTAGATAATTTCATGGCTTTTATTTTTTAAATATGATTTCCGGCATATGTCCGCAGCGGCTACGAGTTACATGATCCATTCGATCAGTCCAATTTTTGACTACTTTTTCCAATAAATCAAGCCGTATGGTGTCAATGGTGGGTTGCATATTGGCTTCCAATGCTTCAAGAGTTGCTGGTTTGTCGGTATAAACCAATGACTTAACATAGCCCCATAAAAAGTAATCCAGAGGCGTTAAATCGCACGAACGAGGGGGCCAGTGAACAGGACCACTTCTGGAAATAAAGTTGTCGCCAAATTGATTTTGCAATAAATTGATTGTTAAGCGCTCTGTATGGCAAGTTGGGCCGTCTTGTTGGAACCAAATGTCGTCGATGTTTAGCTGATTAATTTTCGGAAACGAAAATCCAGTCAGCATGGCTCGATAGAGCTCGCCATTCACCGTAACGGCAGCTCCTTCCTCATTTCGAAAGAAATAAGGACCGATGATGCTACCAGCGTATAAACCTCACCAAACAGTCAATTTTAATGGATGTAATGGTGGTGCTTGCTCGCTAGGCCGATAATGTTGACCGTAAAATGGACGAAGTACTTTATGAACTTTGCGAACAGATTTATTCTTTTCAAAGTAAATTTCTACAATTTGATAGTGTTGTTTTGGCGTTAAACGATTCATGATGACTTGCCAAGTCTTACTTAACAAAAATGTCAACGCAGTTTGACATTATAAGCTGTCAAACCATAGTTATCGATATGGATAGTTCTCATGCAGCTTAGAAAAAGCCGATTATAACTGAATAACTTTAATAATAAATAATAATTAAAACTACGTACAATATTGAACTACTTTTCACAATAAAAATTGTCCTTTTATTAAATGTAGACAATCGGCAGTTACAATATTATTATTGTCACATATTCCACTGAATTAATTTCTCTAACTGATTAACTGTGCGGATGCGTTCTTTATTGGGAGTTCCTATTGACAGTTTAGTTTGACCGATTTATTCCTAATCATAATTCCGATAAATTACTTCATATATCTCGAATTTCTAATTGAACTCGACTCTAACTTTCGCATTTTTTTAGAAGGCATTTTAAAGCATTTATGGACTGAAATGTAATAACTTGAAATCCACATTTATTAACATCAGTTAAACCGCGGAAAGATAATAAAAGATGAAAGGAAAATCGTTAGCACAAAGGAAAAGTGGAAATTTCTCAGGAACAGTATAATATGTATTTGCAGAGAAATGGAGTTGCGGTAAAGAGAAAATATCAAACAATATTACGAGAAAAACTAAATGGTTGACAAATGATATAGGAAGAAAAGTTAAGTGCAAAGAAAACTTGTGGAAGAAATATCTAACTACTTGTTGTGGGGGTGTTTTTCGTGGCATGGCGTAGGCCCTTTACACAAGATAGAAGGTATAACGAATGAAATCACCACGATGTGTTGCTTCTTTTTCAATAAGCTGTCAAAAATAAACTAATCAACCGATTTATCTAAATATCGGAATGTAAACATATAAATAGGCAACCTAAATTACAGTGCATTTGTTTTACCAGTTAGAGCGCCACCTATGTGTCATTCTCACTACTTGTAAAACCATCCTCGTAGTTGAGCGAGCTTTTGCAGCCCTTGGCAAGCATTGGCTGAATCTTTAGGTTCCGCGGAACGCACTTCGAGAAACGCGGGTCTAAAACCTCCTTTTTTTATTAATTCGATAAAATCAAATTATCCTCGTATATGCATACGATAGATAAATAGAAAAAAATTAAGAGAAATATAAGATCATATATTGTATTTATTTGATGGAATTAACGGTTCTCCTTTAAGGACAGTTAATTAAGTCTTAATTTAATAATACCTATTATGACGAAATAATTATTGTTCCCCATATTTAGATCTAATTTTGAAATAAATTCTTCTCACGCATGAAACGTTAAGAGTGCACACATTCACATACATACACCTATAAACATCTATGCACTAAAATAATTAATATAAATACATTTCTTTTACGTACATACAAGCACATCGTATTCTATTTATTTGGTTTGATTACTTTGACTGAGATTTATTACTATATCTCGTACTAATAGAGCTTAATGTGGAGGCAATAAAAGTTGTTAATTACTATTTGTTCTCAACTTAATAAATCGAAATACTTAAGTTCTTAAATAAGATGTAAGAAGCCGAATTACTAAATATAGCTGTAATTCCTTCTAAACATGAACAATTGTTCTCTTTAATTAATGGTCCATTATGTCACTCGGGTACGTTATATTGTCCATATGCTGGTGGATGTGTCCCACACACATCATTAACATTTGGGTTAAGGGCCTGCTGTTTCTTCAGACCGAACTACCGAATTCGAATTTAAATTGTCGACAGTTCACCATATTACAATAAGGTGATAAACTTGCAAAACTTCTGTTCCAGTTAATTATTTTGTTGTAGACATGAATAAGTTTAATGTCCTCGACAATAATGAGCGTCGATTAATGTACTGTTGTACTAAATGACATCCTTTTATTGCTTTTATGTCTTAAGAACGCGTTTTGCAAAATATTCCAAAATTTAAAGGAATATTCAATATTTTATGCACATTTAAGTGTCGATCAATATGAAATTTCGAATTAAAAATATTTTTTTATTTTACACACAGATCGTGTCAGATAGTTTGGTTAACATGGGGACCCTGTAAAGAGTCACAATAATAATAATACTTTATTATCCAACAGCAGTCTAACTACTAATTACAGGATAATATATAAGCTGTGGCAGAGAAAATCGAACTTTTTTAAATTAAAAACAAAAGCTTACTATTTTGGTAAAATTCATTTATTTTATTCGGATTCAATACAACGTTTTGCACGGTCAATTAACTTGTCGAATGAATTTTTAAGTTCATCTTTAGAGATGTCCTTCAAGATCGCCGTTGACGCCTTTTTAATAGTTTCGACGTCGACATAACGCTGTTCTTTCATCGGCAAATGTAGTTTGGAGAATAGACAGAAATCACAGAGGAATAAATCCAGTGAATACGGTTAATGGTTGATGGTTAAAATGCCTTTTTTTGTTAGAAAATCAGTGATAAGTAGAGCGGCGACGAAAGTGGCAATATCATAGGCGGTACGGTAGAACGGGCAATTGGTGCGCAGTTAATGATCTCATTCACTGCGCACCAATTGCCCGTTCTACCGTACCGCCTATGGTATTGCCACTTTCGTCGCCGCTCTAGTGATAAGCGTCGAGCGTTGAGATGGTGCATTATCATGTAATAAATACCAGCTACCATTTTCATGATATTGAGGGCGCACATGAGGAATACACGCCAAAAGACGCTTTGTAATATAAAGATAATGTACAGCATTGACTGTTGGTACGAACTCTTTGTGCACTATGCCTTTCGAATCATAAAAACAAATCAACATTGTCTTCACTTTTGACTTTTTCAATCTGCTTTTTTGATACACTCGTTCGTGAGTGTACATTTTGATTCTCAACGGTACAGATCGCGTACGGAGTTTGTTTTCGTACGGGTATTTTTCGCCGTAGTTTACCAGGTGCAACACTTTTTAATTATCTGTTGATGATGACAACTTAGTTGTCGAAATATGTATACAAAATACGAAAATTAATATGGCAAGGGATTATATATCAACCTTCAGTGATCACGTGAATCAAGCACAGGCTCCGTCAAAATTAGCTCCAAAAAATAACGTTTGTACAATCATACTTCCATTAAAATGAATTTTTTTTCATTTATTTTTATATAGTAAAGAAGAAAATTAATATTGTTGACAAACTATTACATTCACAACTGTTTATGTTTCAATTTTATGGTAAGTTACATTTTTAAGCTATGTGTTCTGCGTTTTAGCGGGGTATTTGAATCACTCCTTCTTATTCTGAGACAAGGTTGCAATTCTAGCAATTTCCTTCACAGATATTCGTCTATTGCTCTGGACCAACTGGTCAACTTTTTAATTGTTTCTGAGATACACAGCATACGCTGAACGGGCTGCATGCAAGTTCGACACGCCTTCACGACTATCCTGGAAGGATTTACATCATATGTGGGCAACAACTGGCCCGCGGGCCGGAACCGACCCGCTGTAAGATTTGATCCGGCCCGCGAGACATTGTCGTATTATTTCATGTCTGATATCTATCGCTAAAAATTATGAACTAAATCACTAAGGTTGATATATAACCCACATTAACTTTTGTAATTCTGTATACAGAAAGGGGTTATATATCAACCTTTTTCGACAACCAAGTTGTCATCATCAGCAGACAATTGCAAAGTGTCGCACCTGGTAAAACCAACTGTCTGCTGATGATGACAACTTGGTTGTCGAAATGCGTATACGGAATTACAGAAGTTAATGTGGAAAGGGGTTATATATCAATCTTAGTGATTTAGTTAATCATCCACAGGCTCCATCAAATTCAACTTAAAAAATTATGAACATTAATTTAAAACACTACTTTAAAATGCACTTTTAAACGCGGCCCGCGAACGTATTTGCACATTAAAGTTTGGCCCACAACATATCAGAGGTTGCCCATACCTGATTTACACCATTCAAAGTGATCAAAAATCTTCTCCAAACTGTTTATGGAGTCACTTTTCCACCTTCTTCGAAAAGAAATTTAATAAATATACGAGGGAGCGTTTTTATATTTGCGGAATGAGCGGGTTGTAAAGGGGTGAGTAGGCGTATTGGGGGCGTGGCCTGTGCAGCGACTCATAATTAGTATAAATACGAAGTTTCTTTGTTATTAGACAGTTAGTCTTTGAGCTATCGTCAACCAAGTAACATAATCAGGAGTGAAAAGAGAAATATGGAAAAAATCGAATATAGTGCCGTTATAAAGTTACTTACCAGGCAAGGAAAATGAGTCGCGACCATAATGAATGAGATGTCATTGGTTTACGGCGACTCTTGTCCAGGAAAAACCATGGTGTACAAGTGGCATAGTTTATTTAAACAAGGAAGGGAATCCCTTGAAGACGACCCGAGGCCGGGCAGGAGCATTGAGGTGACCACGCCAGCACTTATCCAAAAAGTTGAATAAATTGTACTCGAAGATGCTCGACTAAAGAAGAAACAACTCGCTAAAATGGTTGGAGTATCAGATACAACAATTTTTAAAATCCTACACGATCATCTCGGCATGTCTAAGGTCAGCGCAAGATGGGTGCCGAGAATGCTCACGCCGCCGCAAAAACAACAGCGCGTAGAGTGTTCGCGTGCATTTTTGGACCTCTGTAATGAAGACAAGGATGGTGTATTGAGTGGAATTGTTACTGGAGACGAAACTTGGGTTCATCATTATGAACCTGAGTCCAAACAAGACTCCATGCAGTGGCATAAAAAGGGCTCAGCACCTCCCAAGAAATTTAAAGTGTCACAATCAGCTGGGAAACTCGTGGCAACAGTATTTTGGGACTCGGAAGGAATATTGTTGATTGATTATAAAGATAAAGGTGTTTCTATAACCGGAGAATATTACGCTTCAATATTAGAGCGACTAAAAGAAGCCATTAGAGAGAAAAGACGGGGAAAATTGACAAAAGGTGTTCTGCTTTTGCACGACAACGCGCCCGTCCACAAGAGCCGCGTTGCGTTAGCTGCCCTGCATAAGGTGGGCTTCGAAATTGTGAATCACCCACCCTACAGCCCAGACCTGGCCCCGAGTGATTATTACCTGTTTCCGAAAATGAAAAAAGAGCTGCGGGGTAAAAAATTTACTGCCGATGATGAAGTCAAGGAGGCAGTTTCGGCGTATTTTGCAGATAAAGAGAAATCATTTTTTTATGAGGGTATAAATAAATGAATTGAAAGATGTGAAAAATGTATCCGTCTTGCAGGTGAATATATTGAAAAAGAAAAATAATTTGGTTTTTTTATTTCCACCCCTTGTCCCCCATTCCGCGATTATAAAAACGCTCCCTCGTACGTTGTGCGATAGTATTCGACACATTGTCGAACGACATCGTTAATACAACTCAAATAAGATAAATAATGCCATAACTATACAAATATATGTGTAAATCAGATATTCGAATTTGATATTTTATAATGTCAAAAATATTTACGTGATTTGGTCGATTAATCCATCTGTTCGTGGTACAGAGCATAGACAAAATGCCTGATTCGATTAATATAAAACCGCTCTTCAATTATGTTCGAAAAAAAAATAAAATGCAGGTCAAATTCGAATTGCTCTCATAATTTCTCAATCTTTATTATAAAATTTTGTGACTTTTAACATATACGTATCGTAATTGTATTTAATCTGTATAAAATAAATGTGCTATTGTAATCTCACCGATACAAAACATTTTGGATTTGTTCGACTCGTAAAACATCAATAAATCAATGCTGGCACTTACTGCTTCCTAAAACACAAAGTTGGGACCCCAAATAATTACGTACGGTACCTTATAAACATCTAATTTGACGCCCATGGTGTGAACGTTCATAACCAATCACCTGTCTAGTTACACTTTTGATTAATTTTCAATCAATTGTTGTCGATGATTAATTATTATATTGGACTACTGGAAGACCATCCACCTCCAGGTAGTCAACCTAACCTTTTACCGCCCCCCTATTTATACTGAAAATTCTTATTTATCTATTTTTACGTTAACGGAATGAGAACTCGTTTTTACGCAGAAAATGAGGAATAGAGGTGGGTAGGTCGTCCGCGTTTTTCCATTAAGTCATTGTCGTAATTCATTTTCGTTAGCTTCGATACTCCTCGAATCCGTTATAATTCATAATTGAAAATTCTGCGGGGCCTGCGTTATTTTGCATTCAATTTATGTGTCTATTTAGTGGTGGCGGACGAATTTATTTAATTAATATTTTATCAATAGATGTCGTAGACATCGTTTTCGTTCGAGTAAAATTTGATCGATTGATAGAATCTATTTCCTTTCCATAAGTAAATTGGTCATTTAATCACTTATATAACCCCTTGCCACATTAATTTTCGTATTCTGTATACGTATTTCGAAAACTAAGATGTCATCATCAGCAGATAATTAAACAGTGTCGCATTTGGAAAATTGAGGCAAAAACCCACACGAAACAAATTCCGTACACGATCTGTACCGTCGAAAGCCAAAACGCACACAGTGGCGACATTGTTTAATTATCTGCTGATGATGATAACTTTGTTTATAAAATACGGCCATTGATATGGTAAAAGAAGAACGACGTTCTTTTTATTTTTGACAGAATACGAAAATTAATGTGAAAAAGGGTTATATATCAACCTTAAGTGAATCAACCACAGCCTTCATCAAAATTACTTTAAATTGGTCATTGTACATTTTATCAAAGTGATTTGTATTTTTAAAAATACTTTTTCGAACTCGAAAATTTAGGTGTAAATATTTTATGTAGGTAAATTTGTCCGTAAAACTTGAGAGCTTATCGATTGCTAATTCATTAGAATTTATTCAAAGACTTAAATAGGATGTAAATTATAACACGAGGAAATTTTAGTGTCATTCGATGTAACGTCATTGTTTCCTTCGGTACCGATTCCAGAAACTTCGAAATATTTAGAAGAATTTCTTCATAAAAATATGAAAATATAACAGCAGTGGGCAATTGTCTAGATTGCAATAAACAATACATAGGCTAGACAAAACGTTCGATAGAAATCCGGTATAAGGATGTGAAATAGAAATAAATCTTCTTTGTTGAAGGCCATTTGTGATTTATTTACTAGTAAGACCAGAGAGAGAATGCAAAATTGAAGTTTTTCGTTATCAGGTCAAAAATGTAAACAAACGAAGGTATGGTAAGTTCTATGAACAAAAACAAAGAACAACAATAGGCAATTGTCTAGATTGCAATAAAAAATACATAGGTCAGACAAAATGTTCGATGAAAAACCGGTATAAGACGCACAACAAATTTAATCGACCTGAAAAAAATAAGCTGGTACGTTGACTTCCGCGGTCGTGGTTTATGTTATCTGCTTCTGGGCTTCCGGGCTGGAACCGCGTCACTTGTATATCTGCCGATATTTTTTCAGTTTCAGTGCAGTAGTTGAGCCCTGAAAATGTCCCATACAAATGGGTACGAAACGTCGGCAGATATACAAGTGACGGCCCGGAGGCTCAGAAGCAGATAGCACTGAGAAATATAGTTTTGTAAAACATGTGCTAGAGAATAATTATAACGTAATCGCAGATTGTTTACATTTAGTTAAGAATGTGAAAGAGGAATAAATCTTCTTTATTGAAGACTACGTGTGATTTATTGACCAGTAATACCAGAGAGAGAATGCAGAATTGAAATTTTTTTGTTATCAGGCCGAAAATGTAATCAACAAAAAATTGTTTTCAATTCGAAGGTAAGTTCTATGAACGAAAACAAGGAACAGCAATGGACAATTATCTAGATTACAATAAGCGATATGTCGGTCAGACAAAACGTTCGATGTCAAATAAATAAATCGAATAAATCTTCTTTATTGAAGCCTGGGTGTAATTTATGTACCAGTAATACCGGAGAGAGAATGAAGAATCGAAGTTTTTTTGTTATTAGGTCAAAAATGTAAACAAACGAAGGTAAGTTCTATATACAGAAGTAATGGGCAATTGTCTAGATTGCAATAAACAATACATAGGTCAAACAAAACGTTCGATAGAAACCCGGTATAAAGAACATAAGACGCACATCAAATTTAATCGACCTGTGAAATATAGTTTTGCAAAACATGTGCTAGAGAATGATTACAACGCAATCGGAGATTGTTTAAAATTGGTTGAGAATGCGAAAGAGGATTAATTTTTCCTTATTGAAGGCTACGTGTGATTTATTTACCAGTTTTTTGCCATCAGGTCGAAAATGTAAACAAACTCATATTACACAGTATGTACATCATTGTTCGTTCTTTTCTGAATGAAGAGCTATTTTTCTAGTTTGATATCATTTCGGTTAGACCTAAAAACATAGGCCAAAGCTTGTGATTCAAATTGAAGACCTTTTTGTTATAGCAACTATACATAAATGAGTTTCTTACTTTGTAACGATGTCGTTGCGTAAAGAGAATATCAAAATATCTTTAATTACTAATCGGGTAGCTATACACCGGGCACCGGTTAAATAAAATTTATTGCGGAACAGTATCGAGGGCCCGTCATTCACAAGTACTTAAAATTGGGACGAGCGGATAGGTGTATTCACAAGCGTAATACTTCTTTGAAAGATACTATTAACCTGGTAATAAGTAAATTAAAAAACAGTTTGTAGAGGCCGCTGTAGGGAAACGCACAAAATTTATAACATATAATTTTGCCATAATGACTTATACAAGTTTTTCCGTATGTAAAAAAAACGGCATCGTTTACACGCATAATTTTTGATATATCTCCAGCCACCACCCGTACGTATCGTGCACCGGTAAAATCTCCGAACTTTCACTTTTACGCTGTTAATGTTGTACATACTGCGGTTGGTGATTCAAGTACCAAATAATTAGCCGTTAATGTATTTATGGAAAGGCACCTGCTCCTGTACTAAATCCAAAACTGTTGACATCTGCTTGGTTGTTGGTAATATGAGACAATAGGTCATCTACATAAAAATCCCGATAAAACGTTCATAATTTCAGCCGTTCTGTTTATTTGATTACATTACTGATTGTCCACTAGGTCGGTAATTTTTTTAATCTGTTATCTGCGATAGAATGAAACTAAGACAGCTGTATCAGTTCTAATCTAAATGCTTCAAATTAATTTAATAAGGAGAAGTAAACATTGAACACTTGGTATAATTGCACAAAGAACTTTGTAAAAGGACAATATTGTTTCGAACTTTTCTTCATTATCAAAGGTAAAACTTTGCAAAAGCAAACTAAATGCTCTAAAAATCTATAATAGTATGTGGGTTGTCTTTTAAGTTTTGCATATATGTAAAACTGGAATAAAATAGTAGGTTGGTTTTAAAGACTTCATTGTTGGTACAGTCAAAATTGCGTTTTTGAAGGCATCGACTACTCCTTCTGATGACTGTATCCTTTGTCCACGGTGTCCGTTCTTGATTTCGGAAAAGTAAAGAAATCGTTGGGACTTAGATCAGAACTGTGCGAAGGATGGTTCAACAATTCGATTTTAAGTTGCGTTAAAAATTCAATTGTCTTGCGTGCTGTATGCAAACATTCATTTTCTTGATGGAGGATGTTTTGTCGTTCGGGGTTGGTTTTTCGAAGCTCAGCGATGACTTGCGGCAAACGAATGATTGTATACCATTCGATATTACCTTGAAGCCAACATCATTTGTTGTTTTTATTAATAACTTTCCGAGATTTTTAATGACGTTTTGTGTCGTCTGTTTATTGACTTTTTTATAGTTAATACCAAAGACGTCTAATAGAGGTCCTACATTAGATTTTATCTGTCGTTTTCATTTTATAATTAAAATGTTTACAATATTGCCTCATTTCTACATTTATATATATATATATATATATATATATATATATATATATATATATATGTCTATTTTATATTTAGTTCAACAATTCGATGTTATGTTGCGTTAAAAATTCAATTGTCTTGCGTGCTGTATGCAAACTTTCATTGTCTTGATGGATGATGTTTTGTCGTTCGGGGTTTGAAGCTCAATGACAAACAAATAGTTGTACCATCGGCAGTAACAGTTCTTTGATCTTGTAGAGGAATTGTTGCTACACGACCTGCTCTAGAGACGAATGTCACAACCATCTTTTTGGAGACACTTCGAGAACGGATTACTTTTGTCGGCATTTCTTCACTTTGGAACACACAAACAGACGACTGGCGCTTATTTTCTGGCTCGTATGAGTAAATCCAAGATTCATCACCACTGACAACATTGTACACGTTTTTAGGGTTTCCGACGTTGAAGCGATCTAGAGTTTTTTGACGCCAATTCACTCTTGCTGTTTTCTGTTTTTTGGTCAACAGATGCGGTATTCAACGAGATACAAAGTTCCCTACACACAATTCTTTATGCAAAATTTTTTGAATTGAGGTCTTTGAAATCCCCAATAATGCTTCGACCTGGTGATATATTATACGTCGATCTTCGTTGAAGATCTTGCGCATAATATCGACGTTTTCCTGTCGTTTTTGGTCAACCTGCTGACCGATGCTGAGCTTCATTGCCGAAAACAGAAACCAACTCGGCGAGGCATTCTTGTTGAGATAAGTGTCTTTATTATAAAAAATGTTCCATTTTTTAAATAACTTGTCAACTTTGGCAGTTCGTTGTAGCAACAACACTACACACATCGCACTGAAACTTTGAATATAGGTTCACTAAAGATGGAGGTTAATGTTTAGTGCTGACGTTTGATTAGTAGTGCCCTCTAGGTTCCACTACTCAAAACTTAAAAGACATAACACGCACATCTAATAGTGGGAAAGTATTAAAATTTTTTGGCCGAATTTAACACAATCGTATTACCATTTCTTTTGATGTTTAAAAACACGTTATAGATCAGAAATTTTAAACATAGAACAATGTTAACAGTGCTGTTGATTTCTATCTTAACGAAGCTGAGAATTCTGATCTGGTACATAGACTTCCGCGGTTGTGGTCCATACTATCTTCTTCTGGGATTCGGGGCTGGAATTGCGTCACTGATATAACTGCCGACGTTTCAGTGCGACAGACAGTAGCAGTAGTTGAGCCCTGAAGATGTTCAATACGCGTCGGCAGTTATACCAGTGACGCGGTTCCAGCCCGGAATCCCAGAAGAAGATTGAGAATTCTGAATTTTGTTAAGGCATATTGACTTTAGATCATCGCTGGACAAATGTAGGTGGTAGGAAATTATATTGGTAATAAAAATAATAATAGTTCATTTCCAAAAAAAGAGAAAAAAAAATTATGTGTACCGGATTATCCGGATGATCCATTCCAATTACAACAAGTTTTAACAACATACCAGGTCGGCTGAAAAGTCCCCGGTCTGACACATAGATGGCGTTACTGTTATTAAATCCATATGTTTTTTAGATAGTACTAACCTTCAAACGAAACGTGTCAAAATTTGACAGCAATCCGACCATTAGTTACTGAGATATTGCGTTAAGAGTGAAGCTACTTTTGTTATTTAAAAAAATGGAAAAAAAAGAATTTCGTGTGCTGATAAAGTACTGCTTTTTGAAGGGAAAAAATACCGTTGAAGCAAAAGCATGGTTTGATGAGGAGTTTCCGGACTCTGCGCCAGGAAAATCAACCATAATTGATTGGTATGCTAAGTTTAAACATGGTGAAATGAGCACCGAAGACGGCGAACGCAGTGGACGACCAAAAGAGGCTGTCACCGACGAAAACATCAAAAAAGTTCGCAAAATCATTTTAAATGACCGTAAAGAAAAGTTGATCGAGATAGCTGACATCCTAAAGATATCAAAGGAACGTGTTGGACACATCGTGCATGAATATTTGGGCATGCGGAAGCTCTGTGCAAAATGGGTGCCGCGCGAGCTCACATCCGATCAAAAACAACAACGAGTTGATGATTCTGAGCTGTGTTTGAAGCTGTTAAATCGTAATAAAACCGAGTTTTTGCGTCGATATGTGACAATGGATGAAACATGGATTCATCACTACACTCCAGAGTCCAATCGACAGTCGGCCGAGTGGACTGCACGCGATGAACCGGCTCCAAAGCGTGGAAAGACGCAACAGTCAGCTGGAAAAGTTATGGCGTCAGTTTTTTGGGATGCGCATGGAATAATTTTCATAGATTATCCTAAAAGGGGCCAGTCCATCAACAGCGACTATTATACAGCGTTATTGGACAGTTTGAAGAACGAAATCGCAAAAAAACGGCCCCATATGAAGAAGAAGAAAGTGCTGTTTCACCAAGACAATGCACCGTGTCATAAATCAATGAAAACAATGGCCAAATTAAGTGAATTGGGTTTCGAATTACTTCCCCATCCACCGTACTCTCCAGATGTGGCCCTCAGCGACTATATTCTGTTTGCAGACTTCAAGAGAATGCTCGCCGGGAAGAAATTTAGCAGGGATGAGGAGGTGATCGCCGAAACTGAGGCCTATTTCGAGGCTAAAGATAATTCGTACTACAAAAATGGTATCGAAAGGTTGGAAGAACGCTATAATCGGTGTATCGCCCTCGAAGGCAACTATGTTGAATAATAAAATCGAATTTTGCTAAAAAACTGTGTTTTACTATGATAGACTGGGGACTTTTCAGCCGACCTGGTATTCATTTGAAGCATATTTGTCTCTCTTTTTTTATCACTAACTGTATACATACTGACCTAGTAAATGAAGCGAAGATAATGTAGTGTGCTAATATTAAGTGAGACGCGAACGTGTATCCATACCGATAAAATTCATTTACGTCATTGTATTTTGTACGAATTTCAACAAGGAAGAAATGCTACAGAAGTGTGTAGAAATTTATCGAAAGTGGTGAAGATATTGTTCCTGATAGAACATCTAGAATGTTGATATTGCAAGCAATAGTGCCAGTGTATTCTAATAAAATGTCACACAATACTTAACTGAAAAGCCTGAAAGTTTGACACGACTCATGCTTTATCTGTCAAAAAATCGCTACTTAAAAAGTACATCATAACGAATCACCCATTATGTTATACATATTATATACAATATATTAGAAGTCTTCAACTTTTGCAATTCTTTAAGGTAAATATTGTTGGAGACTATAGTTAATTTAAGTACTCAAAGAAGACAGAAAAAGCCCTTATAAGCGCGCAGAATTCTCCTGTGTAAACTTTACCGCAATGTAATTAATACTATGTCGATGATGACAATTTAGTTGTCGAAATACGTACACAAAGTACGGACATCGATGTGGTAAGGGACTTTTTCCCTTCTTGATTAATTTCGCAACTTTTCATTTTCCAAACATAATAAAAATTTGAAAACAAATCTGATTATTTTCCGAGTTGAACTTATGCTGAATAAATGAATGTTTTCTTAAATAAGTTACGAAGAATGTTCTGCAGGTTACAGCACTTACATTATTGTGTGTAAAGCAGGCAGACAGGAGGTTTTCAGAACAAACTCTTATTATTTGCGACAGGCGGTAGTGCCATAGGAATTATCAAATCACAGTCGGTAATTAATTGGTAATTAACTACTTATTACAGTAACGCAATTTTTCAACACCACATCCATTTAGACTGATAAAAAAACAATTGCTTACTCTTGCTAATAATGCATTAAAACAATACAATAAGTGGGTAAAAAAGCGTTATGAAACCTGCAGCGCTTCTGTCCATCAAACCAGAAAATTACATTGTCTCATTTTCTCTCGTCGATTTTTAAAAAGAACACCAGCACCTCAGACTGTGAGTTAGCCGTTCGCGGCGAAAGTAATCGAGTGGGACGTTCTAAACGCGGACCTCCCAACACACAATAAAGAAGCTGCAAGCTTCGTAAACTATTAAGAATTATTTTCTGCTACATCACGCAAGAATGTTAACATTTGATTTTGGTAACTTGATACGCTAACAAGGTCTGTGTACAATAAAAAAGTTTTTCTTCTGAGCTCTTGCATTCGGTTTGTTTGAGTTCCCAAAATTCGTCAAGAAGTTCCGACACTTGAAATAATAAAGCTTGAATTTGTATTGAATAATAGGAAATATAATAATTTTATAATAATAAAACTATGAGATGCAAATGAAGTGTGTGTGACTTGAACAGTGTATAAATAAATTATGTATATGCTGCTCTTTGAACAGTAGTAAATGTTAGTATACCGACAGATAATCAAAAAAAGAAAAAAATCCCTGCCATTTCGTACTCTGTATATGTATTTTGACAACTAAGTTGTCATCATCAGTAGATTTTTAATCACAGAGTAGCAAAAGATTCCGCACACTTATTCCGCCAAAACCAAAAGATATAGATGTTCAAAAAATTTTCGTAAGTCATTTCTCATAGAAGCCAGAATATAGAACCAACCTCCGCTTCGCATTAACAACAGTAGTTTTTATTTTTCACAATAAAGATGCTCTCGTTACTGTCTAGTTCAATGTAATTATTTATATTTGTGATTAAATGTAGATAATTCGCAGTTACATTATTATATATAGTATATTAGTTACATGTTTCGCTAAACTGGATTTCTTAGGCCGATTAAATTTAATGTGCGAGATATTTTTTTACATCGACCGTTTAGTTTGACCAATGTATTGTTTATTACAATGTAGATATTTTGTTCTATATATCCTGGATTTCAGAAATTAGATTTTTCACACTTTGGAAGTAATAAAATTTGTTGAAAATTACTATTTTCTTCCCTTTATCTGCTTTAAGGTAAGAACAATTTTTAAGGCTCAGTTTTCGTCGAGTTGCACTTGACACACTTGAGTTTTATTTGTTCTGCTGTAACCTCTCCTTAAGCTGAGCTTGACAAGCCTTTTTAATGTTTTTCAAATCTTGTTCAAAATCCTGACTCGAGGTTTCAATGATGGCAATCACCTCCTCTGTAGGAGTATCGGGGCTTAGTAAGCAATATTTTAAATCTTTATTTGGTAATTCTATTTCTTCTCGATTCTCAGATACATGATTCACGACTAGTGTTTCTTTTATAGGAATTACGAGGATAGTTTGACAAGTAGTGAGAATGACACATAGGTGGCGCTCTAATTGGTAAAACAAATGCACTGTAATTTAGGTTGCCTATTTATATGTTTACATTCCGATATTTAGATAAATCGGTTGATTGGTTTATTTTTGACAGCTGATTGAAAAAGAAGCAACACCTGGTTTTGTTAAAATGGAAAAAGCAGAGTATCGTGCGGTGATTAAATACTTCATAATTAAGGGTATGAAAGCTATCGAAATAAAAGATGAGTTACGAGAAACATTAGGTGAATCTGCTCCATCATCCGCCACAATAAGTAGATGGATAAATGTATTTAAACGTGGTAGAACAAACTGTGTTGATGAAGCGCGCTCTGGAGCACCCAAAATCGTGTCTTCTAAGGAAATGATTATAAAAATCCATAATATTATTACGCAAGATCGACGACTCAAAGTGAGAGAGATAGTAGATATGATAAACATTTCAACAGAACGCGTACACCACATTTTAACGAAAGAATTGGGCCTTTCCAAGCTTTCGGCAAGATGGGTGCCGCGATTGCTTATGACTGATCAAAAGTTCACTGGTTTGCGCATTTCCGATGAGTGTTTCGACCTTTATGAGCGGAATCCGGTTGATTATTGTATTCGATTTGTTACTTGCGATGAAACTTGGATACACTACAGTACACCCGAAGTTGCATTTCCAATTAGTACCGCATGCACCTTATTCGCCGGATCTAGCCCCTTCCGACTTCCACCTTTTTCCAAAATTGAAAACGGCACTAAGTGGAAAAAAATTTTCGTCTAACGACGAGCTTATCATCTTCGTAAATGAGTATTTTGCAAGCATTCCGGAATCGCATTTTATAGGTGGCATAAGGGCATTGGAGCACCGTTGGAATAAATGCATTGCTCTTTTAGGAGAATATATTGAAAAATAAAAATTATTTTGTATTTAAAAAATTCGTTTTTCTTTTCCATTCTCACTACTTGTCAAATTACCCTCGTACATTACACCACGCTTTTTCATCCTATTGTACGTGTTCATAACAAACGACAATCTACTTTGTATTTGCCTTTTATTTAATAATCGTGCCTTCCCGGGCTTTTTTGTACGTAACTTTCCTTGAACCAATCTTTGTCTAATAGTAGAGGTGCTTATACAAAGGTGTATCTCACTTTTAATTGCAGTTGAACTTACGAACGATGTTTTCATTGAACAAGTTATGCTTCTGTCTTCTTCAGGGCTAGTTTTTCTTTTTCCACCACGATTTTCTTTCACCTTTCTCCAGTTCTTAAGGTTTGCAACCATTTTCGCAGAACTTGGGACCTTATTTTATATAAATTTGTTGCTTTTGCCTCTATTAAGTAGATCGAGTATAATTGCTCTTTTTTCCGACGAACAATGTTTTGCTCGGCCAATCTTACAACAGAAATGGGTGATTAAGAAATTGTTGAATTATTCTGCAATAGACAGAACTTTATATGTCTGCGTTGTAGTGCCTGCAGCTCTAGTACTGCTGTTCTAATGCATAGGCAAATAATAGTCCATGACTAGAAAACTTAGTAAGTCCCCCTCATATTCGTTACTTTACCGGAAGCGGGTATAGTCAGGAATTTTAAATAATTTCAATATGGTTGAATTTGATGGCGCCTGTGGTTGATTAACTTAATCACTAAGGTTGATATATAACCCCTTTCCACATTAACTTTCGTAATTCTATATACGCATTTCGACAACTAAGTTGTCATCATCAGCAGATAATTGCAAAGTGTCGCACCTGGTAAACCACAGCGAAAAATAGCTGTTCGAAAACAAACTCCGTACGCGATCTGTACCGTTGAGAACCAAGATGTACACTTTATATTCGTTTCAAAAGATTTTTAAAATTGTTTTACTTAAACTAGGTTGAATGACATTGAAAAAAGGAACACGAACACGACCGATAAGTACCTGCATGTGATTTATTACAGTCTTCGTCTTTTTCTGACATTAAGCAGACCGAAAAGGGACGTTTAGTTCGGACACCGTCGATGTTCAAAACATGGCTTTTATTCTTCAAAATGTACATACTTTCATACGTATCTAGTTCGCCATAATTATACACGTTCTTAATCAATTGTAACAAATCGGCGTTAACGCTATGATTACAATCCAATATATGTCTTGCTAGACTCGATTTTTCCGGCCGGTTGAATTTTATATGCGCGATATGTTCTTTATACCGGATTTCTATCGATCGTTTTGTTTGGCCGATGTATTGCTTACTACAATCTAAATATTTAATGCTATATATTCCCAGTTTCTTGTTAGCCTCGACTTTGTCTTTTGCATTTTGCAGGGATTTTATTGAGTTAATCGACCGATAATGAACGTTAAAACCGCGCTTTTTAAAAACACTATTTACATTTTTCGTCAAACCGTGGCTGCATCAGAATTGTCCGTTGTAGATGTTATTTATAAGCATCAGTTTAGACTGCTATTTTCGTGCACATGACTGTATATCTATTATAGGCGTAAAGAATCTATTTTGAATATAAAGTACAATTAAATAGATATAAAATATAAATATTGTATATGTTTTAATACATTATGTTAATAAAACTTTCGACAAAACAACATTACAAAGTAAAGTGCATAATATATGTTAAGCCACAAATAAATAAAAAGAACGTCGTTCTCACAAACAAAACCGTGTCGATGTTGATCAATGTTTCAACATAATGAATGATGACGTCAGGACTCCCGCTGATCGCTAGAGCGCGCTGCGATCACAATGCTCGCCATAAAAAGATTATTGGGTGCTTTTGTTAACGCTGATGAGGGCGGACTGAGATATTAACAAAAAGTCCGTGGCTTTATTACAAGTTATTATTAACAAGGCTGACAGAAACGATAGCAGTTGAATCTCTAAACAATACCCGCGGAATTTTGATCAGTTCTGTGTTCGATTTTAAGTCCGGTAGCCTCCGTTCAATTAATAATTTTCAAATTACTCCTGTCAAATTTAAATTCTCTCGCCAAGTTTTACTGAACTCTCGCCAAGTGACACCGATAGTCGAAGTTTATGGCGCGTAATTAGCAGTAATAAATTTATGCCTCGGCCGTACTTTAATAATAACGTAAGTAATTTGCCCGGTTATTAACTGAGATCGCGTTGTTTGTCCTCCATATCCAGTGGTCTCTTCTTGAAATTATTTCGTTTTATATCTTTTATAAATCGGGCACAGTTGCAGATTTCAATATTGGATAATACTTCTTAGAAAGACATTTCTGTTTGTTAAAATGTGTTCATGGAAACATTGTAACGGTAGAGTTTCAATTTTTTCGTCATAATTATATCATACTTTATATACATATACACAGTCTGTCGCAGAGAAAACAGAACTTTTTAAAAATAAAAGCAAAAGCTTACTATTTTGGTAAAATTCATTTATTTTATTCAAAGTAGTCGCCGCGCGGCTTCAATACAATCTTTCGCAGGGTCAATTAACATGTCGAATGAATGTTTTAAGTTCATCTTAAAGATGTCCTTCGAGATCGCTGTCGACGCCTTTTTAGTGGCTTCGACCTCGGCATAATTTTATATGCGCGATATGTTCTTTATACCGGATTTCTATCGATCGTTTTGTTTGGCCGATGTATTGCTTACTACAATCTAAATATTTAATGCTATATATTCCCAGTTTCTTGTTAGCCTCGACTTTGTCTTTTGCATTTTGCAGGGATTTTATTGAGTTAATCGACCGATAATGAACGTTAAAACCGCGCTTTTTAAAAACACTATTTACATTTTTCGTCAAACCGTGGCTGCATCAGAATTGTCCGTTGTAGATGTTATTTATAAGCATCAGTTTAGGACTGCTATTTTCGTGCACATGACTGTATATCTATTATAGGCGTAAAGAATCTATTTTGAATATAAAGTACAATTAAATAGATATAAAATATAAATATTGTATATGTTTTAATACATTATGTTAATAAAACTTTCGACAAAACAACATTACAAAGTAAAGTGCATAATATATGTTAAGCCACAAATAAATAAAAAGAACGTCGTTCTCACAAACAAAACCGTGTCGATGTTGATCAATGTTTCAACATAATGAATGATGACGTCAGGACTCCCGCTGATCGCTAGAGCGCGCTGCGATCACAATGCTCGCCATAAAAAGATTATTGGGTGCTTTTGTTAACGCTGATGAGGGCGGACTGAGATATTAACAAAAAGTCCGTGGCTTTATTACAAGTTATTATTAACAAGGCTGACAGAAACGATAGCAGTTGAATCTCTAAACAATACCCGCGGAATTTTGATCAGTTCTGTGTTCGATTTTAAGTCCGGTAGCCTCCGTTCAATTAATAATTTTCAAATTACTCCTGTCAAATTTAAATTCTCTCGCCAAGTTTTACTGAACTCTCGCCAAGTGACACCGATAGTCGAAGTTTATGGCGCGTAATTAGCAGTAATAAATTTATGCCTCGGCCGTACTTTAATAATAACGTAAGTAATTTGCCCGGTTATTAACTGAGATCGCGTTGTTTGTCCTCCATATCCAGTGGTCTCTTCTTGAAATTATTTCGTTTTATATCTTTTATAAATCGGGCACAGTTGCAGATTTCAATATTGGATAATACTTCTTAGAAAGACATTTCTGTTTGTTAAAATGTGTTCATGGAAACATTGTAACGGTAGAGTTTCAATTTTTTCCATAATTATATCATACTTTATATACATATACACAGTCTGTCGCAGAGAAAACAGAACTTTTTTAAAATAAAAGCAAAAGCTTACTATTTTGGTAAAATTCATTTATTTTATTCAAAGTAGTCGCCGCGCGGCTTCAATACAATCTTTCGCAGGGTCAATTAACATGTCGAATGAATGTTTTAAGTTCATCTTAAAGATGTCCTTCGAGATCGCTGTCGACGCCTTTTTAGTGGCTTCGACCTCGGCATAACTCTGTCCTTTCATCGGAAAATATAGTTTGGAGAATAGAGACATCATAAGTGGTTTAATCCGGCGAATGGTTGATGGTTAAAATGCCATTTGTAGTTAAAAAAATCAGTAATAAGCATCGAGAGATGAGATGGTGCATTATTAAGTAACAAACGCCAGCTACAATTTTCACGATATTGAAGGCGCACACGACAAATACGCGCCAAAAGACGTTTCATAACACCAAGATAATATACAACATTGACTGTTTGACTAGTTGGTACAAACTTTTTGTGCACTAAGTCTTTCGAATCAACAACTTTTGATTTTGACTTCTCCAAACGGTTTTTTTCGGTCTTTCTATACTTTGATGCTTCCATTCAGAGCTTTGACACTTGGTCTCTGGATCATATTGAAAACACCATGTCTCATCGTCAGTTACAACAGAATACCTGAAGTTTTCGTCCTTTTTTGTCTTTCATCAAGTTTGTACAATATTGAATTCAGTTATTAACCTTGCACAAATCTTTCTCAGTCCCAAATGCTGTGTTAAAATGCGATGAATTGAATCTTTAGAAATATTTAATTCGATTTTCACGTATCGCAATGAAGATTTCGGTTCATTTTTCATAAATTCACGCACAAGTTCGATGTTAGTTCCTGTAACCACAGATTTTTTTTGCGCCACTAATAATATTTATAAAAACAATGGAATCGGTCGTACAGTATGATCTAGAAGTTGAAAATAAACAAAAAAAATCAAATAGTTTGACTTATTTTAACAGGGCAAATCGTAAGTACAAAAAGTATGCAAAAAAAATGGTAAAGTCGATCACAATTTCTTCTCCATCAATTGCTTAATTATACAAATATATATGTGATCAATATAGAGTTTCCCAGCCATGAATCCTGCTTGTTCTTCCTTTCCTTTTATATAGTCTTCTATCTTATTCTTAATTACTTTTGCATACAGTCGTCCAATGCTTGAAAAGGAAGAGAATGATGGATCAAAGCATGCGTAGTTTCAATTTTTAGAAAAGGCGATCGAAATATAGAGGCATTTTTCACATTGTCTTCGGTCGCCTTTTCTAAAAATTGAAACTATGCACGCTTTGGTCCATCCATTTGGTATTCTTTCTTCATTTATAGCCTTGTGGAACACATCTCTCAATTACGTATAAAAAATATGAATTTCATTCCAGACTTTTGACGCGTACTGTATACAGAGACCGCTTATGAAAATTTTGGGGCTTGAGTTTTTTTAGAAAATATTTTGCCGCCCACCGTATACACATAATATTAGCTACAATTAAAAATAAACTTACAAAATCACAGTACAATGTGGGTAACATAATTTTCACATTATTAAACACTGACACGATGAATAAATGCAGACCATATGTAATCCATTGAGGAGTTAAATATATTTACTCTTTCATATGTGGAAGAAAAGTGAGTTGTTAATTTTAAAACCCATATATATGATAAACATACATTATTGTATCGGAGCGATTTAACACAAACTTCGATATAAAAAGAAGTATGCGCGACTTCTATAATTCAACATTCGCGACACTAATCCCCAAATGCTATACATTATTGAGTTGCAGCTTAAAATTTCAGCAAAGGCATTCACGCCGCGCAATATATCATGGGTAAACCCGTACCCTAACTACATGCCTGTGTTATATTAAAGACAATAATTTAAATATTGTTATTCCAAATTAACTCGTTCATTCTTTTTAGATCAATTTTAAATGACTTAGGAAATGTAGAATGTCTTGTAAATTTCTGGTAACAAGAGGATTGAGGTACTCCAATGGTTTAAGAACTTTTTAGTAAAGTATGTAATTTAAAAAGTGCTTTTTATCAATCCTGAACTTGTAGACATTTTTTAGTTTAATATAAACATTTTTATGTTCATCTATTTAGAAATTTGTATTAAGAATGAGTTGAATAATAATCAAGACATTTATATAATGTGAACTTTCAACTCTTTTTAAACTATATCTAATTTCTCTTTGATTTATGCATGTTTTCCCAACCGAAAATATGGAGTTTAATCACTGACCAGTACTATTCTTTTTCCATGACTTTTAATTACAAATTTTTGCGTTGAAGTAGGACTCGAATCTGTATCCACCGTTTGCTAGACGGTTGCTTTGCCAATTAGACCATCAGGTAGTACATTTCCGAGTCTCTTAAATAAATAAATCTCATTGTGGAGACCGATTTAATAGTTACAATCCGATTTTGATGCTAACAATAATATATGAGGGCAGCCGTTTACATTTCGGGAACTGGCAACACTGTTAGTGTTGCTTGCGATATGATGATTACATCGTGAAGTTTGTTATTTTTGACAATATATTTACCTTGACAGTTTTATTATCCGGTCGCTATTTATATTGTTGACAGTAACTTAAAAATGGAATTAACTCGCGAACATTTTCGTGCATTTGTTTTTCATAACTTTCGACGTGGATTATCTCAACAAGAATGGATCGACGAGCTGAATTCTTTATATGGTGATGAAGCACCATCGAAAACTACAGTATGGTATAGTGATTTCAAACTTAGATGGCGTTCTTTGGACCATGAATTTCGTGAAAATCGTCCCACAATAGTTGTTGTGTCGGAAAACATTAATGCAGTGAATTGCTGAATTGATAATGTAAGACAGTCATGTACACATGCACATACCGTGAGATCGAGGTATCTCTCAGATCGAGGTATTAGTAACACCAGCGTGTATAAGAGCCTGCATGAACATTTAGCCGTTAAGAAGCTATGTTCACGTTGGGTACGACATAATTTGACAACCGTTCAAAAAAGGACTCGCAAGAAATGCACAAAAAATACAATGGCGGTGCTTCAAAGAACATTTATAAAGTCGTCACAGGTGATGAATCGTGAATCTATACGTATGAGCCTGCAGCAGTCGACTGTGTGGGTATTCCAAGATGAGCCAAAACCAACAAAAGTTGTTCACGCTCGAAGCACATCAAAACAAATGGCCGTCTGGTTTTTCGGAAAAACCGGTCACGTTGCAACCGTGCCTTTAGAGAGTTGTAGAACGGTCAATTCCGAATGGTAAACAACTATTCGTTTGCCCAAAATTTTTGAAGAAATAAGGAAAACAAACCGAAAACGACAAATCATTCTCCACCATGACGACGCAAGCTCTCACAGGTCGATTCAAACAATTGAATATTTGACCGCGCAAAACATTGGGTTGATGAGCTATCCGACCTACAGCCCTGATCGAGCTGTGATTTCTATTTGCTCCCACACGTGAAGAATAAACTTAATAGTTAACGGTTTTCTACGCCGGAAGAGGCAGTTGAGGCATTCAAAACTCATATTTTGGAGATACCGCCTTCACAGTGGCAGCAATGCTTTTCGGATTGGTTTAAACGAATGCAAAAGTGCATTGATTTTCAAGGAGAATATTTTGAAAAGCAATAAAACTATTTTCGATAATAAAAGAACAAAAATAAAAAAACACAGCCCATGAAACTATTGTGAGTACAATTTTGTGAACATTTAGTTTCTCGTAATGGGCCTGCGCAATGACCGCCTAGATCATCACATCTATAAACTTTTTCTTTTGGGGTTACGTAATCCAAAGTCTATATAAACAAGCCAGCTACGATTGAGCACGATTGAGCAAAAGTGCATTGATTTTCAAGGAGAATATTTTGAAAAGCAATAAAACTATTTTCGATAATAAAAAATTATTTGCTATTCCCGAAATATAAACGGTTACTGTCGTATATAATATTTTATAGTTACAACTTGCAGTCAGGTTTTGCTAATGTTAATAATTCTACATAAATGTATTACGTCCTGGAGATGTGGTTTACAAATTTGGACAAGATATTGCACCATGTCATAAAGCAAAATCGTTTGAGTTGTTTTCTGACAGTAACGTGCAGGTATTTTTCCTGAACAGGAGACTCTCTATACTTAAACCCAATCGAAAATATATGTGATAGTTTAAAACGGATTATTTATTCAATTCAAAATCCGACCCAAGTTGTTTTAAAGCAAAAAATTGGAGATATTTCTGGTAATAATAAAGATTTGAAGGAATTAACTGCGTTATATATCAGAAGCATGCAGAGAAGAATTTCTACCGCGATTAAAGCAAAGGGTGCCTTAACGAAGTATTAATTCATATTATTTAAAAATATATATTAGTCTCTATAAATATTATATTAATAAACAGTTGTTCACGCCAAGTCGTTGTCTTATTTTTTATAAAAATAAAATCAAGAAGATTAATACATATGGTGGCCCTAGTTTTATTGCCTCCCTTGGCTTGGATTGGCTTCGGCGTCTCAACTTTTCAGACTTTTTTGATATTTTCTTTTAAAGCGCTTAATTTGGGATTCTGGAACGAGCGAACAATAAATCTAAGAAGTTTTAAACACTCTTAAATGTCCACCATATCCAAAACAAATTAATTATATACGAAAGAATTTGAAGGTATGTAAAATTTAAATAAATGTAACACAAATAAATGTTTGACCCGTTTTTTTATCGCGCTATAAATTACTCACCACAATGCATCTGCAGCAAAAGCACAAGTACTTTATTAGTACAATGGGAATAATAAATCAAGAGATACATTCGTTTGGTGTGTGTGCGTTAGCTAAATTAGTAGAAGGAAAAGGAATACATGGAATGGATAATTATTTTCCATGTACGTTTATTCTTTTTCCTTCTAATAATTCAGCTCAAGCACAGCCAAAATTTCTTTGCCTACCAGGGTACCACAATCAGATACATCGGCTACGGACGTGTATGTTATGAGTTATATTAATTAGGTGCGTATAATTGAATTAGATTTCTATTGGAATCCATTTCAACTTGTCTGAATTTAGTACACGAAAAGTACCGGTGGTGGGTAGAAAAATGACCACCTGCAAACAATTTAATTCTATCACCATGCTATTTCTCATACCGCCAAGTGCCTGTAACTTAAGCATGTTTATTTATTAAAACTTATTTCTACAAACGGTCTCATCTGTCGATTGCGCAAGTTATAGTTTTGTGTCCACGTAACACGTATAATATACATCTGTAATTATTCTTATTTTTCGTTCCGTAACTCGAAATAAAAGTCATGAAACGGCAGTTGTTCATTTCTAGGTCTCGAATATATTATGGTTTTATTTCACGAATTGTGAATACACTAATCGATGTCACCAATTTTAAAATATTGTAATTAAAAATAGACATACACGAGGAACTATTGATATCTTGTTACGAGGGAGCGTTTTTATATTCGCGGAATGGGGGACAAGGGGTGGAAATAAAAAAACCAAATTATTTTTCTTTTTCAATATATTCACCTGCAAAACGGATACATTTTTCACATCTTTCAATTATTTTATTTATACCCTCATAAAAAGATGATTTCTCTTTATCTGCAAAATACGCCGAAACTGCCTCCTTGACTTCATCATCGGCAGTAAATTTTTTACCCCGCAGCTCTTTTTTTATTTTCGGAAACAGGTAATAATTACTCGGGGTCAGGTCTGGGCTGTAGGGTGGGTGATTCACAATTTCGAAGCCCACCTTATGCAGGGCAGCTAACGCAACGCGGCTCTTGTGGACGGGCGCGTTGTCGTGCAAAAGCAGAACACCTTTTGTCAATTTTCCCCGTCTTTTCTCTTTAATGGCTTCTTTTAGTCGCTCTAATATTGAAGCGTAATATTCTCCGGTTATAGAAACACCTTTATCTTTATAATCAATCAACAATATTCCTTCCGAGTCCCAAAATACCGTTGCCATGAGTTTCCCAGCTGATTGTGACACTTTAAATTTCTTGGGAGCTGCTGTGCCCTTTTTATGCCACTGCATGGAGTCTTGTTTGGACTCAAGTTCATAATGATGAACCCAAGTTTCTCTCCAGTAACAATTCCACTCAATACACCATCCTTGTCTTCATTACAGAGGTCCAAAAATGCACGCGAACACTCTACGCGCTGTTGTTTTTGCGGCGGCGTGAGCATTCTCGGCACCCATCTTGCGCTGACCTTAGACATGCCGAGATGATCGTGTAGGATTTTAAAAATTGTTGTATCTGATACTCCAACCATTTCTGCGAGTTGTTTCTTCTTTAGTCGAGCATCTTCGAGTACAATTTGTTCAACTTTTTGGATAAGTGCTGGCGTGGTCACCTCAATGCTCCTGCCCGGCCTCGGGTCGTCTTCAAGGGATTCCCTTCCTTGTTTAAATAAACTATGCCACTTGTACATCATGGTTTTTCCTGGACAAGAGTCGCCGTAAACCAATGACATCTCATTCATTATGGTCGCGACTGATTTTCCTTGCCTGGTAAGGAACTTTATAACGGCACGATATTCGATTTTTTCCATATTTCACTTTTCACTCCTGATTATGTTACTTGGTTGACGATAGCTCAAAGACTAACTGTCTAATAACAATGAAACTTCGTATTTATACTAATCATGAGTCGCTGCACAGGCCACGCCCCCAATGCGCCTACTCACCCTCCACAACCCGCTCATTCCGCGAATATAAAAACGCTCCCTCGTATTTACGGAAATTTCCGATAGACAAGGTACGAGGGTGTCCGTTTATATTTGGGGAACTGGCAACACTGTTAGTGTTGCCTCCGATCTGATGATCATATCGTGAAGTTTATTATTTTTGACAATATATTTACATTGACAGTTTTATTATCCAGTCGCTATTTCTATTGTCGACAGTAACAGTAGCGAAAAAAATCGAATTAACTCGCGGACATTTTCGTGCAATTATTTTTCATAACTTTCGGCGTGGATTATCTCAACAAGAATGCATCGACGAGCTGAATTCTTTATGTGGTGATGAAGCACCATCGAAAACTGCAGTACATTGTTGGTATAGTGACTTCAAACTTGGATGGCGTTCTCTGGACTATGAATTTCGTGAAGGTAGTCCCACAAATGTTGTTGTGCTGGAAAACATTAATGCATTGTCTGAATTGATATTGCGAGACCATCATGTGACATACCGTGAGATCGTGGCATCTCTAGGTATTAGTAACATCAGAGTGCATAAGATCATGGATGGACATTTAGCCGTTAAGAAGCTATGTTCACGGTGGGTACCACATAATTTAACGACCGCTCAAAAATGATTCGCGTCGATTGGTGCCAAGAAATGCACAAAAAATACAATGGCGGTGCTTCAAAGAACATTTATAAAGTCGTCACAGATGATGAATCTTGGATCTATACGTATGAGCCCGATTGTAAACAACAGTCGACTGTGTGGGTATTCCAAAATGAGCCAAAACCAGCAAAAGTTGTTCGCCCTCGAAGCACATTAAAACAGATGGTGGAACCGTGCCTTTAGAGAGTTGTAGAACGGTCAATTCCGAATGGTACACAACTATTCGTTTGCCAAATGGTTTTGAAGAAATAAGGAAAACAAACCGAAAACGACAGATCATTCTCCACCATGACAATGCGAGCTCTCACAGGTCAGTTCAAACAATTGAATATTTGACCGGGTAAAACATTGAATTGATGAGCCATCCGCCGTACAGACCTGATCTAGCACACTGTGATTTCTTTTTGTTCCCAGACGTGAAGAATATACTTCATGGTCAACGGTTTTCTACGCTGGAAGAGGCAGTAGAGCCATTCAAAACTCATATTTTGGAGATACCGCCTTCACAGTGGCAGCACTACTTTTCGGATTTGTTTAAACGAATGCGAAAGTGCAATGATTTTCAAGGAGATTATTTTGAAAAGGAATAAAATTATTTTCGATAATAAAATTTTTTTTTGTTTGCTATTCCCGAAATAAACGGTACCCTCGTTGAAAATGGCTACATGCTTATCGATCTTTCATTTTGAACGATATTGTTAGCGAAACTTTATTCGATATTTATTATCTTCGTATTTTGTTGGGCGCCACTGAAGATTGAAATATAATATGTATATCAACCTACAGTGATCAAACTATCATCTTGTACTTACTCGGATATATTCTCAGTTATCGAAACCCATTTAATTAGGACCTCCTCTGTATTGATGTACAGCACGCTGTGCAGACGTAGTACTTGAATACTCCCATTTAGCTCGATTTTTGCAATTCCTACCCTTTATGTCAACGGTACAAAGATAACAATTGTCTATATGACGTTTTGCTTTAAGCCAAATTGATTTTCCAAATTTAAGGGCACTTCTTTTGCAGCTTTTCAATAGTTTTAACACGATTTACAAACAAAATTAGGAGCCCAGAGCTTGTCGTTTTTGTTCAGGACCATGCCAAAATACCACAATTACGAACTCTTAACAAACTCTTAAATGTTTTTCTATAATCGTTGAACACATATTCCCCAATATATGGCAAAAATGTTTTGGGTTGTTTAATTTAACACCTTTTTGAACTATTCATGGTGCAAAAACTTCTGTTAATAGTCTTATGCTCTTTAAATATACACGTTATCAACGCATAAATGTACTTAATCACTGAAGGTTGATATATTATCCCTTGCCACATTAATTTTCGAATTCTATATACGTATTTCGACAACTAAGTTACCGAATAAATGTACGACGAAAAAATAATAATTAAGTTTCGTCGAATATAAATTTTGAGGTAATGGACAAAGATTTTGTTATTCTGCTATTATTATTTGCAATAAAAACATGTTATTAATTATATTCAGGAATTAATTACAAAAGGAAATATATATTTGAATAAGCCTCGTATATCACATACTTCAAACCGTGGAAATTCAAAATGTATTCAGACCACACATGTTTACGAATTAATATGATTTTCTATGTCTATCATTATTTGTAAGATTAATTTATATATAAGTGAGAAATACAAAAACCGAAGCAAATCGTGACGGTTCCAATAGCACTCCATGGGTTTGTTGAAAAGAGCACGTACACGCCTAATTTTCTGTATATGAGACGTACCACTCCACAACCTATAATGCATCATCTTAGCTACGAGCTAAATAAGAAACGATACCAAGGTTCCGTTTTTACATGCGTTTGCTTAATAAATCTCGAACCTGCTGCAGCATCGAAAACAATCTTCTGTCTAGAGACTGTTGGAATGTGAGCGCTGAATTGCTGAAAATTGTGTGAAATAATACAAATCTATTAAAGTCCATTCGGTTAAGGAATGGTACATTGCGTCATCGAATCATGCGCGAATTTTGACGTCACGAAACGAAATACCACAACAAATGACGTACCATTGGCGTACTGTTATAAAAGACTTCTAAATATATTGTCTAGGTTTTTTTTTAAATCACTTAAGGTTGATATATAACCCCTTTCCACATTAACTTTCGTAATTCTGTATACGTATTTCGACAACTAAGTTCCCATCATTAGCAGATAATTAAACAGTGTCGCACCTGGAAAACTACGGTCGTAGTTTATTGAAAATCAGAGAATAACGCATAACTAACCAAAAATATTCGTGAATTTTTTACGCACTTTCTAACGATTTTAAAAACTATTCGGACGCAAGCCAGTGATATAGAAAAAAGCACTGAATTGCACACGCAACGCCAGATGAATAAACAACTTGACATCTAGTGCACGTCGATCATACAGACTTTGAAAAAATGCGCCGGGTGGAACGTGTTAAATCCCCTAGGTTATTTTTGATGAAGAAGTCGGAAAAATTTAATTTATTTAGAAGAACTTGTTACTAAAATTAGGGGTGCCTCGGAAACTATTTTTACTGATCCTGAGATTAAATTGTACGCGGTGGCATATTTCTTGCTACAACATGTCTCCCAAAGGCATTTCAAGCATGTTCGATAGGATTATCATCAGAAGAATTTACTGGCCAGTTGTTCACGATGTTTGCTCGACGTGGACAAGAATCGTCATACATTAAAATAAATCTTTCACTCATAGCGCCAGCGTACGGAAGAACAATGTGTGTCAAAATTTCATCCAGATACCTCTGAGCAGTCAGATTGCCGTTTTGTATCACATAAAGATCTGTATGACCTCCTGCGCTTATCCCTGTCCATACCATTACACTTTCACCTTCATATTGCGGCATTTCACGAACAAATTGTAGCTGCTTGCGTGTTTCAGGTTGACGTCAAGTTAAAATACGCCTATTGTCTGGATTTAAGGCGAATCTGGATTCATCACAAAACAATATTTGTGGCCAGTCGTCGTGATTCCAATTTCTATGCTGCTCGTTACATATTTTTCGCGATATTTTATGATGAGCAGTTAGTGGAACGCATACTAGGAGTCTTCGAGTATACATGCTAATGTTATGAAGACGATTTCTTATTGCTTGAGTTGATACTACTCTTCCCGTGGCAGCAGCAAGCTTATTTCTAAGCTGCGCTGCGTTATGAGTGCGGTTTGTACGTGCAAATACTGTTAGGCATCGATCATCTCTTGGTGTTGTAGGTGCTGGGGGTCCTTGTCCTCGTCTTCTCTGAACATCTCCAGTTTCTAAAAATCGATTCCACAAACGCGAAATCACACATTAGTTAACTGCAAGCACTTCAGCAACAGCTTGCTGTCTTCGTCCACCTTCCAACTGACCTATGCCTCTCCAAGTCTGTGCATGAGTCAACTCGCGTTGCCTTTCCATTATTACCCGTAAGTACAGTTAAAGATTAGCTATGATACAGAAAATGGTAAAATCTAACTGTAGTCGAGATCGCTTGCATACGCGCTTTTATACTTTCAAGCAGTGGCGGCTAAACCGACGCGTTGTAGAAGTTGAAACTTGTCAATTCATTCTGTTTCTTGTTTAGAAGCGTTATATTTGCAATGTAAACATATTTGTGTGTCTTATATTATTTATTTATTTATTTTGTTATTATATTATATATATTATGGAGGCTGTTTTTGCAGTTTTCTTATTTGTAATGGCTCTGATTCTCCGCACAGCATATATTGCACAAGAGAGCTTTTTCGAGAGAGCGTCCACTTCATCTTTCCAGGTTATTCTGGTATCTAAATATTTTCGCTAACCCTGCATTCGCGAGAGTTTCTTTCCTTTTGGAAGTGAATGCCAGTTTGACAGTTTTGGCTTCATTAAGGACCAGCCTGAAACCATATATATAGTAAAACAAGATTTTTTAAGAACTGCAAATATGTAATTTAATTGAAGCCAACGATTTTATACACCAAAAACCCACATCGCACATTTATTTAATTTATCATCTGATTTTTGTTCATTAGACATTTTTAACTTGAAATTGCTTCGGCAACTCGTCCTTAAGCTGACCATCATATAATAATAATATGCCTTTATTTCCCAAGTAGTAGTTATACAAGTAATGTAAATACAAAACATTCAACTGAATGGAAAATCCTAAGGAGTTGGTCAGATGAATGACTAGAAGTCATCCCCTGCTCTAACACCAAACCCTTAAAGTTGTAAAGAAATATAAATAACAAAGTAATTGCCTAATATTAAGAACTAATAAAAACCTAACCTAATTGAATTATTCTGCCCGTGCACACAACCGTAACCCAACAAAGTCATTACAATTAAACAAAGTAATATAAAAAAGTAATATAAAAAATTCCCTAGCATACAAGAATAAGTTAACAATGGAAAATATCATGGGACACCCGGTATTTTAGCTTCAGGATTAAAAAATATTTATACATTTTTATATTACACGAAAACATAGCTCCATAGATTTGCGGTTATTAAAATATATCGTTTAAATAAAAATATATTGCGCATATAAAATGAATTTAATTGCTCACCAGCTGCCAGATCTTGGTTATTTATGAAACGAGTTAATCCATACGCACTGTCATACAGTGAAGCTGCTCCTTTTCCGGTAAGACTCTTTCGTATTTTTTTATTGTAGAAACCTCAATCTAGTTGTGCTTAATTAAAAAAATTACGTTTATCGATCGATTGGAACGATATTTATTACGTGTGTTTCACCCCAAATGGATTGGATTATTAAGAAACTGAAAGTGGTTCGGACAAGGCGAGCGAGATTTTTAACACAGCTTGTGAGACTCAATTATGGATTGCAGATGGTGACAGTACTCGACAATTTTGTATATGTACATATATAGGAACTTCCGTAGTGTAGGTTAAAGTACTATGCTAGTTGCATGTGTCCGGTGTTTGAAACTTA
Organism: Dermolepida albohirtum; assembly: GCA_031893035.1. NCBI lineage: Eukaryota > Metazoa > Arthropoda > Insecta > Coleoptera > Scarabaeidae > Dermolepida > Dermolepida albohirtum. The sequence continues at coordinate 318,301 of JAVIWB010002998.1, forward strand.
TCTGCCCTGTGTGCATACGACAGAGCTTGCCACAGATGTTCTAACCTTGAGGCGCGTATGATGTGGAATTGATCGCGCACTGCCACGACGCTTTTTTATGATGTACAGACGCACTTTTTTGTGGAAATTTGTTGTTTTTAATTGACCAGATGCAAGGCATTAGGTGCGTTGTTTCAGTTTAAGTTTGTTGATGCGTGTCTTTAAATATAGTAATAACAATAATAACATGATTTACTGGCCAACTGAAAAAAAATTTCCATAATAGGATAACAAACAGAATACATACAGTGCTTGTATAAAAAGAATGAACTAATATAAATATCCAAACAATAAAAAAATATATGTGAATACATAACTAAAATTATAATTATTTATAACAAATAAAATTATGAATAATATAGAGAAGAATTAAAATTAGTAATATTAAGTGTAAAAGATAGCATTATAGCTTCCATTAGCATTCCTCGCCTTATCTAAAGTTGGTGCTTTATAGATGATATTCGTTCTTGCTCGCGGAACAGCAAAATTATTGGTGGTTCTTGTTTTTAAATAAAAATTCTAGTTTGTTTATGTCATCTATTACTTGTCTGTCTTACTATATATGATATAATAATTTTAAAGAAATGTTTTTAATATTTCTTGTAATATAATCTAAATCGATCCTTTAATATATATTATTGTTGATATTATATTTACATACAAATTTATTTTTAAAATTGCATTACGCGGAGATTGAACACATAGTCTGTTGCAGAGAAAACCGAATTTTTTCAAAATAGTAATTCTTAGTGCCATCCTCTATTTAAAAAAATATGCGTCGGTAAAGCAGATCTTTCACCAATGTTATGTCGAAAGAAGCAGAGAAATTGCGTATAAAGTAGCAATGTGTATTTGGCATTTGTCGGAAATGAATTTTGGACAAAGAGCAAGTATCAAGTTCTGTTTTAAAACACTTAATTTGGTAATACGTGTTTATCAGGTACGAGTGTGTATGAGTGGTATAAACGATTTAAAAACGGTCGTATGGACATAAATGACGACTCTGGGAAAAAGTTCGTGGCGTTTTTCCCGATAGATGGCATTGGTTGCCGATAACTAAAGAACAACAAGTCACAGCGAGACCACCGACGGCTCGTTTTTTAGATAACCTTCCGAACGTTAGTTTGAGCGTAGAAACATTGTAATCGGTGCAGTGGTTGGAAAGTTATTCGCACTTGAAAATGGAGAAGAATAATGAGAAATTTCGCTATATTCTGCAATATTATTATGATAAGGGGAAGAACGCTGCGCAGGCTTGTGATAAAATTTGTGCTGTGTACGGTGAAGGTACTTTAGCGAAATCTGTTGCGCGGAAATGGTTCGCTCGCTTTCGTTCTGGAAATTTTAATGTGAAAGATGTGTATCGTCCAATTGTGAAAAATCTGATGAAATTCTTGAAAAAGTCCAACAAGATAAGCATATCAGCAGTGTCGATATTGGCATGGAGCTAGGCATTGACCACAAAACTGTTTTGAACCATTTACACAAAGCTGGTTACAAAAAAAGCTTGACGTATGGGTTCCTCATGAGTTGAGCGTGAAAAACATGATGGACCGAATTAACATCTGCGATGCGCTGCTGAAACGGAATGAAATCGAGCCGTTTCAGAAACCTTTAATAACCGGAGATGAAAAAATTACTTACGATAATCGGAAGCGTAAAAGATCGTGGATAAAGGATGGTGAGCCGTCACAAGCGTTCGCTAAGCCAACATTGACGCCAAAAAAAGTGATGCTGTGTGTATGGTGGTGGAGGGGAATCGTCCATACTACTTCCAACTGGTCAGACGATTGATTCTCAACTCTACTGTGCACAACTAGAGAGATTACGCCAGGCGATTGAAAGAAAACGGCCCGAATTGATTAATAGGAAAGGTGTCGTCTTCCATCATGACAACGCCCGACCACACACTTCTTTGATGACCCGTCAAAAATTGAGAGAGTCTGGTTGGGAAGTTTTGATGCACCCACCTTACAGTCCGGATATAGCACGACTATCATCTGTTTCGATCTCTGCAGAACTCTCTCAATGGAATTAAGTTGGTTTCAAAAGAAGCCTGTGAAAACTACTTGATTCAGTTTTTCGACCAGAAACCACAGAAGTTTTTCACCGATCATGGATCTACCAAAAAAATGGCGAAACATTGTCGATAATAATGGAGCATATTCGGTTTAAATGAATTCGTCCACGCGCCATGCGGGGACCAGTTGAATTTTACTGAAAAAACGCCACGAACTTTTTCCCAGACCCAATATAACAGAAGCGTTAGTGTCTATGTCTTACTCTTTGTTGAGATTGTGGAATACAAGTTTCACACAATAAAGAAAATTTGTCAGTTTCTGAGGTAGATGAAAACATTTCACTATACTGATTCGATTTAAAGCAACGTAATCGATATGTGGTTACTTATCCTTTTTAAAATCAAATCTAATTTTTCAGTTGTCTAATGTACGTCTTTCTATACATCGACGTAACGTTTGTATTAAGATTTTAAACACTTTACGTAATGAATTAATGCACAATAGAGTATTACGTGTAACTTCAGTTCATCATAGTTCTTTACATTTGAATGTTGTTGCATATTGTATAGTTTCTATCATATTGTCTATGTTTTACTCTTTATTGAGATTGTGGAATAGAAGTTTCACACAATAAAGAAAATTTGTCAGTTTCTGAAATAGATGGAAACATTTCACTACACTGATTCGATTTAAAGCGACGTACTCGATATGTAGTTTCTTATCCGTTTTAAAATCAAATCTAATTTTTCAGTTGTCTAATGTACGTCTTTCTATACATCGACCTAACGTTTGTATTAAGATTTTAAACACTTTACGTCATGAATTAATGCACATTAGAGTATTACGTGTAACTTCAGTTCGTCATACTTCTTTACATTTGAATGTTGTTGCATATTGTATAGTTTCTATCATACTGTCTATGTTTTACTCTTTGTTGAGATTGTGGAATACAAGTTTCACACAATAAAGAAAATTTGTCAGTTTCTGAGGTAGAAGGAAACATTTCACTACACTGATTCGACTTAAAGCGACGTAATCGATATGTGGTTACTTATCCTTTTTAAAATCAAATCTAATTTTTCAGTTGTCTAATGTACGTCTTTCTATACATCGACGTAACGTTTGTATTAAGATTTTAAACACTTTACGTAATGAATTAATGCACAATAGAGTATTACGTGTAACTTCAGTTCGTCATACTTCTTTACATTTAAATGTTGTGGCATATTGTATGATAATTTCTATATAAAAGTCTATTTGAAAATTCAGAGAAAGATGTGTCATGCCGAAAACATTCCTCTTCTTGAAATTAAGTTGAAGTCACGGAGTATTTTACATTCACATTGTTACTAAAAGCGAGCAAATATTTTGTATAACCGTATATACTCAAAAATGGTTTTCTGGTTTTTACTCAACGTGATATACGTACATACTAATCTTTGATAATAAAGAAAATGTACAGCACAATATACCTATGACATAAATTCGCCTCATTAAATATTCGCATACGCATTAACTCATTCAAGAGCTTTCATATCTAATAAGAATTCGATCAATACCGAGAAAATGGATAGCCTGTTATAATAATTAATCGTATGTAAGATGCCTTATGATTATGGGTGTTAAGTAAAACTCGCGGTATAATGTAACGATCAACTGAGTTCTCTAATTGATGGCTAGCAACGCATGATTACACACTCAAATCTGGACGAGTGCTCATAAATAAGAAATACAATAAGCATTGTAAATATATAAAGTTCCATTTGACACGTTGATGGGATTTACAATCTAGAACTATATTAAGAGTGATTTTATGGCCTACATCTAGCAACTATGATAGCTATCTTGATTATATAATTTCTAGAATTGAAAAATCTATTATTTCCATAACTGACACTTATGTGTTTTGTTTGAATCGATTACAAATGCTTATTATTGTTTTGTAGATATTAACTTATTAATTACTATATATATATATATATATATATATACATACAATTATGGTTTTTCTTTTATGATATGCAAGAGATATTTAATGAAACCGTAAAAATTATCATATTTTAAAAGAGCTGAATTTAATTTAAAGATTACTTACTTACATACAGGTTGTTGTTGATATACCCGGTGTTTCAAAAAGAATATACGTATTTCGAATGCATATACATGTTTATTAAACTTTAAGACATATGAATATGAAACTTTACACACATATTTACGAACCTCTCAAGTTCAGATTACAGATGTTCAATATGTCCTACATCGGCGACATGAACAATATCACATCGATACTCAAATTCCTCCCATACTCGGGCAAGCATGTCCTTCGTTACCGATGTTATGGCAGTACGGATCCGGCTCTTCAAATCTTCCAGGTTCTGTGGGAGTGGTGGTATATAAACGTTGTTTTTAACGAAACCCCACAGGAAGAAGTCACAGAGTGTCAATCCGGTGACCATGCAGCCCAGCTGAGACATGTTAAGTCGCCAGATCCTTGATGACCAATCCAACGGTTCGGTAGAGTTTCATTCAGATATTCACGAACTTGGCGACTCCAGTAAGGGGGTGCCCCGTCTTGTTGAAAAATGAAGTTGTCTTCGCGCAAACTCGGAAACAACCAGTTTTGTAACATAGCGAGGTACTGCTGACCGTTAACCGTGTTTCCATCAAAGATGAATGGGCCGTAAATAGATGATCGGGATATTGCACAGAACACATGATTTTGGGCGAATCTCGTACATGTTCAATGGCTGCATGTGGGTTTTGTAGATCCCAAATTGGAACATTGTGTTTGTTTACCAGACTACAAACATGGAAAGTCGCTTCATCACTGAACACGATGCGTTGTACGAAAGTGTTATCATTGTCAATAGCATCATGAATCTCGTTACAAAATGCCACACGTTTCCGTTTGTCATTAGGACGCAGAGCTTGTAACAACTGTAACTTGTACGGCATCATAATCAACTGACGTCTCAAAACACGCCAAATTGTAGTTATAGGCAGTTGTAACTCCCGACTGGCACGACGAGTTGATTTCGAAGGATTACGTTGGAAAGCAGTTTGAATTCGTGCAACATTTTCTTCGGAAACCAGAGGGCGGCCAGAACTCTTTCCTTTACATACACATCCTGTATCTACAAACTGTCGATACCATCTGCGAATGTTCCACCCATTGGGAGGATCAATTTGGTACCTGAGATGTCTTTGCACTGTAATCATGGAAGTGCACTTCGTAAGCTCGAGAACACAAAATTATTTCTGCTGCGGAGTAACAATTTTGAACATATGACGGTTACCAAGAAAAACAGAAGACAACTGACATCTAGCGGCTGTTAAATAAACTAGACTATGTATTCGTTTCTCCAATAGCCGAGCCGAGGCGCAGATATCGATAGTTTGGACAAAAAAAATACTTCGTAATAAGTATATTCTTTTTGAAACACTCTGTATTATAAAAGACATAAATAGAACCATAAATGTTAATACGAGGGTAGTCGTTTATATTTTTACATAATTATTTTTTGATGATGATAATTTAGTTGTCGAAATATGTATACGAACATTGACATGGTGAGGAGTTTTATTTACCTTTTTCGATTAATTATTATCGCTATTATATCGAAAGAAGAGGTCTGAAAGCATTACATGAATCTAAAATATGTATTGTAAATTCGGACCTTATTTTCTTGTAGTACAGGGTGATAACATGGTGATTCTGTTGATTATTCTTTCATTTTTATTACAGAAAGGCGTACGTGCATTTAATTACGACTTCCAGTTTTAATTAAATACAAATTCTTAAAAACTTTACGTAGTTGTTAATGTATCCATTTATAATCGCTGGCCTTACATTTCATTTCTGCAGAACACATAAACGTAGTAGAATACCACCACATAATATTCGTAATCAATCACTTATGGAATGGGTACATTAACTTTATATAATTGCCGGTGGCCAGTGAAGTTATAACTCTTCAGTCTAAACTTTAATGATCTGTTTAACTGCTTCTACTTAGTTAGCGGACTATTCACTGTTTAAAATGTCTATATGAAGATCGTTAACATAAAATTACTGGGGATGAACTATTTTGTTTCTTGTTCGTCTATATTGGACAGTGTAAGTAACAACTTTGTCGAATAAGTTGTTAGCTTTATGGTTTATAATTGAGTTTGGTTTCGCTTCTTCTTTTTTTACCCTTTAAATGTACGTACTTAAAACACGTTTCTTAACTTTAATGGTGGACAAAGCAAGTAGAAAATAAATTTCTTTATGCCTTCGTAAAATAGACAAAGTTTGCCGGAGAATTATATTCTTTGTTTTCATTTGCAGGATATTCTATTATAATTATATTTTAATGCTCTTTTTATGACTTTGTACACAACGTGTAAAAAGATTAAAATAATTTTACTAATAATAAGTAGATAAAGATGCCTTTTTTCTTACTTTAAAACTCGAGACACTGTACACAAAATATATTTGATTCAACAGGTTTGACTAGCAAAAATAATGCCTTTATGGAAATCCTGAAGTACGAGTTTTGTTTGAAAAGTCTATGGAGTGACAACAAAGAAAGGAACTGGTTTAAAGTTGTATTTACTTAGTATCCATATTTTTCTATTTCATAGGATTGTTGTGTATGATATAGGCAGTCCGCGTACCTACACTCCGCGCAACATGAATAGGACCAACTGCATATATGACATTTGTAGTTGGTATAAACATGGTAGCGCGCTGGAATTGTTATTTTCGAAAATAAGAGGGTTGATAAAAAGATGTATGTAGGTACCAAATATAATTTTTGTAAAAGTCAGTGCAAATGTACGTTACTAATGACAATAAGTAGAGTAATTAAACGCCACTTGAATACGACCAATCTACAAAATAAAAGATTCGTTTGCAATAACAAAATACTTTATTGTTCAATAATGAGTACTTTTGCCATTATTTCTTATAACCTCAAATAGTCGGGATGGAATGGAATTATACAGGGTTCTCAAGTAGTCAACGGGAAGTTCCGCCCAACTTCGTTTCAGCGCCTGCTCTAGTTCGTCAGCGCAACTGAATTGGGTAGCATTGGAGTACAATTTACGCGACAACCATCCCCAAACATTTTCTATGATGTTCAGGTCGTGGGAGAGCGATGGCCAATCGAAAACCTCCATGCCTTGTTCTTGAAACCAGCGTCGAACAATGCGCGCGGTGTGAATACTTGCATTATCCTGTTGGAAAATAAATGGCCCACCTGCCATAACGTTGGAAAATTTGACTTTCACCTGTTGCAGCAGCTGGACGTACTTTTCCGAATTCTGTCTGCCCTTCACTATTACTAAATCAACAGGTCCGTTATAGGAAACAGCTCCCCATACCATGACTGAACCAACATCGGCTCGCCTTCGTGACTGAATCACTTCATCTTTACGTAAATCGTGGAAATAATAAGAAAACTCATCCGGGCCATCTAAATTAAACTTCTTCTCGTCACTGAAAATAACAGTTTGCCATTCTCTTGTCCACCCCATTTTTAATTGAGCAAACTGAAGACGTGCAGTGCGCTGAAATTCCCTTAAAGGAGGCCGTCGTTTAATTTTCAAACGTTTTAAATGCGGACAGGTCTTCAGTAACTTCTGTACAGTTCTTACCGATGCATTCGTTCCAACGTTATTCGCGATTTGTCTTGCCGTTAATGCCGAATTCGATGCTTCGCGTAATATGGCTCGACGTTCTCTCTTAGTTGTAACGGATGTTGTTCGCCCTTTAAAACGTTTTCCATAATTCTCGGGATCCCTAATAAAATTGTTCACAACCTGGTGTGATCGACTTATTTTCTTTGCAGTAGCCCTTGAGGAATACCCTTCTTGATGGAACGCTTTAATTTTTCCAATTTCTTCCATACTTAAGCACTTCTGTCGTCCCATCGTTGCACAATACCCTTAATTGCAGATGTTTGTTTATCCGGATACACATTGTAACTCGACACTCATCCGGTAGCTTACTATTAAATACTGGTCGTATCCAACCGGCGCGGTGCATTTTATATGTACGTGGTACTTACGTCACCCAATGCATAACGTTAGGCACTATTGCACAATAATGCGTATTATTTGCCATATCATACCATTACAAACTTGCATTGTATTTTTAGTAAATGAATTGTTTTTCAAACCACCGAAAGCTTGCAACAAGTTGGGTGGTCCTATTCATGTTGCGCGGAGTGTATACAATATAATTTCTTTGGTACGTAGACTTCCGCGGTCGTGGTCCATGCTATCTGCTTCTGGGTTTCCGGGCTGGAACCGCGTCACTAGTATATCTGCCGACGTTTCAGTGCAGTAGTTCAGCCCTGAAGATGTCCCATACAAATGGGTACGAAACGTCGGCAGATATACTAGTGACGCGGTTCCAGCCCGGAAACCCAGAAGCAGATAGCAATATAATTTCTTTTTGTACAAATGTGCATACAATAAATTTAAGATTTAGAGGCACTCTAATGCCACCTTTGCATCGAACGAAATTTTATGAACATCAATTTCAATTGATTTTGTAATGGTATGCCAGCAGTAGAAGATTTATTATTTATTATTTATTATTTATTATTTATGAATTAAACTTTGAAAGCCAATAGAACTCAAAAACCAGGTGAACATAGAGTAGAAAAATTGAATTCTGAATATGCACCGGTGTTGCTCCTACAATGTCTGGAAGACTCCAAAGTTTGCAAGCAGTTGTGAAACAAAAATTTGCACAGAAATATAAAACAAATAAAAGCCTAGAAATGTTTGCATATGTGGATGAATTTGCTAAAACTTACAAAGTCGAAGGGCGACATTTAAAATTGTTTTTTTAACAGTTGAAAATCATTTAGTCGTGCTGGCACAGAATTTTGAAAGCATATTTTGTTGACGACAAATTTATAGCAAGTTATGAATAGATTAGAGCTTCATTTCAAAATATTCCCGAAGGTCTCACAACTACTGAAGGAAAAATCTTCATATACTTCATTGCAAGTAGCAAAATTAAAAGACAATTTAGTAATAAGTCATCGTTGGAATTTAGGGCAGGGGTGGAGGAAACATTTTCTGTACTAATAACAAGAGCGTATTCTATTACAATTGTGAACATCATATCTACATATGTAAAACCGGGTTTTCTACTGTGGCTGCTTTTAAGGCAAAATATTAGATTCCATTTAAATATAGAAAAAGAATTTATTTAGAATGTAAATTTCAAATATTTCTTTCGAAAACTCTTGCTTTGCTAGACAGGTATAAGAAAGTTACTGATAATTATCAAACTTGTCTGTCGCAGAGGAAACCGAACCTTTTTAAAATAGTAATTCTTAGTGGCATCATCTACTAAAAAAAGAGTAAATATCAAGTTCTGTTTTAAACTCGGTTAATCGTTTACTGAAACGTTTCATTTGATGAAACAAATGTATGGTGATACGTGTTTATGACGTACGAGTATACATGATTGGTATAGACGATTTAAACAGAGTTGTACGGACATAAATGATGACGAACATTCTAGTGCAAAAAAATCTGTGGTTACGGAAAGTAACATCGAACTTGTCCGTGAATTTATCAGAAATGAGCCAAAATTGATAATGCAATACATGGGAATGAAATTAAATATTTCCGAAGATTCAATGCATCGCATTTTAACACAGCAATTGGGACTGAAAATGATTTGTGCAAGGTTTGTACTACACAATTTAACTGAATTCAATATTGCACGAACTTCATTAAATACTCAAAAAAGCACGAAAACTTCTCCAGGTCCAAGCGTTAAAACTCTGAATGGAAGCATCCAAGCGAAGAAAGACCGAAAAAATGCTGTTTGGAGAAGTTAAAAGTAAAGACAATGTTGATTTGTTTTATGATTCGAAAGGCATAGTGCACAAAGAGTTTGTACCAACTAGTCAACCAGTCAATGCTGTATATTATCTTGGTGTTATAAAGCGTCTTTTGGCGCGTATTAGTCGTGTGCGCCCTCAATATCGTGAAAATGGTAGCTGGCGTTTGTTACATGATAATGCACCATCTCATTGCTCGAGGCTTATCACTTATTTTCTAACTACAAATGTCATTTTAACCATCAACAATTCACCGTATTCACCGGATTTCTATCTATTCTCCAAACTACATTTGCCGATGAAAGGACAGCATTATGCCAACGTCGAAGCCATTGAAAAGGTTCGACAGCGATCTTGAAGGACATCTCCAAAGATGAACTTAAAAATTCATTCAACATGCTAATTGACCCTGCGAAAGATTGTATTGAAGCCGCAGGCGACTATGAATAAAATAAATGAATTTTACTAAAATAGTAAGCTTTTGTTTTTGTTTTAAAAAAGTTCGGTTTTCTTTGCGATAGACGTGTATATGCAATTGTTCGTAATAATTTATATCACAATGTACTTTTATTACTTTTCTTTCATGAATATAACAGTTTTGAAAAGAAAACTAATATTTTTTCTTATTTTTTCGATATACTTGCGTCCCCCATTTAATGATATCGTGCCCCATTAAGAGCATTTTCACGTGCAACACAAGTTAAGAATCACTGACTGGTCTCCAAATAGTTTTATCTAAGTTAAGACAAAACTATTTGGCGACCGTATGTACGAGGGAGCGTTTTTATATTCGCGGAATGAGCGGGTTGTAGAGGGGTGAGTAGGCGCATTGGGGGCGTGGCCTGTGCAGCGACTCATGATTAGTATAAATACGAAGTTTCATTGTTATTAGACAGTTAGTCTTTGAGCTATCGTCAACCAAGTAACATAATCAGGAGTGAAAAGTGAAATATGGAAAAAATCGAATATCGTGCCGTTATAAAGTTCCTTACCAGGCAAGGAAAATCAGTCGCGACCATAATGAATGAGATGTCATTGGTTTACGGCGACTCTTGTCCAGGAAAAACCATGGTGTACAAGTGGCATAGTTTATTTAAACAAGGAAGGGCATCCCTTGAAGACGACCGGACAGGAGCATTGAGGTGACCACGCCAGTACTTATCCAAAAGGTTGAACAAATTGTACTCGAAGATGCTCGACTAAAGAAGAAACAACTCGCAGAAATGGTTGGAGTATCCGATACAACAATTTTTAAAATCCTACACGATCATCTCGGCATGTCTAAGGTCAGCGCAAGATGGATGCCGAGAATGCTCACGCCGCTGCAAAAACAACAGCGCGTAGAGTGTTCGCGTGCATTTTTGGACCTCTGTAATGAAGACAAGGATGGTGTATTGAGTGGAATTGTTACTGGGGACGAAACTTGGGTTCATCATTATGAACCTGAGTCCAAACAAGACTCCATGCAGTGGCATAAAAAGGGCACAACACCTCCCAAGAAATTTAAAGTGTCACAATCAACTGGGAAACTCATGGCAACGGTATTTTGGGACTAGGAAGGAATATTGTTGATTGATTATAAAGATAAAGGTGTTTCTATAACCGGGGTAAAAAATTTACTGCCGATGATGAAGTCAAGGAGGCAGTTTCGGCGTATTTTGCAGATAAAGAGAAATCATTTTTTTATGAGGGTATAAATAAATTAATTGAAAGATGTGAAAATGTATCCGTCTTGCAGGTTAATATATTGAAAAAGAAAAATAATTTGGTTTTTTTATTTCCACCCCTTGTCCCCCATTCCGCGAATATAAAAACGCTCCCTCGTATCAATCCACCGCCGTATATTTAAGCATATGTTCGAATAAATCAAACTGCACAAATTATATTCATTTACAGTCTCAAACATTTCCACCAATTCTAGCTTGCGACTTCGTAAAATTTATGAGAACAGAATAAACATCGATACTCCTAAAGAAAAATATTTATACAGCTCATGTGCAGAGCGTACATAATGGTGATCCATGGGGAATATCATAAATTGCTTGTAATAAATATATTTTTTAACAAGTTCTCGAGACCCGAAAGATCATCTTATAGAGGAAAAAAAACTGAAACTCATCGGCTTCAATAATTTAACACAAAGGAACGAGATTTTTCACTGCCGTTCCTAATAAACCATCATCATGCCTAAACAATGAACGTCAAAACTAATAGGTTATGATTTTAACCGGTGTTAAATGACCAACACCCACATTCTCTGTTATAATTTGTACAGGTAGTTTTCGTTCTGTATAGGTTTTGTAAATGATTGCAGTGCCCGTGTGCTTGAATCAAACACTCGATGCATAGATATTATATCGATAACGTGATGATTATGCTTTAAGTATAATTATCATATACTCAAGCTGTAAAATAGTATCGAACCTTAATCGAAACGGGAACTCTTAAGAATTGTTTAATAATTTTTAAAATTCTTTTCTTGTTGATAACAAATTATATTTGAATTCTGCAGAAATGGTTAAACATTTTTAATAAATTACTTTCACCGTTTAGAGAAATATTGGCACTACCGGCAATAAATGAGAGATTACATACTATCGATCGAATCGCTCTTTCTTTAAACGAAGGTAGCCGTTTTTTTGTTATGGAAAATAGTTTTATTGCTTTTCAAAATATTCTCCTTGAAAATCAATACACTTTTGTATTCGTTTAAACCAATTCTAAAAGCATTGCTGTCGCTGTGAAGGCGGTGTCTCCAAAATATGAGTTTTGAATGCCTCAACTGCCCCTTCCGGCGTAGAAAATCGTTGAGCACGAAGTTTATTCTTCACGCGTGGAAACAAAAAGCAATCACATGGTGCTAGATCAGGGCTATACGGAGGATGCCTCATCAATCCAATGTTTTGCCCAGTTACGAGGGAGCGTTTCTATATTCGCGGAATGGGGGACAAGGGGTGGAAATAAAAAACCAAATTATTTTTCTTTTTCAATATATTCACCTGCAAGACGGATACAATTTTCACATCTTTCAATTAATTTATTTATACCCTCATAAAAAAATGATTTCTCTTTATCTGCAAAATACGCCGAAACTGCCTCCTTGACTTCATCATCGGCAGTAAATTTTTTACCCCGCAGCTCTTTTTTCATTTTCGGAAACAGGTAATAATCACTCGGGGCCAGGTCTGGGCTGTAGGGTGGGTGATTCACAATTTCGAAGCCCACCTTATGCAGGGCAGCTAACGCAACGCGGCTCTTGTGGACGGGCGCGTTGTCGTGCAAAAGCAGAACACCTTTTATCAATTTTCCCCGTCTTTTCTCTTTAATGGCTTCTTTTAGTCGCTCTAATATTGAAGCGTAATATTCTCCGGTTATAGAAACACCTTTATCTTTATAATCAATCAACAATATTCCTTCCGAGTCCGAAAATACCGTTGCCATGAGTTTCCCAGCTGATTGTGACACTTTAAATTTCTTGGGAGGTGCTGTGCCCTTTTTATGCCACTGCATGGAGTCTTGTTTGGACTCAGGTATGTTATCAACGGGTGCAATGCAACCAAAAAGTAACGCATCGAAAGTCCAAGGATAACCACTAGATAAGAATATTTGTGTCTGGAACTGTTATTTAAGCGGAATAGGTGGTTAACAGCTCCACGACTTCACGCAGAATTAAATAAAAATCGAGAAAATTCGGGGTCATTGACCACCGTAATAAAACGTTTACCAAAGGTGGGACTAAAAGGGCAATTTGGTGTTCGTATACCATTGCTACGATCACGAAATCGTAATAAATGATTACAATAGGCCAAGGAGCACCAACATTTGGATGTGGAAATGTGGAAGCGGGTTCTCTGAACGAACGAAACCAAATTCCAAGTGTTTGGAAGTAATAGGCGCGTTTTTGTTCGCAGACGTGTTGATGAAAGTACGATACCAGAATGTGTTGTGGAGGTTCAGTTCTTGCTGAGGGATCATTTTCTTTTAATAGTGCTGGAGATTTGCATAGAATTGATGAAATTTGAAGAAAAGAAGGGTATTTGAAAATTTTAAAGGAACACGCAATTCCGTCCGGAAATAAATTGATAGCAGGATTTTATTTCCAACAAGATAATGACCTCAAACACAGTGCTAAACTTTGTAAGGACTATGTGAAACAAAAAGAAGAAGAAGGACTTCTTTTAAATATGGTTTGCGCCGCACAATAGCCCGATATGAATCCTATCGAGTTGCTGTGGGATAAGCTGGACAGAAAAGTGAGAAAACACTATTCAAAATGGCAGCAACAGCTGTGGGAACACATTACAAATGCTTGGAAGAATATTAAAGTTGAAACTCTTCAAAAAAATGTGTTGAGACCACAAAAAAATTTGTAAAGAAGTTATTAAATCTAATAGGATTTAATTCTAAGAATAGGACGTATATTAAATTGTTTGTGAAATAACTTCAGTGTGTGTTTGGCGCTTAACGGGGAAAGTTCGGAAATATTCTGTGCGAATTTTACCGCGGATGCAGGTGGGATACTGTGTAATTATACAACTTGGTTGTCGAAATACGTATACAGAATACGAACATTGATGCGGTAAAGGATTTTATTTACCTTTTTTTGATTCATTCAATTGACCACAGTCTCCAGTAAATTTACCTTCAAAACAGATTGATTATAACGATTTTATTTCTACATTGTTCGAATACTTTCGCGTACTGCTTGCTGTTGTGAGCAATGAATAAAACACCGGTAACAAGAACTGGCCTTTTATTACAATTTATAATTCGAGATTAGCGCTATAGGGAGTATGTACGTATCGAGTACGGTCGAGATTGATCAGTAGCAGTTACTAATAGAAATCCGGAACTATTTAATACCACTTCGCTTCGTCACTTACAATGAGTTACAGTATGATTATCGATAGTCAATCATCAACAGACAGTTTTATGTTCGACGAGTTATACGTTTCAGAGGGATTAGAATTGAGCGTGGCTACAATCGTGTGCACTACTATATAAGCGTGTATACGGTTCTTAAGTAGGTACTATTGTGTTTATTTTTATTAAATTGGAACGAGCTTTCGAATATAAGGATTTAATCTTTTTATATCGAAATTAAATGTTGATATTATATTGGGTTGGCAACTAAGTACTTTCGGTTTTTACTGATAGAGAGCGTTGCTTTATTTTTTGTATAACGTATGTTAGTGCTGTACTTTAGCGTTTGTCGCGTGATACTAGTCACATTGACGTAACTTCAGAAGCAAGTAGTGCGTGATTTTTATTAAAGCTATTAGTTGTGGGTTAATTTTAAATGGAGTGCAGAAACGAACATTTTCGACATATTTTACTATTTTATTTCCGTAAAGGAAAGAAAGCTGCTGCGGCTCACGAAAAGATATGTGAAGTTTATGGTGCTAATTGCTTAACAGATCGCACGTGTCAGAATTGGTATAAAAAATTCCGTTCTGGAGATTTTTCCCTCAAAGATGAGCAACGTTCTGGTCGGCCTACTGAAGTTGATGATGACCAAATCAAAGTCATAATTGAAGAGGATCATCATATAACTTTTCGAGAGGTTGCGGAAAGGCTACATGTATCGCACACAACAATTGAAAAACATTTAAAACGTCTTGGGCTAGTTAAGAATCTTGATATTTGGGTACCTCACGAATTGAAAGAAATTCATTTAACACAAAGAATCAACTTTTGCGATATGCACCTTAGACGAAATGAAACCGACCCTTTCTTAAAAAGAATTATCACTGGTGATGAAAAATGTGTCCTGTACAGTAACATAGTTCGAAAACGATCATGGAGCAAACACGATAAACCAGCTCAAACCACATCGAAAGCTGAATTGCATCCAAAAAAGATCATGCTGTCAGTTCGGTGGCATTACAAAGGTTTTTTGAGCTGCTTCCAAGGAACCAAACGATCAATTCTGATGTTTACTGTCAACAATTAATAAAACTGGACAAAGCAATCAAAGAAAAACGGCCAGAATTGTCAAATCGGAAAGGTGTAGTTTTTCACCAAGGTAATGCAAGGCCTCACACATCTTTGGAAACTCGTGGGAATCTATTGGAGCTTGGCTGGGAAGTGCCACATCCCCCATACAGCCCTGATCTAGCACCATCTGATTACCATTTATTTCGAAGTTTGCAGAATTCTTTGAATGGTAAAACTTTCACAAATGACGATGACCTTCACTCGCACCTGGTTCAGTTTTTTTGCTGATAAGGACCAGAAATTTTATGAGCGCGGAATCATGCAGCTGAAAGAAAGATGGCAAAAGGTCATTGAGCAAAATGGAAAATATATAATTGATTAAAAGCTATTCTTTGTTTAAAAAAAAAGTGTTTTATTTTATACTACAAAACCGAAAGTACTTAGTTGCCAACCCAATACATCGTGTTTAATAAATAGTTATAGACGAACATTATATTATTTTCTGCTATTCCATCGTTAATTAAATACACAGAAATTAATTAAAAATTTCTACGCTGGAGAAGGACTCGAACCTCTATCTGCCGTTTTCTAGACGACTGCTTTATCAATTAAGCCACCAGGCAGCGTAACTTCGTTTAACACGCCATAAATCGCATTATGGAACAGATCTAATATTTATATAAAACCCGCAGTCAGGTTGTTATGATGTCAATAATTATATATAAACATATAATTAAGCTTAATTATATTTTTATATATAATTATTGACATTAGTTATAGACGATTTACATTAATTAACGAATGTTCCATAAAAATGATAAATTAAAAAAAGCGAATTTAAAATTAATTTTTTGGGGGTCAATATGTTTGTGAAGAAGTATCTGAACACCTTGTATTTTAACTTTTTCGGATAAGTTTTAAAAGAACGTCTGAGAATAATTCGAATATTAATAACTCCCTGTTTACGACATGTTTCGAGAATATGAACTCTCTTCAGTCAAACTGTGGTGTCGCTAAAGTTTTAAAGTGTCCTGTGCATATACATATTGTGGCTGTAATGTCATACATTTGACAAGACGAACACGAACTTCATTTTTTCATACGATTACACGTTTGGAGGATAAAGGAAGATGGAGGTATTGTTTTTTTTATTCTTTGCTGTATCGCAAACGATACAATATTTGACAGAGAGCAAGTTTGTTAATAATACCACAGTTTGCTTGAACAGAGTTGATATACTCGAAACGTCTGGTAAACAGGGTGTTTTTAATATTCGAATTATTCTCAGACGTTCACTGCTTATGCTTATGCTAAGTTTAAAAGTGTCCTGTCCATATACGAATTGTGACGATGATGTACATATATATGTGTATAATACTTGGTGAGCCTTTTCCACATCCATTCCAGAATTTGACAGTTAGAGATCAAACAACTGCTTTCTAATGTATTATCACTGATAACCACAGCCTGAAATAAATTATAAAGGATACAATTACAAATGTTACATTTAAGCCGGTTTGTAGACACAATCTACGGATGCTCTACGACGGCGTCGAAGTCATGTAGAAAACGTGAAAGGCATTGGTAGACAACAGTACTTTATGGGTTTTATACTAGAGACTATAAGCTTCATGTTCATAGATATTATAAACGTGGAGTCACGGGAGAAAGTAGTTAAAAGTCTCAGAAAAGAAGAAATATATGAAAAAATTCAAATTTGATTATTCATGTTCGTGGCAGTCACATTACTTAAATATTATGGAATATTATATCATTAAAAAAGTAAATAAGGATAAAGTATATATGTACCTCGTTCCTGAAATTCTATTGCACAACAGTCACCAAAACACTAACAATTCCGAGAAATTCAGAGGATAATTAGGGTTGCTAATGAGTCACAAAGATAACACAATTACGTTTTACCGATGTGTGATGATTTCAAATGCCGAAATGCAACTGATGGACCCATTTCACATTTTTATACATGCATGAAGTGGGGTATCAGGCATAATTACACAGCATAAATATTTTACAATTATGGCTTACGGAGGAGCCTACAGTGCAATGTCGTATATTTGGTGGAACAAATGCGAACTTCGTCTTTTCAGACTGTTATATACTTAGACGATAGAGGGAGGTATTGTTTTTTCATGGATAAATTTGAATATGTTTTTGGGGGAGTATAAAATGTTGCATTTTATTTTTTTTCGCAGAAAAAACACAAAAACTTTCAATTTAACAGAAATTTTATTGCAAATATTCTTGCAAAAGGTAGAGGGGTTAGTGTAATAGCTTCCACAAATAGACTGGACAGCAGGATTTTACGAGATTCGTTAGAAAGTCAGTATAAAGAGAAAAAAGAGGAATTTAAAAAATGGAGTCTAGAAATGAAAATGGAGAAAACTGAATATATGACAATAGAATATACAAGGAAAGACATTCACTAAAGAATATAAATATCCTGGGATTGCTCTAACAGACGATGGAAAAGACAAGAGGGACATAATGCAAACAGTGGGAAGAGGAAGAGCAAGCACAAACCAGTTAAACTCAATACAGAACAAAAAACACTCAAAAGAGTAGTGAAAAGCATAGCTACATACGGCTCAGAAGTATGTATTGTAAAAAGGAACACGCAAAACTGAATAAATGCAGTAGAGAAAAGCTACTAGCGAAGCTATAGGTGCAAGAAAGAATTGCACAAGTCAGCGACAAATTATAGCTTTTGAAAGAGAAGTTCCAACTCATTCGTTACACTAAAACCAAAACTTCAGATGCGTTTAGTTCTTTAGAAGATAAATATTTGATTCAACCCAGAACAAGTTTATGCATTTTAAAAATCTCCATTTGAATACTGTATTCACATTACCGTTAGTTTCAAAATGTCACAAATTAAGCATACAAAAGATGGTGGACATACAGTAAAATGCTATGTATCTCTGATGGATGATGCTAGTAGTTAGGTATTATTTACTGCCAAATTATCCACGTTTGTTGATTTCGTAGTCATTTCATAAATACTTAAACCAAATTGACTTCAACATATATGCAAAATAGTCTGTAAATATTCTTATTTATTTTTTTTTTGTTACAAATGCATTTTAAGATTGTTAAAGAGCTTTTTGATTAATGTATTTTAAATGCTATTAACGAAATAACACACAACACGCACATATATAGCGTTCGTTAACAAACCGTTTCAATAACAATAATAATCAGACCCCACGAAATACAATACAATTTAATTTAATGGCAGAGATCGTAGTACAGTGCGAATGAAAGCTGAATGCGGCAAGAAAAATATTAATCAATTAATAACCTGGCACGTCAAAGGGTCCTTAAATGACCAATAACAAGTTGTAAATGATTATAATCAAATGATATGAAATATGAGCGAGACTGAGCGATGCGTCGAACTTATCAGGAATGTTGTCAGATTACCGATCCGTAGGTGGCAGACTCTCTTACATATGCGAGGCTTTAATGTAGCTTATTTGTCATGCGAGGGTATGGGAACAGAAATAATGACAGAAAAGATTGGGAGATCAATCAATGGAACCCCGCGTAAAAAGAAATATTATGTTAAAAAGTCGCATTACGTGACTTATCAAAATAATATTAAAGTCTGAGTGTTATGTCCAACATGATGAATTGTCTATATTCGCGAAAATGCTTGTAAAATATATGCACATATTTTATACGAGCTTTCAATTCTCTATTGATATTCACATGTATCATAAAATAATAACTAACTAAAGGAAATATTAAGTAACATTACATTACATTGTAAAGAACAAAAGAAATATTTTATATACATTTCACTCTATATTATATACTTATTGCGAATAATTTCGTCTGTTAATACACTATTGAGCAAGTACAATATAGGTTACAATCTCCTTTATACGAGGGTAGTTTGACAAGTAGTGAGAATGGAAAAGAAAAACGAATTTTTTAAATACAAAATAATTTTTATTTTTCAATATATTCTCATAAAAGAGCAATACATTTATTGCAACGGTGCTCCAATGCCCTTATGCCATCTCTAAAATGCGATTCCGGAAGGCTTGCAAAATACTCATTTACGAAGATGATAAGCTCATCGTTAGACGAAAATTTCTTTCCACCTAGTGCCGTTTTCAATTTTGGTAAAAGGTGGAAGTCGGAAGGGTCTAGATCCGGCGAATAAGGCGCATGTGGTAATAATTGGAAGTGCAACTCGTGGATTTTGGACATCGCAACTGTTCTGGTATGCGAGGGAGCGTTGTCTTGGTGAAACGGAATTTTTTCTTTGCCATTCCTGGCCGTTTAGCACGAATCTCAACATTTAATTTTTGTAGAAGTTCTGCATAATATTGTCCGTTTATTGTGGCACCTTTCTGAAGGTAATCAATGAGCAAAATGTCCTTTGAATCCCAAAAAATTGATGCCATCACCTTGTTTCCCGATAAAGTGGTTTTCGCTTTCTTTGGAGGTGCAGAACCACGTTCTAACTATTGTTTCGACTGTTGTTTAGTTTCGGGTGTACTGTAGTGTATCCAAAATTCATCGCAAGTAACAAATCGTCTACAAAAATCAACCGGATTCCGCTTATAAATGTCCAAATACTCATTGGAAATGCGCAAACGAGTGAACTTTTGATCAGTCGTAAGCAATCGCGGTACCCATCTTGCCGAAAGCTTAGAAAGGCCCGATTCTTTCATTAAAATGTGCTGTACGCATTCTGTTGAAATGTTTACCATGTCTGCTATCTCTCTCACTTTGAGTCGTCGATCTTGCGTAATAATCAATTTCAATAATATAATAATAATTTTCAATCAGCTGTCAAATATAAACTAATCAACCGATTTATCTAAATATCGGAATGTAAACCTATAAATAGGCAACCTAAATTACAGTGCATTTGTTTTACCAATTAGAGCGTCACCTATGTGTCATTCTCACTACTTATCAAACTATCCTCGTATAGAAAAATGAAAAGCAATAATTAAATTTGATTACAAGAAAGGGGTAGAGGTAAAACATACGAGGTATGGCAATTAAATAATGAGACTGTGCTCCTTCCATTGCGCAGCCGCATCGGATGAAACTGTAATTGGAATATCATTAACCTTGATACTTCCCAAGCAACAACCCATAGTTTCGTCTCTTTATCTGCTTTACTTTACTTTCGAACTTTAATTCTACTGGGTACTGTTACATAGTAGTGCCGTGATAATGGTTGACATAAAAATCGAGCAGCGAATTAACCTGAAATTCCTCGTCGAATTAAAAAAATCGCCAACAGAATATTTATAAATGTTAAAGGAGATGTTTTGTGATAATGTTATGTCACGTGCGCGAGTTTTTTGATAGCACAAGCGATTTTCTGGAGGTCGCGAAGAGGTCGAAGGTCGATCTGTTACTGGAAGAACTGAAGGAAACGTTCAGAAAATTATTTATCGCACAAAAAAGTGGCATTTATCAGGATCAGATAGCTTCTAATTCAACATGGCTTTGAGACCTTGGCAGAACGGAGGAAGAATGTCAGTGCGGCTTTTATAGATGACTTGATCTCTAGGAGAATTGATGCACCAATGTTATTAGCCGGCGTAAAGTTCGCAGTTTCGATATTGGAATCAAGGTTCAATGATCTACTGTACATGGAAACGCCAAGAACCAACATACTTCTTAAAGCTCCATTAATGCACTCGGCTAAGAACTTTAACCTCCTCCATCAACGCACTGTTTGATATGGTGTTTTTCTTAAACTGCTTAGTTTTTATAACTTTTTCATTATTTGCATTGTTTTTTATAGTATTGTCAATGTAATATTTCCTTTTGTAAGTACTTACCCCAATTGGGGTATCTCTTTTGGGTAATCAATAAATATTATTATTATTATAACAAACATTCCAAGACGAAGTGTTGAAGAATATGGTTAATGCCCCATGGTATATCAGAAATGATGATCCACATAGAGACCTAGGAGTCCCGCTGTTGAAGGAAGAGATAAAAAGGTTGGCGAATAAACATCAAGTCAGACTACATGGACACACGAGTATCGAAGCCCTACAGCTGCATGATAACCAACATTAGATGAGTAGACAAAACAACTTGACCTCGTATAGTGACACTGATTAAAACAGAGCAATGTGAACAGCGTGTTAAGTGTGGAAGTGTGGAATTTCTCAATGAAAAGCTAGAGGACACTGTTGGGCGAACTTTAGATATTGAACTCGTAATTTTATTCTATAACAATTAATCTATTAGAACAATTTTAAAGTAAATTAAAAAAATGTATCTTAGCATTTGTTTTCTTTATTAATTAAATAAGAACTTGTTGCGAATCCAGCGCAACAGTATTCTCAAGTACGGATCTCTCAGTTGGTATCATTAAGAAGTTGAATACCCATACATTATTTTTTGCTGCTTAATTCTTTTTCTGTAAATAGGTTTGACTTATTTTATATTAAATAACATTGTTATTAAAGTATCTTTTCATTATCTACCGAAAAGAACAACTTAGTTGTAAAAATATGTGTTTGATTAGGAATAAAAGTAGTTACACTGCATTTATTTATTTGTGTGGAAGTGTATACGTATGTACGTAACATCTATATTAATTCCAGAAAAAAATTGAAAGGGTCATGAATAACGTTTGAAGTATTTTCTAATTCGATCCTGTATTTAAAACAAGTCAATTTTAACGGTTGAGATTCCGAGATACCTGAAGCTTACGACCGCTGGCATACATATAGTAGCAATTTATTCACCCTCACTTTTCAAGCCACGTATACAAGACTCAATCTTAAAGACTGACAAGTCTCATCAACAATCTAATAAATAGCATCAAATATATCACTCCACATTAAATATTTAAATTGTATGACGATGCGGTAACTTAATACCCCTTTCTTTATCGTTTTTTTTCCTCTCGTTTCCAGGGCCCTTCCCTCGCAGACATTCTTAACTAGGCAGATGAACAATTCGTCGGTAAGTAGGGCAATTATAAGAGAGTAGATTGTTATTAAACTGAGAGTAGCGGCACGCACCTTGTCACCGTTACAGTTCGAAAAACAAACAGCGTCGCAGTACTTAAAAAAAATTGAATCTTGAAATATAAGTGAGAGGATTTGGTTTTTAATTTAAACAAACAGGTGTATTTTGAAATGGATTGTTTGGCCTATATACATCCATATGCTTGTAATAATATAATTAAATATTACAAAAGTGAGACTGGACCGGGTAATGGCAATCATTAAAAGAAGTGAAATACAAAAATGAACATTTACGGGGTGGTTAAATTAATGAAAGTAAAATTTTATTTTGCTTCTTGAGATATTTTACATATAAATGTTACTTATACCAGACCAAACTGATTTGACGTGGGTTTAATGGTATTTTATTTTACGAATTGTAGGTAAAATTGTAGTAGAAGATATTCCAATAAATACGTTTCAATGTAACGAGTTTTAATAGATATATAACAGTATTAGATATCTTGTTAGGGTTGTTTATAGTTCTGGAAATATGAATATGATCAAAAGTGTCTGTTATTTGTTCCAACAAGGCATATATTTCTTGATGATAACAGCGTAATTGTATTTTTAAGAGGCAATACAATAAAGATACTTGCTCATTGATTCTAAATATTGTCTAATAGTATTGGATTACAATATATCAGGTGTACCGGAAAGTCATTACCAGTTTTTTCGTAAAAAAACCCTCAATTTTCAAGAAAATGGAAAAATTTATTTATTCAAAGCATTGGCCATTTGATTCTACACAACTTCCCCATCTTTCAGGAAATTTAGGGATTCCATCCCAAAAAAACTGTTTGTCTTTGAGCAAAACCATTCATCCAGCTATTTTGTGCTGCTCTGCGAGCGCATGTCCCATTGATGCGAAATGGTGATAGTTGGACGTGGCAAGGTCTATAGAATACGGCGGGTGCGATATTGTGTCCCATCCAAATGCTTTCAACGCTTCCTTGACCGGTTTAGCTGTATGAGACGGCGCGTTATCGTGCTGTAAAATCACTTTACGGTGTCGTCTTGCCAATTCTGGACGTTTTTCTATCAACGCATGGCTAAAATTGATAATTTGGGTAGCGATCAATATTAACTGTTTCACCAGATTTTAACAGTTCGTAATACACCACGTCACTCTGGTCCAACCAAACATAGAGCATTGTGTTGCGACCAAAACGATTTGGCTTTGGAGTCGATGGATCGGCTTGTCCAGGTGATAATCATGATTTTCTGCGCTTAGGGTTTTCGAAATAAATCAATTTTTTATCATTCGTCACTATTCGATGCGGAAATGACTTCCGATCATGCCTTTGAAGCAGCATTTCACAGGCGATTTTTCAATTTTTCATTTGCCTGTCATTCAAATTGTGCGGCACCCATTTTACCATCTTTTGGATTTCTCCTATTGCTCGTAATCGGTCGCTAATCGTTTTTAAGGCCACATTTAGCGCTTCCGCCAAAATAACGATTTCGTCTCTTAATTCATAAACATACATTTTGATACAATTTACTTTACTTTCACTTTTTTTACTTTTGATTACAATATCATCAGCACATTATTTAGGTTAGAACTCATTTCTTTGGAAGCCAAAACTTTGCGAATCATACAATGTGTACAGACACAATGTGGAGATTTCTGTTGGGCCATAAGTGATTGAAAATTTTGTCTTCCAGGTATTGTAGGAGCATCATCGGTGCATATTCCGAAGCAATTTATGCACTCTATATTCGCCTCGTTTACAAATTCACTTAATATATTAAATAATGCATGTGATGTTGCTCTGAGTTCTATTGAATTGCAAAAAAGTAGTTTTTCTACTGCTAATATATCATCACAAAATCGAACATAGGTAATTAAATTAGCATCTTCATTGTATCTGTTGCTACATTAAGCTGAATTGAAAACAATTTGTCAGGCAACTTCTTAAAAAGCCAATGCTGTACATCTTCAGCTATATCACCAATTCGACGGGCAGTATCATTGGATAGAAGTATGGGCTGCAATTGTTTGACAAAACTATTATCAAACATAGTTTCTAAATCTGGTACGTAGACTTCCGCGGTCGTGGTCCATACTATCTTCTTCTGGGCTTCCGGCTTGGAACCGCGTCACTTGTATAACTGCCGACGTTGCTGGCAAGCTTAGTTCTCCACCAATGGTGTGAGACTTTTTATATCTGGTTATTTTATTTGAAACGTTATAAGAGACAAATGAAGCTGTTTCATTCCTGTAAAGACGTAGTTTTCTGAAAAATGATTTTTGATGATGAGAATTATGGTTGAAAAAAAGTGGGTTGCAAATGTTAAGAGGTTCGTATTGCTAATGAAACTACACTTTCAATATATATTTTTTTTGAGTTTTTCTCGTATTACTAGCAATTTTATCTTCGTAATTATATTCTGAAAATGGTAAGCATTTCTAGGGCGAAACAAGTATTCAATTTTGGCGAATTGTAAATTAGTAGATAAATGTGTAATTCAGGAAATTGCAAAATACGTCGTAGGTTGTGGTTTATATTTATATACAGCTAATGCTTTAATGGAACTTCTTCAATAATTCCTAATAAATTAGAAGGATTATCTCTTAAATTCGTTATATAAGACCGTTTTGGTATAAGTCCCAGTATTTTCCGCGTAAATTATTTACGTCTTCCTCAACATGGGCGTCCGTAAAATATCGTCCAGCTCGACCAGAAAGAAGGGACACCGTGGATTTTTTCCAAGTAGGCATTTAGAGGTATTTATTTTGCTGCCATGTGTAAACCTATCTTTCTCTGTAAAAGGTCAGTTGGCAATAAAGTGTAGCACAGGTGACAGTCCTGCTCGTGAGTTAGTACACTTGACCATTGTATTGCAAATTCCTAGATTATTCGCCTCCTTGATTTCGTTAAATTATGTTAGGATTATTAAGTTATTCGCGGCAGTTTATTTATTGGAGTTGAGTCGTAAATACGGGTCGGACTTGCGCCTGCAGGCGTTAAATCATTTGAGATCCGGTTATCTTAACAGCAAGCCAGGTAATGCGTATTGTAACTCATCTTTTGCGCAGAAGCTGCATTATAATGCTTATTTTGAAATTACACGTTATTTATGGCGTAACTATACGTGATCATTTTTGTATGCACCACTCGTTAACGCTATGGAAGTATTTAGGAAGTCATAGGGAAGATATACACGGTCTCTTTGAAACGATATGTCAGTTTGCATACAGGGGCTGTTCTTTATCCACTGAGACTTTCTAGCGAGCTGTGAAATGTTTCTACAAACTTTGTTTTATATTTTAACCTAAAGATGTTTCATATCGCCACGTTTTCTTAAGAATAAATAAAATATAGATGGCATTTATAAAAATGGCTTCGTACACGGTACAACAACAATTGTTGAATTATTTTATAAAAATAAGCATTCTGTGAAAAAAGTTTTTAGAAAATTACGCGAATTTTATGGTTTTCATAATCGTACATCTGAAAGCACTATTGGTCGAATTATTAAAAAATTTCAAGAGACCGGTTCCGTGGTAGATCACAAGAAAATATTGGTTCACAACAACTTGGACTTAGTGGATTAACAACATGGCGTATTTTACACAAGGATTTAGCTCTGCCATCAGATGAAAAGCCATTCGACCACAGAAGAAGCCACTCCTCACTCAACGAATGATGAAGCAGAGGCTTATTTGGGCCAAGAAATATGCCTAATGGAATGAGGAAGACTGGAGAAAGGTGTTGTTCTCAGACGACTCCCATTTTTTGGTGCAGGGGCAGCGATCAAAATTCGTGAGAAAAAGTGGATATGAAAAACTCACTGCAGCTCATGTCGATCAGACTGTCAAACATCCTGTAAAGAAGATGTTTTGGGGATGTTTTTCGTATATGGGGACTGGATCGCTGGTGCTTATAGAAGGCATGATTAACAGCCAGAAATATAAAGAGCTACTGGATAAGTATTTGGGAAAAGATCTAAAGAAATGTGAGCCAAACGGAGGTGCAATTTTCCAACAGGACTCAGCTCCATGCCACAAATCGAAGGTTATGGTAAAATATTTCAAGGAAAAAGGGTTACCTCGACTGGCCTGGCAATTCTCTAGACTTAAACCCAATTGAAAATCTGTGGATCATTTGTAAGGCTAGGTTACATAAAATAGACTGTACAACGAAGACAAAATTGATAGAAACAGTAATTCAGGTGTGGTTTCGGGACGAGAAAATAAAGGAAAACTGTCAAAAATTAATAGACTCCATGCTGAAAAGAGTTCAGGCTGTCATCGCAACCAAAGGAGGGTATATCTCTTATTAAATTACTAGTAATTTATAATTTTATGCCATGTCGTCCTGATTATATGACAAATAAATGGTTTTCTTAGTTATATTGTGTTTGATTCCATTAATTTGCATAATACTGTATATACAAAAGTACATATTTTCCTAAAATCCACGTGCTTCAGTATTGGCACGAACTTCTGGGTATTCAAATGCCGTGGCGCCCATTTGGAATCTTGTATTGAGAGCCGCCCCCCCTCTAGTCTCCAAGTTTCTGTGCCTAGTTCCAGCCTTAGAAAAAAATCAAGGATATCCTTTAGGTAGCAAGTACGGCCGATTATAGTATTAATTTCTGATCTAGTGTGTAGGGGGGTGTAACATCTAGTCATTTGAAAGCATTATGATAAAGACGGTTGAGCAATATACTAGAGTATTTTTAAATTACAAAGATTTACAATAATCATTTGCACAAGAAGTTATTTTTTACAATATCAAACAATGGGAAGTTCAATGGCAAAGGAAAATTGCGACCAGTGAAGACCAGCATGTTTAAATTTTATTGTTTTATTATGTATAATAATACCGCGAAAGGCGAGACAGATTTACGCCATAATAATAGTAATAATAATGATAATAGTAATAGTAATAATACCAAGTCATATTTTCACATCCTCCAGCGGTTTTCCGCGAACTACAGGTGGTATTGGTAGGCCATGATTTGTTATTATACTAGCGCTTGTGGTTGTATTTAAGGTCTTTTGGCAGCCAGCATTCACCTAAATGAGAAAGAGAAAAACGAAGGCCTCCTCGCAGTTCGTCAGAGGCGATTTCGAGATCCCCACCGTAATAAACTTCTAAATTATCATTTCGTTCAAGTTACGTTTCATAATTCTCTATAAGACAATTTTCCTAAAAGTAATAATATATTCTATTAGAGTCTCACATCGTGTCTTATAATAGTGCATATGTGCACCGTACATTAATTATTATCCTCTTAATAGCCACAAATTTGAAACAACGCCCACACGATTATTTTCTGGCCTTCTTTTTCCTCTTATATAACACGAATATCTTCATCTTTAAGATTTACATCTGACTTAATGAATTAACACATTTTAATTTTTAAGAGCATATGTTTTGTCAATTTTAGAAAGTGTAGTTTTCATCTGCTGCCGGTAACAAGCAGTATTTATATGTGCAGGCTCGTATATATGTAGGTATATTGATTAGCTGTAATCAGAACACCTTGACGTTTATGTAACGTCGGTATAAAATTTTAATTAGGTGAAAATCATAAATAATACCGATTTCGTAGATAGATGATAATTTTCATAATTGTGTTGATACATTTAGGGCAAATAGTGGACCTTCTGTATTTAAAACTTTCATAAATTTTTTATAAATAAACTTTGTAGGTAGCAACTAAACTAATTTAAATTCGCAGAATGGAATTTGTATTCTCTAATATCAAAATCTGTGAATTTGGAGAACAGTACGTATAGTTTGCTTCAAGATATTTTATTTTAATTTGACTAAATAGTCAGGTAAGTACTTTTATAGCACCCTCTGCGGTGAGGGTTTAATGAAACGCGAACATAACTAAGACATGGGCAAAATATATTGGCCGTTATATAAAGGTGTCCGTAATTGAGAGGTTTTTCGTCTCACAAATAAAATACATAATTAATTTTAGGATTTGCTTTCTTTATGTTATTAATTAAAGTAAATAGTATATAAATACAAATATGTGTAAAAAAACTAAAATTTTAATGTGTTTACATATTATAGATAATATGACATCTAATAAATTATTTATATGTATGTACATATTATTACAATATATTCATACGCAAAAACACAATTTATTAGGATTTTTTAAAGTATGTTTCAATATTTGTTTGCTTCACATTTTTTAGCTTCGATTTAAAAACTGCAGCTTCACATGTAAGTAAAATTTTAGAAACATCCCTATAAATGTCACCATTGTTATTGCACAATAAATAATTTTGTATGTCTCTTAATTTTGCACACACTTCACTCATACTAGATAAACTAGATTTTGGAGTTTCACATTCGTCCAGGTCACTATTATCAGAGTTATGTTCTTCATCATTACTGCAGGATATAGCTGGGCAAGGGGTATTTCGTCTTCTTCATCAAACATTGTGTCCTCCTGGATAACATCAGAGAATCCGGCCTTGGAAAAACATTTTTTAACTGTAGCAAGAGATACCTTTTTCCAAGCAGCTGTAATCCATACAAGTGCATGGGCTAAATTTATGTTTTTTTCAAAAATTTCAAAATCACATTCATTGTCAATAAACGTTAAAAGCTTTTTAATAAAAAAATTTCGGTAAATCAATTTGAAATTCTGAATTATTCCTTGACCCAAGGGCTGACAACACGAAGTGGTGTTTGGCAGCAGGAAGACTAGTTTAACATTTTCTAATGGAACTTTAGAATGTGAAGTGGCATTATCCAAGAAAAGAAGCACTTTTCTATTTTGTTTTTTCATTTTATTGTCAAATTTATGCAGCCATCTTGTCATAATTTCCGTTGTCATCCATGCCTTTTTGTTAGAAACCCATTCTAAGGGTAATTTGTTCACATGACTACCCTTAAAACAGCGAGGATTTTTACTTTTTCCAATTATTAATGGATCTTCCTTCTCACCTTCCATATTTGCACATAGTAAAACAGTCAAACGTTGTTTTGCTGCCTTCTTCCCTGCACAATTCTCACTTTTTAATGCAAATGTCTTATTTGGCATAGCGCGGTAATAAAGACCTGTTTCGTCAGCATTAAACACATCTCGAGGAGAATAATTTATTAAAATCAACGGTAACTTGGTTTTCCAGTCTTTTATATCGTCCAAATTAACCTCTGCGGAATCACCACAAATTGATTTAAAAGTTATACTGTGTCGCCGACAGAAATTTTCCAACCATCCATTAGATGCTGCGAAATTTTCCATCTTTAAACTGCTTGCTGTCTCCAGTGCTTTTTGTTTAAGTAGCGGCCCAGATATTGGAATTGCTTTATTTCTGGCTTTGCAAAATCAATTGTAGACGACTTGATTCACTGCCAATCCTTCCGACTTCCGAAATTTTCGTTTTAGCTCCATGTTAACACCTTCCTCGACCATCTTTTTTAATTCAAATTTATTTTTCATAATATCGTTAATTTGTGTTTTTCCAACCCCATATTTTTCGGCCAACTTTCGCGAACTTAACGCATACTTTTCACTTTCCGCGATTATATTTATTTTGTCTTTTAGCGACAAACGTTTTCTTTTTTGCGACATACTTAATTAAGAACCTTTCGAATACGGAGACAACTTTAAACTGAATTGTTTCCTTTAGAATAATAAAGTTTAAATCGAAAAGGGTGAATTACTACCAGGTAATAGGAAACCCCGGGAAACCCCGACAATTTGTATTAGGTATTTCCGTCAATAAAGATATACATGTCATAAATAGTCCGGCCGACATTGGCAGGTAAATTTCTATGAAAATGGGCCGTAAAAGTTTGGGTTATTTGACCGCGGACGTTTTACAAAGGTGTCCGTAATTAACGGGTATTTGCGTATGGGAATTTCCTTATAGTCGATTCGGTGGCCACTTTAGTCAGGTGGCCGCTTTAGTCAGGTGGCCGTTAACACAGGTTTTACTGTATATACATTTAATACTTATTATTTAACATCCTATAATTAAAATGGCATTATAGTCACTTTTTTATGCCCAAAATTTTCACCACAGGTACAAAGTCAAAGTTTGGTGACAAACCAACACATATCCACTTCGAATGACTTTGATTCAAAAAATATATTCTTTCTCTTTACTTCTCTTTACTTCTCTCTACTAAAGGTATATTCCACGATGGTTCTCGCACATTTTTCTGCACATACATATCTATTTTATCCCAGAAATCATTCGTCTGACGCATTTGAATAAAAAAGGTTCTATACAAGGATTCACTTTATAATTGTCAACTTCATTCGTGAAATTACCTACTTCAATGCTAACATTTCTCAATTCATCGTATTCAGTATTTTGAGAACAATCAGTTTGTGCCTTTATTTTAATTGAACGCTTCATGATAACTCACAATACTGAGAATGATTCTATATCTCTACCTATATATACATATCTTTATTCATGCACGTAATTATTTTTTGAACCTCATCGAGCTCAGCCGATTCTAGAACCTCATTGAACTTGACTTTACAATGACATGAAATCTCCTCGGACTTAGCCGATCCTAGAACCTCCTCCTTAACTTTGACATTGAAATGACCCAATCTTAAAATAATCTTAACACTGAAACGTCTTCGGCCTCAGCCTATTCTAGAACCTCTTCATTGATCTTGACCGTTCCAACATGCATTGTGGTCAAGATCAATGAGGAGGCTCGAGAATCGGCTGGGGCCCTGTAATAATATTTCTTACATTTAAATAACAGTTCATATACATCTTCATTTAGTAGTTAATAGAATTCGTAAGGCGAAATAGAAAATACGGAGACCTTGAGATGGATACAAGGAGGGTGAGCAATATAAAAGAAGTAACGGGAACTGCGTCTCGGTGACAAGCAATATAAATAGTGGTGATTAAAGGGTTCATCTTGTAGTTTAAGCTAAGCAAATGCTGTTAAATATGTACAGTAATTTACAAGAAAAAAATGCAGAAATTACAGAAAAGGCCATTACAGAAAGAACGTCGAAGTTAACTGGTGTTTGCTACAGCACAGTTTCTAATATAGTGAAGCTCGATATTACGGAAAGAAGATAAAATGAAACAATAGTCCAACCACTGGTGGACTTCATCGTCACCTCCCTCTCTCAAAAAAAGCCTCGTCTAGTGAAATCAATACCAAGGAAATTCTCATTTGCGTTTTCGATGTCAGAGGGATTGTGCATTCTGAATTCGTGCCACCCGGACGGACAGTTCATCAGGGATTCTATTTGAAGTTTCCAACAAGACTGCGTAATAGTGTGTGACGAAAGAGACCAGATTCGTAGCAGACGAAGAAATGGTTTTTCCGCCATAGTAATGCACTTTCTCACACAGCCTTATCAGTTCGTTAGTTCATGATTAAAAACAGCATGATGCCTCTCTACGCCCCCTAAAATCAGGTACCTTGCTTCCTTTGTGACTTTTTTTTGTTTCCACGAATGAAGAGAGACATGAAACGACATCGTTTTAACGATGTATTGAAGGTGAAGAGAAAAACGGCACAGCAGCTTACAGCCATACAGAAAAACAAGCGAACAATGTTTCCAACAACGGAATCATCGATTAAATAAGTATATAACGTCAAATGGAGAGTATATTGAAGGTGTTAAGATCATTTTGTAAAAAAAAAATAGAGATTTTACAAAGGAATTCCGATTATTTTTCTGGGTATACACAATTACGTGAATTTCGTTATACAAATTAATAACCTTAGTTTCCTGTTTATTGCATCGTTGTAATTTATTCAATTCCTCACTGTATCGATGAGGAATCGAACCCTACTCATCTTCTTACCGAGCAGATGCTCTCGTTGGTTAATACTGAGAATATTGTCCATTTTTCTGAATAAATTTCTAATATTTACCTTTAATTTCAAAACAAAATTAAATAGATTTCATATTGTTATTACAGCACAAAATAAAATGAATTTACCATTAGATTTACAATGTCACCTTTCGTAATTATTTTTTTTAAAATTTTTTCCAACAGTTACAAAACAGAAATCTTTAAATGCATTTCTACCCCCTGTTCGAATGTGCCTTCCTCTCCTCTACCGAATATTGTAATTTTAAAATTTTATAATCATTCATTATCCATTAGTAATATGATTTTCGTTGGAGTCATCTTCATTTTTTTTCTTTTGGGTCAGAGTACCTACCTTTTAATTGAAACAAAGAGACCGTCTATTTTCATCTACATCCGGTACGTACTAATTGACCTACAAATTGAGAGATATCGTATAGACCTATAGTCATATACGAATGTAATAAAAAATGAAATAAACGATGTATAAAGGGATTTGAATGTTCACCTGCTAGGCGGAAAAAATCAGATACACTTTAAATCAACATCGAGTGCTTATAGAAAAAAAACAGGCACCGGTAATTTTAATTTAGAAATTTAAATGAGCACGTGCTGTAATACAAGTACGACGAAATATACACATGAACGTATGAGTGTACATGCGATGTGGTGGTGCCACTGCCCACGAAGCGTAGGGTTTTGTTTTGTACTTTTATTTTAACAAATCATAGTGGACTTTGTCTGCGGACATGTAATTTCGGATTATAGGTTTAGGAGTGGAACGTAGATTTGTGACCACACAAAGAGATTCCTAATTATGTAATTATTAAATGTTTAATTAAATTGATAAAGTATGCTCCTGTAGTTATATGTTATGGCAGACGGTTGTATTCGGTTATCTAAATGGACGTATAATTTTTGACGAAGCTTCTCTCTGCTATGATTATATAAGGTCTAGTAAAAAGAAATCCATTATTTTTGCATTAAATTGAAGGTTTTATTTAGCATAGTTAGAATGATCCGACTTAGGTCAAATATGCACCGTTTTGTTCGATAACTTGTTGACATTTTGAAGGTAATTTCATAATGCCTCTCTCATAGAAACCCTCGTCCCTATTGGCAAAAAACTGGGACAGTCGATTTTCACAAGCTTCTCTTGAGGCGAATTTTTCACCAGCAAAATCATTCGCCATAGACAGGAACAGGTAGTAATCACTTGGTGCTAGGTCAGGACTATAAGGTGGATGCATAAGAACCTCCCAACCAAACTCCCGGAGCTTCTGGCGACCATGGCACCCATACATCAAGCTTCTTTTTGTATCCAACCTTATTTAAATGGTTCCAAACGGTTTTTTGTGCAATGTTTAGCTACTGGGCAATCGAAACAGTGCTTACATGACGGTCGGACTCGACGATTTCCATTATTTTATCGATATTTTCGACAATTGACCTTCCAGAGCGTGGTGCATCTTTGACATCAAGATTACCGGAACGGAATCGACGAAACCAAAATTGCGCATGATTGACTGTTACAGTATCAGGACCATAAACACTATTCACATTTTTTAGCCGCTTGGCTTGCGTTTTCGCCTTTATCGAAGAAAAACTGTAAAATATGGCGTATTTTAACTTTGCTGGTGTCCATCTTTGACGCGCGCTCAAACAATATTAAGTCAAGTAATCACAAAACTGTCTGAGAAGTTCGTTTAGTACGAAATCTTATCTTTCGAACGCCATCTAGCGGAACGCGATCGCACTTATACAACGCGAGATACAGATTACTAAAGCCATCTATTGGAAAAATAATGGATTTCTTTTTACTAGACCTTATATTTACAAGGAGTGTTCAAATTTAAGTCAAGATCTTATTTGTAAAAAAGCATATATTATGGGAAACGTCCCAAAAATTTTGGCCTACTTTTTATAAATAAAATATTGCAACAAAATTCATAATAACAATAAAAAATCGTAAAAAATATGGAAAGAATAAATATAAATTTCTGAACAAAATATTCTTATTACACAATCCTGGACAATAATTTTTTGCATTGGACTAAGACTCGAGCTTGTATTTACCGTTCTCTAGCCGGTTGCTTTAACCAATACATAATAATTTATAGGTTTACCAAAGGTGTTGATATGAACCTTGGAATAACCTAATTGAATGAAGATTTTTCTTCGGCAATATTTTGATATTTGATCCTAATCCACTCTGAACTTTCTATGAAGTGCGTTAGCAAAAAATTACTTCTCAAAATTCTTTGTAAGCATGACTAAATGATTTTTAAGAGTTACAAAGACAACCTCGATAATGAATGGGTTTTTTTAGTATTTCTTCAAAGCATTCTCAATTTTTGTATCTCTTGTTCATCAGTTATTATTTCTCCATCTTTATCTTTTATATGTTTTATGTCCTTTCCTGAGCGTTTTAGTGCATTATAAAACAGCTGTTGGCTCCTTAATGTGTCTTATTCCATTTTCTCACAAAAGTCTCTCCACGGTTTTCCCTTTTTTTGTTTTACCTTTTTCACCTCGTCATTCTTTGTATTCTTCATTGTTTTTATATGTTCATTTTCTAAGGCATTGTCTTCATTTTCGTTTTTTAGTTTTGACCACGTCTTTGATTCTTGATTCTATTACCTAATTTGATTTTTATTTTCTCATACTCTTATTGTGCCGTTTTCTTCGCGGCTCTTAGTAAGGTGTCTTCAATAACCTTCCATCCCTCATTTATGCTTCAATTATTTATATCTTCTAACAGGGTTACACACATTTTCTCTTCTTTCTTTAAATCTTTGTGCTGTTTCTTCTTTGTACGAGGGTAGCCGTTCATATTTCGAGAACTGGAAACACTGTTAGTGTTACCTCCGATCTGTTGACTGTTTCTTGAAGTTTGTCATTTTTGACAAGATATTTACCTTGACAGTTTTATTATCCGGTCGCTCTATTGTTGACAGTAACTTGAAAATTTTATGTCAGCGAAAAAATGGAATTAACTCGCAAACATTTTCGTGCAGTTATTTTTCATAACTTTCGGCGTGGATTTTCTCAACAAGATTGCATCGACGAGCTGAATTCTTGATATGGTGATGAAGCACCATCGAAAACTAGAGTATATCGTTAGTATAGTGAATTCAAACTTGGACAGCGTTCTTTGGATGATGAATTTCGTGAAGGTCATCCCACAAATGTGGTTGTGGAAACACTAATGCAATGTCTGAATTAATAATGCAAGAACGGCATGTGACATACCGTGAGATCGAGGCATCTGTAAGTATTAGTAACACCAACGTGCATAAGATCTTGCATGAACATTTAGCCGTTAAGAAGCACTTGACAACTTGACAACCGCTCAAAAAAGGACTCGCGTCCATTGGTGCCAAGAAATGCATAAAAAATAGAACAGCGGTGCTCCAAACAACATTTATAAAGTCGTCACAGGGGATGAATCTTGGATCTATACGTATGAGCCCGATATTAAACAGCAGTCGACTGTGCGGGTATTCCAAGATGAGCCAAAATCAACAAAAGATCTTCGCACATCAAAACAAATGGTCGCCTGTTTTTTCGGAAAAAACGGTCACGTTGCGACCGTGCCTTTAGAGAGTAGAACGGTCAATTCCGAATGGTACACAACTATAAGTTTGCCAAAAGTTTTTGAAGAAATAAGGAAAACAAACCGAAAACAACAGACCATTCTCCACCATGACAATACGAATTCTCACAGGTCGATTTAAACAATTGAATATTTGACCAGGCAAAACATTAAATTGTTGAGCCATCCGCTGTACAGCCCTGACCTAGCACCCTGTGATTTCTTTTTCTCCCCAAACGTGCAGAATAAAGTTCGTGGTCGACGGTTTTCTATGCTGGATGAGGTAGTTGAGGCATTTAAGACTCATTTTTAGGAGATATCGCCTTCACAATGACAGCAATGCTTTTCGGGTTGGTTTAAAAGAATGCAAAAGTGCATTAATTTTCAAGCAGAATATTTTGAAAAGCAATAAAATTATTTTCGATAATAAAAAAGTTTTTTTCGTTTGCTATTCCCGAAATATGAACGGCCACCCGCGTATAATACATATGACCTAATTTTGTCTGATATTTTACATCTTTCATGTCCATCTTTATTCTATATTCTTCACAATTAATGAAAGTCAAAAGAATGTTAAGCATTAACACTCGTTATCACCTAAATGTCAACTATTTATTTATCGCCTATTTAAGCCTGCTTTAAGAAATGTGTATTATATTACATTGCTTGTTTGTCGTTTTCCTAATGAACATACGTAAATATCAATTACTTCACATTAATAGTTGCTAATGTGTCAAAACAGACGAAAATACAAGCAATTTCAACATTACCATTTCATCGTTCTTTATTAAGTACGGGTAATTTCTTTTTCGTCGGCAAGGTGTTTCAATCATGCACGGAAATAGAAGCACTTTAAAAATACGACATGTAATAGGCATAATTGATAACATTATTCAGTTAGTAATAAAATAAAAATGTTTCGAATACACTACAGGTGAAGCACTACAATATGTACGCTATTAAAGAATTAAACCAGAACAGAGCTTGTGTTTAGTATTAAAAAAGAAAACAATTAAATCGTGGCCAGTACTTGCTACACACAGCATAGGGGATTCATTAAATTGTACGCCGATAAAACAATACCTACATCTGCAGATCTATTCTTCGTTAAAATCCCGTAGATAATTAGAAACATAAGTAGAATACCAACGCATTTAATTTACAAAAACTGTCCGTATGTCCAAATGAGATATTCCTACTAGTATCGGTCGTATGATAGACGTAAAATACAGCGCTTAAATATTTCAAAGGGTTGAAGCCAGATAAAAGAAGACGTCACCGTACAAAAGCAATTGGTATGTAATGAAGAATGTCATTTACGAACTCTTACAGTTCGCGTGGGGACACAGGTGATCATTTTTTATTAAGGTTCCATCAGTGTGTGTGTTTTTTTTCTGCACCTGCCACTCTTGGCATCTAATATTTTGCTCCACGCACTTTCATTTCATCATAACTTGATTTCGATAATTTGTCGGTATAATAAGTGAAAGATCAACCCCGGCGATAAGTCGCTTCTTTTTTGTCAAATTGCGGTGTCTTTCTATCGATATAATTACGACCAATTTAACTCTTCTCCGTGGTGAAATTTCAGGGTCCATCAACTAACTTAATGCAAGGAAAATGGACCAGGGTGAATGTGAAGGAAGGGTTCGTTATTTATTTTTTATTACAAAATTGTATTTTACAAGAACAAAAGCGTCGAGTAATTTGCTGGTATATTGTCCGTAAAGGATTTTATAAATTTGATGTTATATTGTCCATAGCAAATCGAAATTTAACATAATATTGAA
Source organism: Dermolepida albohirtum (assembly GCA_031893035.1). NCBI lineage: Eukaryota > Metazoa > Arthropoda > Insecta > Coleoptera > Scarabaeidae > Dermolepida > Dermolepida albohirtum. The sequence goes on from JAVIWB010002998.1 coordinate 356,345, forward strand.
ACTATTAATAATAACAGATGGCGCAAAAGTAATGTCATAATTTGAATTGGCTGCCATTTTTGCAGATGGCGCCAAATGTCACCGTGCTTTGACATTTATGATGTAGCTATAGAGAATAAGTTGTCAACAAGCCATGGAGCGATACACACCTCAAGAACGTAGAATAATTCTTACCGCTTATTTGACAAATTTTCAGTCTGTTGTTTTAGCGCAACGTGAATTTCGTCGTCGTTTTCCCCGTCGTCGTGTACCATGTGCTCGAACAATTAAGCGTTTGGCTGAGCGCCTTTTGCAAACTGGGTCTACTATAAATGTCGCACGAAGTGGCCGCCCTCGTATTGCTCATTCGACCGAGAACATCGCTGCTGTTGCCGATGAGGTCAAAGAGAATCCACAAACATCAACGAGACGACGATGCACACAATTAGGCGTCAGCAGACGTTCGCTGCAAAGAATTTTGGAGAAAGATTTGAAAATGTTTCCCTACGAAGTGCAAACTGTTCACGAATTGCTGCCTGCTGACCCTCGGGCGAGGTTATCTTACTGCCATACTCTGTTAAGCTTGGTGCAAGAAGAGGATGATTTCGTATCAGAAATCATAATGAGCGACGAAGCCCATTTCCACTTAAGTGGTTATGTTAACAAACAAAATTTGCGTTTCTGGGGCACAGAGAATCCATATGAAATGCATGAAGAGCCACTGCATTACCTCAAAGTGACCGTTTGGTACGGCATTTGCCGTGAAAAGTGATTGGCCCTTAATTTTTTGAAGATACTGATGTCGCCACTATAACCGTAAATGGTGAGCGTTACAGGCGAATGCTGAATGAGTTTTTTTTTGCCGCAAGCTGCTGCATTAGGTTTAGATCATTTTTGGTTTCAACAGGACGGAGCAACCGCTCGCATAGCTGTGGCAACGATGGAGATTTTGAGACACCAATTTCCAGGTCGAGTGATCTCCCGTTTTGGAGATTTGAACCGGCCGTCCAGATCGTCAAATTTATCAGCATCAGACTTTTTCCTTTGGATCTTTTTAAAATCTCGCGCTTACCACAATAAACGACGAACCTTACAAGTCTCAAAAGCTAACATTGAAGAAGAAATTGCCAATTTGGAGCCAGATGTTTTGCGAGCAACAATTGAAAGTGCCGTAAAACGAAGGCAATTATGAACTCGGGATGTGGCCATTTGAACTACATAATTTTTTCCAATTAATGTCATCAATTTTACACTTTCAAATAAACTTTTTATAAAAGCAGAGCTCTTGTTTTTCATTTATAACAAAATGGCAGCCAGTTCAAATTATGACAGTACTTTTGCCCCACCCGTTACTATTCAAGGAAAAGGAAACTATTTTGTCTCTATCAATACAAAGATAAGGAAAAATGCAATGGCTAACCATCAGCGATCTCAACACTATTGCAGTTAGCAACATAGAAAGTTGTTCAATGCATTTCTTGAGAGATGGAAATGCATCTCATCCGAAAAGATGATTTTTTTAAGCAAAATTGACTAGGTTTTCGGCTTCTTTAAAGCAATATCGAAACGGGCGATCAATTTACTCCAAAACATGAGTGAGTTGGACTTTGTGAGCGAAGAATCCTCATCGCGCTAGTGAGACTAATGTTAGGTTTCTAAGATTTGTAATGTGTTGGAATTCTCTAGCAACAGCAGCATTATTCCCGACTGGGTGAACGCGATGTAACTTCTCCTATCAATTACTATGCAAACCTCGCAATCTTTCGTACAGTGGTCGCTTTCGATGGATTATTCCAATTAAAAATTCTTTAAAATGAATTCGCTTTGTTTCGACAACAACATACTTATTTTAGAAATAAATTTTCGGTATTTTCCAACGTTCAATATTAAACATCTTTCAATATTTTGTGAGCGTTGCCAATGTCAAAATAATATAGTTTAAAAACAGACCAGCTGATAATCTACCCTATATATACGAAACATATGAAACGAAACATAATGGCCCCCAAACTTTACCTAAAGGAACTTCTCCTGTAGATTTTTAAAAAATTTGAAAATTTGCCACAATATTTTTTTAAAAAAATACTGTTCAAAGTAGTTAATTCAATTCTAACAAAGCGATATAATCCAAGTGTCCCAAAACCTCGAAGAAATCGAATGCGTTAAATATCTTAACATTACAGATGTTGTCAACTTCTTCCTGTAACACCTCACTATAGAATTACTGACACCATCACCTAATTTAATAAAGATTATGATATTAACTGGTAATGTATACGTTAATGGGTCTTCGTACATTTAACCCATATCCTTATCTCCGTCAGATATCCTGTTCTTGGGCTTCTATCTGTTAGAATCAAAGCTTATTATCATTATTATTATTCGTGTCATCTCTTTACATCAAAGAAAAGAAAAAAAACAAAAATTTTAATTGTTATTTGCACCGCTGATCCGTTGCATTAATAAAATCAGAATTGGTGTCTCTCTTTAGCTTTCTGTATTATGTCCGCCATGTTACGAGACTAACGGTGTTAAATTGCAATTCCACAATGATTAAACAACATTACCAACACGGCTAATTCCATGATTGTTAAATTTGGTGCGTGAAAAATCGATAGTTTCACCGCTTGTGGCATTATTCCATTTCGTTGGAATCAGAACTTTTGTAAGTCCATTTCAATAATTTCTTGTCGAATATCACGTCTCTGAATTGTTCTTCGATGATATAATATTGTTGTCATCTTTATGTTTGAAGAAAAATGGACTAATGATGCAATCAATCCAAAAGCCAAACCAAACGGTAACACCCTGAGCATGCACCTCATCCGAAAAGATTTTTTAGCAAAATTGACTAGGTTTTCAGCTTCTTTAAAGCAATAACGAAACGGGCGATGATGTATTGGAGTTCTCGGGCAACAGCAGCATTATTCACGACTGGGTGAATACGATGATAACTTCTACTATCAATTACTATGCAAACCTCGCAATCTTTCGTACAGCGGTCGCTTTCGATGGATTATTCCGATTTAAAATTCTTTAAAACGAATTCGCGTTGTTTCGACAACAAAATACTTATTTCGGAAATAAGTTTTCGGTATTTTCCAACGTACAATATTAAACATCTTTCAATATTTTGTGCGCGTTGCCAATATCAAAATAATATAGTTAAAAAACAGACCAGCAGATGATCTACCCTATACATACATACGAAACATGAAACGAAACATAATGGGCCTCAAACTTTACCTTAAGGAACTCCTCCTGTAGATTTTTAAAAAATTTGGAAATTTGCCACAATATTTTATTAAAAAAATACTGTTCAAAGTAGTTAATACAATTCTAACAAAGTAAGATAATCCAAGTGCTTTAAAACCTCGAAGAAATCGAATGCGTTAAATATCTTAACATTACAGATGTTGTCAACTTCTTCCTGTAACACCTCACTATAGAATTACCGACACCATTAGCTAATTTAATAAAGATTATGGTATTAACTGGTATTGTATAAGTTAATGGCTTTATGTACAAGTAACCCATTTCCTTATCTCCGCCAGATATCTGTACCTGACCACACATATCTATAATTTATTGAGAATAAAATTAGAAACTTCATTATCATTAAAAAAAATGACGAATGCTTCTTCCATTAATTCGTGTGACAAGTACACTTCCTGTTACTATCGCGTACTCCACACCATCTACAATATTGACTTAAAATGTACCTATTTTTATCACTTTTCAATCATAATCCGTGCATCTGCCCGTTCCATTCCGAGAGCCACTAAGACGAAGTGTTACAATTATAATATTCATGTGTATATTAATTCATCCTTTAACCCCCTTAGGCGCGGGCCGTTAAATTAAAACTATGAATAAATTAATTTTTTTATGCCATTTCATACATTTACCTACCATATCTTCATACGAGGATGACGTAGGCGTTCGGGTAATTTCTACTTTATTGCAAGACATGTGTTTGTGGACTTGTACTGTTGTCTGTACGCATGATAATGCATTTTTTGCGTAAAATTGTCGAGAAGTGCCTGCGGTGAAGCAAAAAATTCAGTAAGCAACTGAAACAAATGCAGGTTTTTATTGTTATAATAAGTACCTGAGATATTAAAAGACGTATAAAGTGTATTACCAAAGCAAAATTGAATATATAATTATCACAAAGCATTAAAAACTATATTCTCCTATAGTCGCTAGAGAAAATGAATAAAATATTTAAAAGTATTGTATTTACATTTGTACATTGGCTCCTATGTGACGATCGGAAATCCTGTTGGATCGGAAATTGGACTAACAATTGCTACTTGCGACAAGAAAAAACACATTTCTTAAACATTAAATTTTTTTCACTTTAAATTTAAAGTAGTCATATACACGGATAGTTTGACAAGTAGTGAGAATAACACATAGGTGGCGCTCTAATAGGTAAAACAAATGCACTGTAATTTAGGTTGCCTATTTGTACGTTTACATTCCGATATTTAGATAAATCGGTTGATTAGTTTATTTTTGACAGCTGACTGAAAAAGAAGCAACACGTCGTTTTGTTAAAATGGAAAAAGCTGAGTGCGGTGACTAAATATTTCGTAATTAAGGGTATAAAAGCTACCGAAATAAAAGATGAGTTACGGGAAACATTAGGTGAATCTGCTCCATCATCCGCCACAATAAGTCGATGGGTAAATGAATTTAAAAGTGGTAGAACAAGCTGTGTTGATGAAGCGCACTCTGGAGCACCCAAAATAGAGATAGCAGATATGGTAAACATTTCAACAGAACGCGTACACCGCATTTTAACGAAAGAATTGGGCCTTTCCAAGCTTTCGGCAAGATGGGTGCCGCGATTGCTTACGACTGATCAAAAGTTCACTCGTTTGCGCATTTCCAATGAGCGTTTGGACCTTTATAAGCGGAACCCGGTTGATTTTTCTAGGCGATTTGTTACTCGCGATGAAACTTGGATACACTACAGTACACCCGAAACTAAACAACAGTCGAAACAATGGTTAGAACGTAGTTCTGCACCTCCAAAGAAAGCGAAAATCACTTTATCGGCAAACAAGATGATGGCATCAATTTTTTGGGATTCAAAGGGCATTTTGCTCATTGATTACCTTCAGAAAGGTGCCACAATAAACGGACAATATTATGCAGAACTTCTACAAAAGTTAAATATTGAGATCCGTGCTAAACGGCCAGGAATGGCAAAGGAAAAGATTCTGTTTCACTAAGACAACGCTCTCTCACATACTAGCACAGTTGCGATGTCCAAAATCCACGAGTTGCATTTCCAATTAGTACTGCATGCGCCTTATTCGCCAGATCTAGCCCCTTGCGACTTCCACCTCTTTCCAAAATTGAAAACGGCACTATGTGGAAAGAAATTTTCCTCTAACGACGAGCTTATCATCTTCGTAAATGAGTATTTTGCAAGCCTTCCGGAATCGCATTTTAGAGATGGCATAAGGGCATTGGAGCACCGTTGGAATAAATGTATTGCTCTTTTATGAGAACATATTGAAAAATAAAAATTATTTTGTATTTAAAAAAATTCTCTTTTCTTTTCCATTCTCACCACTTGTCAAACTATCCTCGTACTACTAAAGCAGAATAAAGTTGGAGCCACGAAATTCATGTCTTATGAAAGATTATTGAAGTGATTATTAAATACCTCACAAGAAGAAATAGTTCGTTTAATAAATACAAAATAAACAACATTTTAAATTTTAACATAATAAAACTATATAAAAATAAAATATATAGTTTATTTACTGTCCATGTCTTTATCGGTATCAGATTCTGAACCAGTATTTACAGAAAAAACAAATTCGTCTTCGTCAAATTATGCTGGTCTCTCATACCACTTCTCTATTAATTTGTTTTCTAACTTTGCAGCTTGATTAGAAAATATTGTTTGAAACAAGAAAAAAGTGGAACCTTCTGTAACATTAAATAATGTAAAAAATATCAAAGTCTTAGACTTGCATTAAAAAAGTCTGACAATACTTTTGTAAAACTTTTTTAACCATGTATACATCTTTCCCATCGATAATGAAGGTGATGGTGAAGGATGTACAGCAAGCGATCCTACAGCAGCAGAAGCACAGAACGAAGTTTTGATTGGAAGCCAAAACGATTCTACAAGGACTATTAAACAAGAAGATCGTTCAATTTTACTAGTTTTGTGTTGCTTTAATGGTTTTTATGGTTGCTTATGATTTTAATAAAATGTAAAATAAAATATACATTCCAGAATTGTTTGTATTTGGCTTACTATTCCTAAAACACATCTGTTTTTTGTGAGAATGAATATTTTCCGTTTTAATGTATAGCAATGAAAAACACACAAAAAAAAGTGACTAAAGTTAAAACAATTTGCAAAAAGAATCTTTTTGCAAGCCTGTGTTATAACTATACGAGTACTTATTCGGTAACCGTTTATTTTTCGGAAATACCAAACAAAAAAAAAATTTTTATTATCGAAAAGAGTTTTAATGCTTTTCAAAATATTCTCCTTGATAATCAATGCACTTTTGCATTCGTTTAAACCAATCCGAAAGGCATTGCTGCTACTGTAAAGGCGGTATCACCAAAATATGAATTTTGAATGCCTCAACTGTCTCTTCCGGCGTAGAAAACCGTTGGCCACGAAGATTATTCTTCACGTGTGGGAAAAAAGAAATCTCAAGGTGCTAGATCAGGGTTGTACGGCGGATGGCTAGTCAATTCAATGTTTTGCCCGGTCAAATATTCAATTGTTGAACCGACCTGCGAGAGCTCGCATTGTCATGATGGAGAATGATCTGTCATTTTCGGTTTGTTTTCCTTATTTCTTCAAAAACTATTGGCAAACAAATAGTTGTGTACCATTCGGAATTGACTGTTCTACAACTATCTAATGGCACGCTTGCAACGTGACTGGTTTTTCCAAAAAAAACGGTCGACTATTTGTTTTGATGTTCTTTGAGTGTGAACAACTTTTGTTAGTTTTGGCTCATCTTGGAAAACTCATACAGTCGACTGCTGTTTACTATCGGGCTCATACGTATAGATCCAAGACTTATCACCTGTGACGACTGTGCATTCTTGTTGAGATAACCCACGCCGAAAGTTATGTAAAATAATTGCACTAAAAAGTTCGCGACTTAATTCCATTTTTTCGCTGACAAAATTTTCAAGTTACTGTCGACAATAGAAATAGCGACCGGATAACAAAACTGTCAACGTAAATATATTGTCAAAAATGACAAAGTTCACAATAATCAGATCGGAGGAAACTCTTACAGTATTGCCAGTTCCCGAAATATAAACGGCTACCCTCGTAAAACATGCAGGAAACCACCTGTAGATAGTTCTGTTATAAAAACCTTGAAAATTAGTGTAATTATAGAATTTACAAGATCAGGTGAGGTCTAGTTTCAGCGAAATTAGCAACATTATCCCACTTCCCATATATACATAAAGTAATTAAGAAGAAATTATAACATTCCGGTGTTATTAGGGAATATCTTATTTAAACAGTCGATAACTGTGTATTTAGGTAATTCATGTTTTACTGGAAATCTAATAATTGCTCTAACCTATTTTCTGAGAAAATGTTTCAATTTTTCATACTTATTCCAAGGCACACGAAGGCGCTGCATATTTGAAGAAATGTAGTAGTAAATATATGAGCTCAATTAAGTGTGGAAAATTGTAACAACGGCGCCTTCGCTTTACTAATTTTATCTAATTTAGTATAGTTTCGCAATTTCATTCATAAGACGAGTGTTAGAAACAAAACGACAATTTTAATAACTGCCCTCAGCGTATCCAAGTAGCAAGGGATATACAATTTTCCTCCACAATTACGTTAATACCTCAAGCGGTTCGCTTATTAGACAACTTAAATAAATAATAAAATATCAGAAGAATTTCTATAAATGGAATTGGTCGCGTGACGTCGACAATTATGAACATTTCACAATTCCATAAATTCTCCGGGCTATTCCATGGTCTCGTTATGCGTGATTTTCGCAAACCGCTGTGCGCATTTAACACGAAACTACATACAAAAAATGATAAGCGATTGCTTAAAAGAACTCGCCGCTGCAATTTTATGAAAGCAAATGTTCGAGTTTTAAAAATGAATTACGTATGTATGTATTTAGTTGATGTTTATTCCACAGTATTTCACCGACTAGTCTTACTTCTATTGCATATAAAGATGGACAATAGCGAGGGAAAGACATTTATTTTCCTTAACATACGAAGATGATATTGTACATATAAAGGTGTCCCAAAATTAACGCAAGATTTGAATTAAATAGAAAAGACAGTTTGATTGTTATTTTGTTATTGAATCATAAAGTATATAGGATAGGGTTATTTATGGAATAACACATCGGGGAAATTGCCTCCACGGTTTTGCATGCACATACGCACTCGTTTGTCGAAACTTTCCATAACCATTTTGCATAAATGTGGCTGAATTTCGTTGATGCAGGGTTGAATCTCCTCCATTAATGCACGGGTGGTTGCAGGCTTGCTGACATAGACCTGCGATTTCAAATAACCCCATAAAAAGAAATCTAATGGTGTTAAATCACACGATCTACGGGGGTCAATTCTGATCACCGAAACGAGAGAGTACACGACCTGGAAATGTCTCATGCAGTAATTGAATTGTTTCACGGGCTGTATTGCATGTGGCACTGTCTTGTTGAAACCACATATTGGCCACATCGGTATCATCCAATTTCGGCAGAAAGAACTGTGTTATCATGTCGCAATATCAAACACCAGTAACAGTCACTGCTTGACCAGCCTCATTTTCAAAAAGGTATCGTCCAATTATGCCTCCAGCCCAAAATCCACACCAAACAGTAACACGTTATGGATGCATTTGTTATTCGACAATCACGTGTGGGTTCTCAGAACCCCAAAAGCGGCAATTTTAACGATTAACAAAGCCATCAAGATGAAAATATGCTTCATCGCTTAGGATGTTTTTGCTCGAGAAATCAGCATCCATTTGATGATGTTCAATAATACATTCAACGAATTCTCTTCGCTGTGCATGGTCATTAGGCTTCAGTTGTTGTGTTAATTGAATTTTGTAAGCATGGAGACACAGATCTTTAGTGAGTATACGCTGTAGAGAGCTTCTTGAAATTTGAAATTTTTGCCCACGACGCCGAATTGAGGACATTTGAACGGCTTATTTTTGGACGACCAGTGTTTGGCGTCTCCAACGGATCCAGTCTCCCTGAATTTTTCAATTAATCTCTTCACTGTTGACGAAGTTAAAACACTATTCCGACCATATTTTGTATGAAATTTTCGAACTGCGGCCGCCAAGATTTCATTATTTTTGAAATATTGTTCAATAATGAAGACACGTTGTTCTATCGTGTAACGCTCCATTTTTACTAACTCTAAATTGTCAGCTGTCGAGTTGTTATTTTTTAGGGTTGCCAACACTTTATTGCACAAATGGCGACAAATTCAAATCTTGGGTTAATTTTGGGATACCCGTTATTAGCCACTAAAGAAGTCGAATATCATAAAAAATAATAGTCTCTAATGTCCAACAGGGCACCCCCAATTACAGAATCATCATACCATTTTCAGTAATCGAAATGTAAAATGCCGATTTGAAAGTAATGCCTGTGATGTAGTATTTTATCGTAAGTGAACAATAATTTAGTAGAGATGGGATATATTTCCCGCGAACCAGGATCTTAACAAGGTTGTACGAACAAACGAGCGATATTGCGATGCATGCGTTATTTATATCGCTTACGTTTTGTTTTATAAATAACAAACTTATGTAGAGCAAAATGGATAAGACTGACAAAATGTATGCAGCATGGCGTAAGTTTCGACATTTGTCTCGGATAGCAATGGCGTACGTTGCTGTCAATTATTAATCATCATCAGTTTACATATATAAAAATCTTTTCTAGTGCTCCAAGTGATATTCTTTCACTGCTGATAGGGGATAATCATTTATAATAAACTTTTAAAGAAAATGTATATAATTATATAAGTTTAAGTAAACTAACATATATTATATGATAATAATAGTTATTGTAAACAATAATAATTTTGGTACTTTAAAATGTAGTGAAATAAACTAGTCTTTGTGTAAGATATTTTTTTTTATTTTATTTTTTTAAATAAAGAATTTAAAAAAAAATTCCATGGTCGAAATACCTAAAAATAACAAAATGGGAATTAGCAATAAAAAAAAGAATTAGAAATAGTACTCGTTGTATCAAAGAGACAAATTAGTGAATTCCAATAAATATATTTAAAAATTTGTTTTTTAAATATGTATATTATGTATATAATGTATACAATAATGTTATATCAAGATCGCAGGTTATATCAAGATGGCGACATCTAGTTCTTGTTAGTCAAACTAGGAAAAGGTCCAAGTGGAGAGGTAGATGTATTGATTGGAAGGAATATACGTGATATCCTTCAATGAAGATTGTTCCCACTAGATGGTAGAAGAGTTTATTTTTTTCTTTAAATGTAATTTAAAACAAAAAAGCTTTTCTTGTAAATACTCTAAAAATAAGTAAAATAAAAAACTAGTAGGGGAAATTTACTTCTTATTTATGAAGTGTTTCTTTGATTTTTTTTAGATATATGTAACATCTTCATAAATATATATATATATTTATTGACTGAAACATTGTTCACAATTGGAAATATATAGCTGTAAAGAGAATTACAAATAAATAACTTTAAAAAGGAGGATCCCTCCCCCTAAATGCTTTTAATATAAATTATATATTTTATTAACTCAACCGTGGAAAGTCTCAGTAAAAATTATAAGTAGAACAAAATGACCAATATATTGGGTTGGCAACTAAGTACTTTCGGCTTTGTAGTATAAAATAAAACACTTTTTTTTTAAACAAAGAATAGTTTTCAAACGATTATATATTTTCCATTTTCCTCAATGACCTTTTGCCATCTTTCTTTCAGCTGCATGATTCCGCGCTCATAAAATTTCTGGTCCTTATCAGCAAAAAACTGAACCAGGTGCGAGTGAAGGTCATCGTCACTTGTGAAAGTTTTATCATTCAAAGAATTCTGCAAACTTCGAAATAAATGGTAATCAGATGGTGCTAGATCAGGGCTGTATGGGGGATGTGGCATCACTTCCCAGCCAAACTCCAATAGTTTCCCACGAGTTGCCAAAGATGTGTGAGGCCTTGCATTATCTTGGTGGAAAACTACACCTTTCCGATTTGACAATTCTGGCCGTTTTTCTTTGATCATCAACTTCAGTAGGCCGACCAGAACATTGCTCATCTTTGAGGGAAAAATCTCCAGAACGGAATTTTTTATACCAATTCTGACACGTGCGCTCTGTGAAGCTATTAGCACCATAAACTTCACAAATCTTTTTGTGAGCCGCAGCAGCTTTCTTTCCTTTACGGAAATAAAATAGTAAAATATGTCGTTTCTGCACTCCATTTAAAATTAACCCACAACTAATAGCTTTAATAAAAATCACACACTACTTGCTTCTGAAGTTACGTCAATGGGACTAGTATCACGCGACAAACGGTAATGTACAGCACTAACATACATTATACAAAAAATAAAGCAACGCTCTCTATCAGTAAAAACCGAAAGTACTTAGTTGCCAACCCAATATTAAAAAAGAAGAGAATACTTTAATATAGTCTGGGTGGAAGAAAAAGTAAAATGGCGAAACTACAATCTTCACAACCATAAAAGGAATACTTGTGAAGAAGACAAAGAAAGAACAAATGTTAAGTAATCAAAAATATTTGTATATATATATATATACATATATTAATACTTTTTCTGAAAATATTTATTTTAAAGGGCTTTTCTTATTTTACAAGATTATAATGGGTCTGAGTAGCAATTTATAGAAATTTGTGGTACTACATAAAATGTTGCAATCTAAGTCTGTACGAGTAAGTTGTAATACGGGTATTCGTGAACAAACATACAAAATGCCAAAAAGAAAGGAATTGAGTGCAGAAATTCGTAGTCACACTGCCCAAAATCACAGCAACAGCTGTGGGACCACCTTACAAATGTTTGGAACAATATTCCAGTTGAAACTCTTCAAAAACTTGTGTCGAGACTACCCAAAATTTGTGAAGAAGTTATTAAGTGCAAAGGTGGATATTTTAACGAAAGTTGCTTAAAATATAAAGTGCCAATCTTTCTTCATAGAACTAATGATACCATTTTGTTTTATAAGGATATATAGTTTATTTTTATAGTAATTACATTTTTATTCGTATATATACGTGGGCAAGGTGAAAAGTTCTCGGCCTGACACAGAGATGGCGTTACAATTAACAGAAATTTATGTTTCCTGCGTGACTGCATGTGTCTTTAGTTCATATGAAAACTTTCAACTTGTTCTCTCAACTAGTTTATTTGCAAGAATTTTTGTAGTAGACGTCGTGGGTGTTATTTTTTTAAATGGATAAACTTTAATATCGTGCTGTTATAAAATTCTTTGTTTTGGATGGTTTAACCTCTATGAAAATTCATCCGAAGTTGACAAAAGTGTACGGGGATTCTGTTCGAGTGCAAGTGAGCGAGATAGCTGAGGCTGTGGGGATATCGGAAGAAAGGGTGCGAAACATTTTGCACAAAGAATTAGAGATGAGAAAGCTCTGCGAAAGATGGGTGCCGTATTTGCTGAATCAGAAGCAAATGCGCAAGCGATTTTCGGAGCATCCTTTGGACTGATTTAACAAGAATTCGACCGATTTTGTGCGGCGATTTGTCACCATGGATGAGACATGGGTCCACCACTACAAGCCAGAAACGAAACAGCAGTCAAAGCAGTGGGTGGAAGCCGGAGGTTCAGCGCCAAAGAAAGCGAAGTCCATCGCATCTGCCGGAAAAGTCATGGCCAGCGTGTTTTGGGATGCAAAAGGAATCTTGTTAATTGATTACCAGGCGCATATTACTCTAACCTTCTTGACCAGCTGGATGCCAAAATTCGCGAAAAGAGGCCTGGTTTGAGGAAGAAAAAAATTATTTTTCATCAGGACAACGCACCCGCACACAAGGGTGCGTTGGCGATGGGAAAATTGCGGGATTTGGGGTACGATTTTCTCAGCCATCCTCCTTATTCTCCTGATTTGGCACCCTCAGACTTCCGCCTATTCCCAAATTTGCAAAAAAATGTTTCTGGAAAGCGATTCACATCCAACGAAGAAGTTGAAAGGACCGTAGAAGAATATTTTGACAGCCTTCCAGACTCTCACTTCCGGGAAGGAATATTGATGTTAGAAAAACGCTGGACCAAGTGTGTTGAACTCAAGGGAGATTATGTAGAAAAACAAAATCAATTTTTAAATTTAAATCGCAGTCTTTCATTGTCAGGCCGAGAACTTTTCACCTTGCCCAGGTATATTGTTTTACCAAAAATTTTTTTGTATTTTACCTATAGCGATACCTATACCATTTATGGTCGGTAGTGTAGTGTATATATACATATATATATATATATATATATATATATATATATATATATATATATATACACAGTTCACAATTGGAAATATATACCTGTAAAAAGGATTGCAGTTTGAAGAAAATAAATAACTTGAAACATTAATATAAATTAAATATTTTATTTACTCAACGGTCGAAATTCTCAATAAAAAAAAAAGTAAAGATTTATTAGCTAATCAGAGAATTCTTTATTAATATTTCTTGGAAGAATTTTAGACGATTATTGAATAATATTAAATACACATACAAGTAATTGTTTTCGTCAGTAATATTGGTAATACATAAGAAATTTTTCGGCTTCTATACATACCCTCTAAACATTTTCCCTTTTACTACAACAAAAATGGGATGTACAACTAAAAAAGGATGTAGACAAACACCACTAGTATGCCTGGAGCTTTAATAACTGCAATGATAACAGTTCCAGAAAGAGAAGTGCAATCAAAGCTGTGAACATAGCAAACGAGTCTCTTATTCACACACAAGAGAGCAAACATGGACAGCTGAGGGCTGTGCAAATAGCAACTATTGTAATTTGTTACTTACGGACAATAGGTCACGTCGATCTACTGTATGTAACATAAATTACATATTTGACGCATTTAATAATATTAGGTTAATACAGGTAGTTGTCAAAATGTAATTTTAAAAATTCTAAAACGAAAAAAAAACAAAATCGTTAATTGAGCTTTTATGAAAATATAAACTCTAGATTTTTTTATATATAAATTTACTAGGATAGTTTGACAAGTAGTGAGAATGGAAAAGAAAAACGAATTTTTTAAATACAAAATAATTTTTATTTTTCAATATATTCTCATAAAAGAGCAATACATTTATTCCAACGGTGCTCCAATGCCCTTATGCCATCTCTAAAATGCAATTCCGGAAGGCTTGCAAAATATTCATTTACGAAGATGATAAGCTTGTCGTTAGACGAAAATTTCTTTCCACCTAGTGCCGTTTTCAATTTTGGAAAAACGGAAGAGTCTAGATCCGGTGAATAAGGCGCATGCGGTACTAATTGGAAATGCAACTAGTGGATTTTGGACATAGCAACTGTGCTGGTATGCGAGGGAGCGTTGTCTTGGTGAAACGGAATCTTTTTCTTTGCCATTCCTGGCCGTTTAGCACGAATCTCAACATTTAATTTTTGTATAAGGTCTGCATAATATTGTCCGTTTATTGTGGCACCTTTCTGAAGGTAATCAATGAGCAAAATGCCCTTTGAATCCCAAAAAATTGATGCCATCACCTTGTTTGCCGATAAAGTGGCTTTTGCTTTCTTTGGAGGTGCAGAACCACGTTCTAACGATTGTTTCGACTGTTGTTTAGTTTCGGCTGTACTGTAGTGTATTCAAATTTCATCGCAAGTAACAAATTGGCTACAAAAATCAACCGGATTCCGCTTATAAATGTCCAAACACTCATTGGGAACGCGCAAACGAGTGACCTTTTGGTCAGTTGTAAGCAATCGCGGCACCCATCTTGCCGAAAGCTTGGAAAGGCCCAATACTTTCGTTAAAATGTGGTGTACGCGTTCTGTTGAAATGTTTACTATGTCTGCTATCTCTCTCACTTTGAGTCGTCGATCTTGCGTAATAATATTATGGATTTCTATAATCATTTACTTAGAAGTCACGATTTTGGGTGCTCCAGAGCGCGCTTCATCAACACAGCTTGTTCTACCACGTTTAAATTCATTTACCCATCTACTTATTGTGGCGGATGATGGAGCAGATTCACTTAATGTTTCCCGCAACTTATCTTTTATTTCGGTAGCTTTCATATCCTTAATTACGAAGTATTTAATCACCGCACGATACTCTGCTTTTTCCATTTTAGCAAAACGACGTGTTGCTTCTGTTTCAATCAGCTGTCAAAAATAAACTAATCGACCGATTTATCTAAATATCGGAACGTAAACATATAAATAGGCAACCTAAATTACAGTGCATTTATTTTACCAATTAGAGCGCCACCTATGTGTCATTCTCACTACTTGTCAAACTATCCTCGTATTCATTCATTTAGTTGCATAATTGTCCAATTTATCCTATGAAAATCCTCCTGCCTTGTTTCCGACAAGCAGTCGGTTCCAGTTGCAAGGAAACAAATCCACCCCATTGTTCTGAACCTCATTTAGTCATCTCTGGCAAATTACGTATTGATTTAAACGTAACGAGAAATTATTTATGGCCGCCGATGATGTGAAAAACGTGAAAAAGAACTATCGATTGCCGTTTTGTCCGTGCGAGAACTTAATTCGTCCAATGTATATCATGTAGTTGGGTATTACGGGGGTTTTCCATCTATCGAACTCAGAACTTTCGTATAAAGTTTCGTGAAAAGGGCCCCCCACGTACTGCGGAATAATGAGTCCTGAGGGATTCAACTCCACAACAAATACTGTTCGGTCTGATGTTCTTGTCCATTTCGTGCGCTGCTGTTTATTGTATCTCAAAAAAAAAGATAAGGGTTTTATCACCGTAAGGTATATGGCGATGTACATATGCACGTCAAACTTGAGCATAAATTTTCTATTCCACCTAGACAGTCCCATATATACTGTAAATTCTTCAATTGACCTTACTGTGTACATATACTTCATCCTTATTTTTTAATCCATTTTATTTACGAATCTACTCTCTAGAAATAAGCTATTAATTTAAGAATAAATAATCTAATTTGATTGATTCCACTGACACAATTTAGAGATGCGAGTTTTGACTACGCTACTTCCAATTATTCGTAATTTTATGCAATCAATTGCTTGTAATCATGCGACTAACTAACGGTTGCTTTTTTAAGAGTTTGATAACTTTAAATGATAATATAAGGCAGAAATATTGTTGGAATGAATTTTTTTATTATAATCTGGTGGATAATTTCATGGCATTTATTTATAAATATGATTTCCGGCGTATGTCCGCCGCGGCTACGAGTTACATGGTCCATTCAATCAGTCCAATTTTTGACTACTTTTTCCAATAAATCTGGCCGTATGGCGCCAATGGTGGCTTGAATATTGGCTTCCAATGTTGCTGGTTTATCGGCATAAACCAATGACTTAACATAGCCACATAAAAAGTAATCCAAAGGCGTTAAATTGCACGAACGAGGGAGCCAGTGAACAGGACCACTTCTGAAAGTAAAGTTGTCACCAAATTGATTTTGCAATAAATCGATTGTTAAGCGTGCTGTATGGCAAGTTGCGCCGTCTTGTTGGAATCAAATGTCGTCGTTGTTTAGCTGTTTAATTTTTGGAAACAAAAATTCAGTCAGCATGGCTCGATAGCGCTCGCCATTCACCGTAACGGCAGCTTCTTCCTCATTTCGAGAAGAAATAAGGACCGATGATGCCGCCAGCGTGTAAACCGTACCAAACAGTCAATTTTAATAGATGTTATGTTAATTCGTTAACGACTTGAGAGTTGTCTTCGCTCCAAATATGGCAATTTTGCTTATTGACGTAGCCATTTAACCAGAAATAAGCTTCATCACTAAACACAATTCTTTGATAAAAATGCTCATCTTCGGCCAGTTTCAAGTTTAAGCAAAAATGCGACGCAAACGATGGTCGTTTGGCTTCAATTCTTGCACGAGCTGTATTTTATAGGCACGTAAGCCAAGATCCTTATGTAAAATTTTCTACGTAGCCGAAGGACAAAGGCCAACAATTTGAGAACGACGACGAATCGACATTTCCGCGTCTTTTTCAATACTTCGCTCTGCAGCAGCAATATTCTCTTCGGTACGCACATTTCTTTGTCTTGTTGATGGTTTTGAATCGAGAAGAGTAAAATTAGTGCGAAAACGATCAATAACTGTACGAATTGCTTGCCCACTAGGCCGATTATGTTGACCGTAGAATGGACGAAGTGCTCTATGAACTTCGCGAACAGATTTATTTTTTTCAAAGTAAATTTCCACAATTTGGAAGCGTTGTTCTGGCGTTAAACGATTCATGATGACTTTCCAAACCTTACTGAACAGAAATTTCAACACAGTTTGACATTATCAGCTGTCAAACCATAGTTATCGATATCGATAGTTCTCATGCAGCTTCAAAAATATACGTTATATATTGTATGTGGGCGTATTCTCTAGATGTTTATTTATTGTATAATAATCAATCAGTTTTTGAATGTATCCATGTCAATATTTCTGAAAAGTAAGAATAATTTGTTATACAGTTCAAGCTGGCCACAGTTCTTCCTAATTTTCGAAATTCCAAAGAACTGACCATCTTATTTCTAGTGTTATGACCATGAATATCATTACGAGCCCCGAAGTGTCCTTTATGCTTGTGCACGTAAAGCAGAGTATGGTAGATCAATTTAGAATAAAATTACAGAATTCTGCTGTTTATATAATGCTGCCTGCAATTATCATTTTTGTACAACGTAATTTAAAAATTGTGTGTGTGGTTCTCTTTTGAAACAAAAAGATTTTATTACCTCATACAGAATTTTTCCTAGTTATAATAGCGTAGGAAATGTGCGAGTGAAAAGTGAATGATAAGTCACAGTAGCCGCTCTAACTCCGGTTACACATTTAAGTTTGCTCAAGGTATAAATACTGCGAGATAGTTTTGAAGGCAGCAATTCATACTGGTTTTTGTTAGATGACACGCCCTCGTTCTTTCTTTGGTGGCGTACCCAAGTAAATACTCACTCACCAAGCCATTAATAGACCTATTCTCTAAAGACATATAGCATGTCTTAGCAATATTCAGGATTAATTCATTTGCAGCAAACTAAGTGTTTGATTGCTGTTGTATCTGGGTAACAGCATCGCTATTACTTACTTCATTACCTCTCACCAGAAACTGATGTTACATCTACATCTACACGTCTAAGTTTGCTCAAGGTATAAATACTGCGACATAGTTTTAAAGGCGGCAATTCAGGATCCAAAGAATCGTTCGTTATACATAAGTTTACCTGATGATAGGTGGATTCCTTGAAACGCGTAGGAAACCGGGTGTTATTAACATTTAAATAATTCTTTTAACATTCATCTGTTGGCAATTCGCCGAGATTTTAAAGTGCTCGTCTATAGGAATATGCACTGGTAACCTTGTTACTGGTTTTAGTGAGATGACACCCTCGTCCTTTCTTTGGTGGCGTACTCACTTACCAAGCCATTAGTAGACCTATTATCTAAAGACATGTAGTATGTCTTAGCAACATTCAGGATTAATTTATTTGCAACAAACTAAGAGTTTGATTACTGTTGTATCTGGGTAGCAACATCGACATTACTTACTTCATTACCTATCACCAGAAACTGGTATTATGATAAGAAGATGACTGCAGAAATTAAACAAATTGAGCAAAGTTTTCAAGAATAATGTATAGGCGACAAAGAAGCTTTTATCACAATCGTATTTTAATTTGTATTTTTACTAATAAACGGTGGATTAAGTGTATACATACATATATTTTGTCGCGAGGACTGCATAAGAAGTGATAAAAACTTATTTTTTTTTACTGTTTGCTATACGCGCTTTTTTCGGAAAACTGAATTTCCTCACTGTCATTTTTAACAAAAGAAAGTTTCTACCGTGCGATATTTCCTTACGGCGATTGAAATGCAAATCGACATAAATAACGAAAAGGAATATCATAAGTGCCAAACCTACATCAAGTGTGTGTTCATCATTCAGCGTTTTACGTTCAACAATACATCGACGGTACAAACATTTCACTTAAACTGTATTTGATATTTATGCCCTATCTGGTGTCACGAACTTTTATGTTCTTCATTGATAGATCTTCGAAGAGCGTTACGCATTTTTCTATAAATATGATGCGGTGCTGTTCCCGTCTTCGAGATTTGCGATAGGCGAATGTCCCTGCGAAGACGTAAATTTTAATAACCTTTAACAAATATGTACTTATGTACTCTAACATTGCCTGTGGTATTACGATATTGTTATAGATTTTTTATATTCTTCTGTTACTAAAAGTTAAGTACGCGAGTGTATATTTATGTTATTTAGTTAACTAAGTAAAAGAAAATTCGCGTCATATTACTAATAGTTTATTTTTTTTGTTACGCATCGCGTATACAAAATAATAATTTTTCTATCATGCTTTCAAATTGTAAATAGTTGACTGTTAAGATCGTTAGTTTGTGTAATTCCATTACGTTAAGGAATAAATAAAATACTTTGTCTCAATTTCGTACTAATTATATTATATAATGAAAAAGCAATGCCTCCCTATATCCTTCAAACATACAAATGTACCAACGAAAGAACAAGGACGTATCATCTCACTAAAACCAGTAACAAGGTTACCAGTGCATATTCCTATAGACGAGCACTTTAAAATCTCGGCGGATTGCCAACAGAAGAATGTTAGAAAAATTACTCGAATGTTAATAACAACCTATTTTCTACGCGTTTCAAGGAATTCACCTATCATCAGGTAAACCTGTGTCTAACGAACGTACAATACATCCCCTCATTTCGGACGCAGCTCTTTGATTGTGATTTCTTCATCCTCATTTCGATTGCGATCTCAAAAATTACGTTAAGTCATCGATAAGCCATCAACAGATAGAAAACGTACCTAATTACATACGAGGGTGGTCCCAGAAGTACCCGACCCAACAAAGAAAACGCAAAAATTTTGGAAAGGAATATATATATTTTTCAACATAATCTCCTTTCAGCTCTATACACTTTTCCCAGCAATGTTCAATAAGTTCGATATCCTTTTTATAATAGGAAATGTCTTGCTCCTTAAAATAGCCATTAACCGCCGACATCACTTCTTCATCGTTGGAAAATCTTTGACTACAGAGCCATTTCTTCAAGTTTGGCAACAGAAAATAACCAGAGGGGGATAAATCTGGTGAATAGGGTGCATAAGGTAGCAAATCAAACTCTAATGCATTAATTTTGATCATTGCAATAACGGATTTGTGCGCTGGTGCATTGTCTTGATGAAACAATACTTTCTTCTTAGCCAGATGCGGCCGTTTTTGCTTGACTTCTTCGCTCAAAGGTTGCAATAAGTTCGTATAATACTCGCCGTTGATAGTTTTCCTTTTTCAAGATAGTCAATGAAAATTATCCCACGCGTATCCCAAAAAACCGATGCCATGACCTCGCCTGCAAATGAAACGGTCTTCGCCTTCTTTGGAGCGGGTTCTCCCTTTTGAGTCCATTGTTTTGATTGTTCTTTTGTCTCGGGTGTGAAGTGATGAATCCATGTCTCATCCCTGGTTATGAAACAGGGTAAAAATTTTGCTTTGTTGCTGTGAAACTTCGCTAAACACGACACTGTTTTTGCTCGAGTGTGAACAAATGCGGCACCCATCTTTCTCATGTCTAAATTTTCAGATAATATGCGATGTACCGCACTTTTTGAAATGCTTAATGTGTCTGCTAGCTTGCACACTTTCAGTCGACGATAATCCAGTACTGCTTTGTGGATTTTTTTCACTATTTCTGGAGCCTTCACCTCATTTGGTCGACTACTGCGATGCTCCCCTTGGTTGCTCGTACGGCCTCGTTTAAACTCTGCTACCCAATATTTCATTATTGTAAATGAAGGAGCAGATTCACCCAGAGTAGAATCCAGTTCAACTTTTATATCGGTTTGGCTGAGGCCTTTCAAATAAAAGTATTGTATCACGTAAAGATGACCAATTTTCTTAATTTTTAAAAATTGGCTGAAGACGTTCACTGTTGATGGCTGCCAAACAAATACTAAACAACTTCTCCAAACTTGAAACATGTGCTTTATATATTGTGTACTTTCTAACACAGTGATATAGTTTCATACCGCAATCTCTAGGTCAGGCCGGGTGTTTATGGGATCACCTTCGTACGTTATTATTAAAATCCACATTTAAAATCGTATCTATCCAGTCTTCTCGGACATCCTATATACTATTACGTACTAGAGGTATGTTCAGTGAAATTAATTAGTCATTTAACCTATTGAAACAGTTGCTTATTTAATAGTACACTCAAATGCAGATTTTACGAGATTTAAAGCAATGTTTGAATTATTATGTATTATCTATTATTATTTACCATCATTTGGACAGCTTTAGCGATCCGAGATTGCTATTCTATACATTAAACATAACAACACATGAGTTTTCACTTAATTTCGCATTGCTAACAGTGCATTTTTTATATTTCCCTTTCATTAAATGTACTAAAAAAGTTATTGTGTAATCTCGTCCGTTTTGAA
This sequence comes from Dermolepida albohirtum, assembly GCA_031893035.1. NCBI lineage: Eukaryota > Metazoa > Arthropoda > Insecta > Coleoptera > Scarabaeidae > Dermolepida > Dermolepida albohirtum. The sequence goes on from JAVIWB010002998.1 coordinate 378,070, forward strand.
ATAAATTTAAAAAGGGGTAACTCGAAAGAAAGAGATTCAAGTATCGTACTTCTACTTACGCTCACTATTTAAGTTAATTCGTTAAGCTAAACGAAAATACTGTTATATTTATGGTCACGAATATTATTAAAAGGCCAAACCACGGAACCACGAAGTTTCCCCGGGTTTACAATTTAGGCCGGATTATAAATCAAGCACTTGGACCTCCAGATAGGAAAGGTTTTGTTGACTTTCCACTTCTCGATTTTAGAAAATAGGATATAATTTTTATTTGAGTTATAGCGTTAATTTTGCGAAACTTTGGTCGTTCCGTACTTCGAGAGACTTTTTTGTGTAACGCGGCATGTAGTAAGTGTTACTCCATGAAAGGTTTTTTCCCCAAATTTATATTGGGCATAGTTTGTTTTATTGTTCAACTTCAATGTAATCACTTCTTTGGAGATACGCGCCCGCTTTTTTTGTACTTTTTGTAAAAGGTATTTTGTAGAAAATGTGATTAAGAGATTTCCTTCACTGTAGAAATTAATATTACGACGAAAACTAGCTAACATTAAAGTTATAATTAATTGAAACTTATTTACGCGTGTAACGATTCTACTGAAAGAACATGCAATTGCTTGCTTTTACGATAGAGGGACGTATATACGAGTACACAGTCTGTCGCATAGAAAACGGAGCTTCATTACAAGCAGAGAAATTGGGCATAAAGTAACAGTGTACATGTGACATTGGTCGAAAAATGAAATTTTGAACAAAGAGCAAGTGTCGAGTTCTATTTTAAACTCCGTAAATCGTTTACCGAAACATTTAATTAGATAAAACAAGTGTATGGTGATGCGTGTTTATCACATATGAGTAATAATGGGTGTTATAAACGATTTAAAGACGGTCGTACGGACGTAAATAACAACGAATATCCTGACGCAAAAAAATCTGTTGTTACGGAAAGTAACATCGAACTTGCGATACATGGGAATAGAATTAAATATTTCCAAAGATTCAATTTATTGCATTTTGACACAGCATTTGGAACTGAGGAAGATTCGTGCAAGGTTTGTACCATACAAGCTGACTGATGATCAAAAAATAATTCAACATTGTACAGACTTGATTAAAGACTCAAAAAAAGGACGAAAACTTCAGGTATTCTATTGTAATTGGCGATGAGACGTGGTGTTTTCAATATGATCCAGAGACCAAGCGTCAAAACTTTAATTGGAAGCATCTGAGTGAAGAAAGTCAGAAAAAAGCCGTTCGGAGAACTCAAAAGGGAAGACAATTCTGATTTGTTTTTGTGATTCGAAAGGAATAGTGCACAAAGAATTTGTACCACCTAGTCAAACAGTCAATGCTGTATATTATCTTGGTATTAGAAAGCGTCTTTTGGCGTGTATTCGTCGTGTGCGCCCCCAAAATCGCGATAATGGTAGCTGACGTTTGTTACATGATAATGCACCATATCATCGCTCGACGTTTATGACTGATTTTCTAATTGCAAATGGCGCTTTAACCATCAACCAGTCACCTTATTCATCGGATTTGGCCCTCTGTGATTTCTATCTATTTTAAAAACTACATTTGACAATGAAATGACGGCGTTATACAGACGTCGAAGCCATTAGGAAGGCGTCGACAGCGATCTCTAAAGATGGGCTGAAAAATTAATTCCACACATTAATTGACCGTGCAAAACGTTGTATTGAAGTCGGGGGCGATTACTTAGAATAAAATAAATGAATTTTACCAAAATAATTTTTGTTTTCATTTTTAAAAAGTTGCGTTTTCTCTGAGACAGACTGTGTATAAGATATATGTATATAATATATAAATATATGTAGATAAATAAAAGTATAGTGTTTCCTCAAGAATAATAGAATACATTTGCAATTACTATCACAAGAAAGGTTCGCAATTTAAATCGCAAATGCTGTTCTAGCGATATCAAACTAGAAAGAGATCTCTTGTATGTTTGATTAAAAAAAAACAGAATAATTATGTGTATAGTGTGCAGTTCTATTAGCACAAGAGTTTGTTTACATTTTTGACCTGATAACAATCAACTGCATTCTCTCTCTTGTCTTGTGGGAAATATTTAAAAAAATGTATATATTAACTTCACTTCGCAAAATAGTTGTGGTACATGAGGAATGAACTTTCACACTACATTTTGAGTACTGTTTTCTATAGAATATTTAATTTTGTTAACTTAATTTTAAATCAGGGATTTAATATTTGAAATTCCAAAGTTTCGGTGATATATCTTTTAATTATTTATGTTAACGCTATTTTAAAACTCTTGATGAAGATGACGATGAAGCTATTAAATTTATATTAGTTATTGTCGAAATTATTCTGCCAATTTAAAAGGCTAAGGTGATGTGATGATTTGATGCGAAACTTTTTATGTCAATGATGACATCGGTAGATCGAATGCAACGTTAATAAAATATGAATAAAATTCAAGTAAAAAATTTAGATCTAAACAATTAGATCATTATATTTACATAAAAACATATATTTATATATACGTTATTCGTAAAATCGTATTATCAGAATAGTTATATTATAAATTAATATCTGTGTAATTATTAGGAATATATATTTTCTGTATATATATATATATATACCTACGGCTTCAGGCAGATTCACTAATTATCGTTCTCACCATCCCAATTCCCAAAAATTTAATACTATAATATCCATGAGAAACCAAATCCTTCATATCTCGGATCCAGAATTCACAAAAGAAGAAAACTTGAACCATTTATTAAAAATTTTCATCAACAACGGTTATCCTAAACCTCTATTAAAACACTTGATATTTAGTAAAAACAACAATTTCTATGATGGACCGCAAGATGATAAGTTACATTCAGAAAGTAAATACAAAAAGTTACCATATGTTGAGCCATTGACTAATCAGTTAATTAAAATATTAAGTAGCACCAATATCTCTAGCACAATAGTGAAATATAATGTTAAAAAAATTAAAGATATCTTTACAAAAGTCAAAGATAAAATTCCCTTGTGGTCAATGTCGAATGTAGTGTATAGACTATCTTGCAAAGACTGCTCTGGATGTTACATAGGTCACACATCACAATCAATAAAACAAAGGGTGACTCAGTACATAAGTGATTGCAAACTAGGTAAGAACTCGTGTACCTTGGCCACACATGTCAAAAATAGTGATCACAATTTTGATTTTAACAATCCCGTCATTTTAGAAACAGAAAACAACTACAAGAAAAGAATATTCTTGGAAATGGCTCACATCTGTAAAAATCCAAACACCATAAATTATAAATCTAATATCAACCAGTAAGTACAATCTATTGCAATCTAATAGAATGAAAGTCAAGTGTCACACAGATTAATTCTTTATCACATTCACATATTTTTTGTTTTTATTATGTACCTCGTATATCAGTTCTTTTAAAGTCTAGCACTTTTCGAAAAAAGATTTCCCTTTTTTTAGAATTTTACCCGTAAAATGATTTAGTTTCAGATGCAAGTTATTTGGGGAACATGCTCTTAACTTTAACTACCACTGACGCTAGTACAATAGTTTATAGTTTTGTGTGTTAATATATAAACTTGCGTGCATAGAAATCGGCCCACTGTAAACTTTTGACTTAACCTATATATTTTTTTCAAAATTATTCATCAGATTAAAAAAAAGAAATATGCTGTTTTAACGACAATTTAATATGCTTTAATGTGAGTATAAATTTATGAAAACTTATTTCGACTTCCTATGTTTACCATAGTGAAATTAATGCATTAAGCAAATTAAGCTTTTTTATTATTAACATAAATAGGGTTATTGGCAATTTAAAACTTAACACTTAACACTTGCCCTAATAACATCTCTCATACGATTAGGCATTGATCTAATCAAGTTTGCTATTGTTTCTTGAGGGATGTTATACCACTCTTCTTCTACTGCAACAATAAGCTCTGGGATCGAGTTTGGGGTATGAAGTCTAGCTCGAATTCTTCGTTTTAGCTCATCCCATAAATGTTCGTTGGGATTTAGGTCAGGACTGCATGCTGGCCACTCCATAACCCAAAAACCGACTTCTGCAATGTAATCTTGTCCAATTCTTGTGGTGTGCGGCCTTGCATTGTCATGCATAAAGGTAAATTCGTTTCCAATGTAGTCGACGTAAGGTACCACATGAATTGCTAAAATCTCCTCGATATATCTAGCAGCTGTTAAACCTCTTCTTCCGTGAACAGGGTCGCCCCTACGAATGAACTCAAGGTCGGTTCGTGCTCCCCAGATCATACACGAACCACCTCCATAAGCACTCCGTTCTTCAAGGCAGCAATCTGCAAATCGCTCTCTTGGTCTTTGGTACACTTTCCTTCTTCGGTCGCTACCATGGAGGCATATTCTGGTCTCATCTGAGAACAGAACAGATCCACGTTGTTCCAACGTCCAATTCAAATGATCCCGTTCAAAACGCAGGCGTGCTTGCCGATGAGCTAAAGTAAGTTTTGGGCCAATCGCAGGTGTTTTAGGGGTCAGGTCATTTTCCTGCAGTCTTCGTCTTACTATCCACTGATTAATAACCACTCCTCGCACCTCACGGAGCTGTCGTTGCACTTGAACGGCATTAAGGTGACGATTTCTTAATGTTGTTGACACAATAAAGCGGTCATCACGAGCGGTAGTAAATCGCCTTCTGCCTGTTCCGGGTCGTCTATGAAAGGATCCAGTCTCCTCATAACGGTTGCACACTCTTCGAACCGCTGCGCGTGTCATATCCAATTGTCTAGCAACAGCTCGCTGCCCAAGTCCATTTTCGATTAAAGCAATAACTTGGGCTGCTTTTTCTGGTGTAGTATGCATTAAACTAACACACTTGAATACTATTTAGATTAAGAAAAAAGAATAATATGCAAATATCAGTTGCAAACGCAATAATTTTAATATTGACAAATTTGTTATTTTCGTTGGAATCGTTTTATTTGTTTACCGATTGCTACGCTATAAACGATAAGCCTTCTTGATAAATTTATACTCACATTAAAGCATATTAAATTGTCGTTAAAACATGATATTTCTTCTTTTGATCTGATGAATAATTTTGAAAAAATATATAGTGTAAGTCAAAAGTTTACAGTGGGCCGATTTCTATGCACGCAAGTTTAGTTTGGTAAATCACATTTTAATGATTTTTAAATTTTTTAAATTAATTTAGTTTTTGTAAGAAAAAGGATAATAATTAGGAGCATGATTAAGATATTGTACATGTGTTTTTAGAACTCCTGATGAAGCTATAAATTTATAGCGAAATATAGAGGATAAAACAAAATTTTGGTTTTGCATTTTCGTAACAGTTGACCGAATACCCGGCGAACTTTATTAATTTGGATTATATATAGACAATGTTAACAATTAGTTGCTTATAATATAATAAATCTGGTAGCAATGGAATAGGTTTTACGTTTCCACATTTTCAGCCAGGTTGTTAGCGCTCTTTTAATTCTTTTATTGGAAACTGTCCAGTGCAACTAAGATAATTTAATAAAACTTTAAGCAACGACATCAGGAGAAGGTTAAAGGACTTAAATTAAAAATTGTGATTGCATTGCACACATTTTTCTAATACACAAACTGCGTCCTTACAATTTAGCCCGCTCCGGCGGAACATTCTTTATGTATTTTTTAATGAATATTTCTAAGCTAAACTGTTTTGAGTTCAAACACGAGCTCGTTATCCGATGTCGCACAGTTATCATATACACACCGGTTAGCACGTAATTACTGTATAGAGAAAGCACATGATAAGCGTTCAAGTTTTAACGAGTGCGATATCCGCTGGCTACTCGCATAGAGAAAGCTTAATATAAGCTGCTGATGGAGCAATGTAATACGTGTTATTACACGGCGACAGCTTGCCACGATCTCACAATCGCTTCATTATAAACAGAACCTATTGTTTTCGTTCCGCCCGTTGTACTGATTGATATAAGATAAAAAGGGCAATAAAACTAGGATCTTTACTTAGTTCCGGATATTAGAAGTCCAGCAGACAAAAATTTACGTAGCGCAAATCTACGGAATTATTTCGATTTATGCCTGTACAACGACCGCAACTATTCTCTCTATTCCAATACAATACAGTGTGTGTTTGGCTGTCGACGATCCAAGTCTGGTACGGACTTTGTTTCCGTGCGAGCTTAGCAGTGGTTCCAGATGTGACACTGTGTTTAATTATCTGCTGATGATGATAACTCAGTCGTTGAAATATGTATACAGAATACGAAAATTATGAACTTTAATCGATTAATTCCAATACTATCTCGTACGTAGACTTCCGCGGTCGTGGTCCATAATATTTTCTTCTGGGCCTCCGAGCTGAAACTGAAGTTTCAGTGCGACAGATAGTAGCAGTAGTTGAGTCCTGAAGATGTCCGATACGAGTGGGTACGAAACTTCGGCAGTTATACCAGTCACGCTGTTCCAGTCCGGAAGCCCAGAAAAAGATAGTTCCAATACTATGTTTACGAATACTGTTATTATCTTTTATGAATATTGTCACTGATTTTTGTTCTACAAAAATGTCATTATGCGTTACTTAATGCCTACAGAATAGTGGGATTTGACCGTGTTTCTAATTGTACAATAAAAATGGAACAAGAAATATGTTATGAATGTAAGCTTTGATATGCGTAGTGGTAGATAAGTGCAAGTTGACGGTACTTCATAGCAGTCTTGATGAGGCAGATATAATCTTGTCATTTGGTGGTTTTGGATCAGTGGAGAGATTCACAACGCGCCATTATAGTGAATTTGACGTTTCTACAATATACTGTGGGATTGTGTTCCACCTTGCCACGTAAAAACTTAGGTTGAGGATCTTGAGGAGTTACGAGGATAGTTTCAGAAGCACCCGACCTAACGTATAGATGGCGGTTATTATATGAATAGAATTACTATAGTAGAAAGTACCAATCCTATATAACTTAAATTTGAAGTTTGACGACGCTATGTTGTTTAGTGTTTTTTTTTTGGCAGCCATCAATAATAAACGCGCTAATTGAATTTTAAACGTGGAAAAAATTGGTTATTTGAAAGGCCTCAGTCCAACGAATATCAAAGCGAAGCTAGAATTTACGCTGGGGAATCTGTTCCTTAGTTTACAATAGTCAAATATTGGGTGGCAGAGTTGAAACGAAGCTGCAGGAGGTGACAAGATGCCAACATTACAGTGGTCGACCAAATGAGGTGACTGCGCCAGAAATGGTGAAAAAAATATACAAAATAGTACTGGAGCCGTCGAGTGAAAGTGTGCAAGTTAGCAGATATGGTAGGCATTTCGAAAAATACTGTAGATTGCATGTTGACCAAAAATTTGAACATGAGGAAACTGTGCGCAATGTGGGAGCTGCGATTACTCACAATGGAACAAAAAACAGCATCGTGTATTTGCGTCAATTCATAACCATGGATGAAACATAGGTACATTACTTTACGCCTTAGACGAAGAAGCAGTCAAACCAATAGAGTAAAAGGGGAGAAGCGGCTCCAAGGAAAGCGAAGTCAGTTTCATCTGCAGGCAAAGTCATGGCGATCAGTTTTTTGGGATGCGCGTTGGAAAATTTATTGAGTATTCTCAGAAAGGATAATCAAACAACGGCAAGTATTATGCGAACTTATTGCAGCGTTTGACTGATGAAATCAAGAAAAATCGGCCGCATGTAGCGAAGAAAAGTTTTGTTTCATCAAGATAATGCACCAGTTCACACGCCCGTCACCGCGATTGCCAAAATCAATTAGCTAAAGTTCGAATTGCTTCCTCATACACCATATTTCCCCTATTATATGCAATTAAAACCTACCGTGCATTTTCATTTAATATTTATTCCTATAATAGAATTTATGGCGCGCTAATAGATTCGAAAATCACCGTTCCCCGTGGTCGGAAGGTAGAGCACACTACCGGTAACCAGAGATCGTGAGTTCAAGTCTCACTGGAGAGCAGAAAATTTTTTCAAAAATTTCTGCATTACATAGACGATGTAAGGAGCGGTTAAAATTAGAATTTTTCACTAGGGTACATTAAGCGACTTGACTCTGCTGCTTTCTCCTTAGAGCAACTTGAAATGGATCGCAATTTTGCACCAAAAACTTATCTCAGATGAAGTTAATTTTTAGTTAAGTGGCTATGTTAAACAAAATTGTTATTTTTGGCATGGAAATAATCCATAACAGATTCACGAGAAGCATTTGCATCTGTAAAAGGTCACACTGTATGAAATAGGATATGGATGCTGGCACTAAATTTTTTTCCAAAACAAGCTGGCTTATGGTCTTACAATAATTGGTGGGCGGTACTGATTGATATTAACAGATGTTTTTATGGTAAAATTCAGATGAAATTGATTTAGAGGCTATACGATTCAAATCCAATAGTACAGTGCCAGATTTTACACTGCTGATATCACTATTGGCGTATTGCAGCAACAATTTATTGAAAGAATAATATTAAGTAATACAAATTGTAGTTGTTTACCATAAAGTTGTGATTTAACTCCTTTCGATTACTTTTTGTAGAATTATTTGAAATCTAAAGTTTACACAAACAAATTATGAACTCCTGAAACATTTCAAATTGAACATGTTCTGCAACGGTCACTTTCTGAAGGTAGAAGAAGAAATTGTGGGTTCAATGTCTGACCTTTGTGCACAGAAGCAATGCTCATGTACTGTAAAGAAAATTTTGTCGTTAATTTGTTTTCCCGTTTAGTAAATAAACTTAGTATGAAGAGCTATTTTATTATTGTTCAAAAAATTATATAATAAATTTATTATTTTACATTTTTTGTATAATTTTATTTGTCTCTTCACAATGTTTACTCGAAACAGACTGCCCTACCATTTTGAGTATTTTTTTAGAATATCTCAAATACAAAATATTAAATAAATTTATTTTGCTAATAGAGCTTTCGGGGCACATGCATGCAAAATATGAATTTTGTTTTGTCATCTATTTGGAAAAATATAAAAAGGGGCTCCTTTTCATCCTTTATATATTATAGAAAGTTTGCATTCAAAGTAATATGTATTGATGCGAATATTGCACTGTACATCCTGGGGGTAGATATATGCAGAGCTCCGCAAACGTTCTCGATTCTCAATTATGATTTGCTCTCCATTGGGAAAGAACGTGTAGGGTGCGGATGTGTAGATTTCCGCACACACTGTTGTACGTTGTATATGATAATGTCATAGATACGTAGTTCGGAAAAGCGTCCATTGTTCATAACAATGAATAAGTTTATTAAATATTTACTGTATTTAATTTACGATGAGGTAGTGAGGTGTTTATTCTGGCAGTTTACTAATTATTTCGCACGTTTATTGTGCTGTACAAAATGTATCAAAATGTTTGTTTTAAATCCCTCCTTATTTTCTCATGTAAATGAAGTCCACACCAGAAAGAGCTTGTAATAACTCACCAATGTGAAACGTGCAATGTGTTTGGCTGGCAACCGTGAAAACCATGTCATATAGGCAGTAAATATTATAATTCGCCTATTAGAATTCTTCCCGTGCTTGAGAAGGAAATACAAATTCAGATATTACCCGATCGCTAAAATTCTCACGTAGTATCATTTAATCTGTCTTCCCTCTTTCACCTTTCACAATTCAAAACCTCTCTTACTTATTGGCATTTATCTAGTTTGTTCCCTATCCAAACCGCCCATCGTTGCTCTGTTATTGGACATTTCGTCTTCCAATTTGATTTACGTATCACTGAGGTAATAACATTATTCGAGAACGAAATTTGCCTTGTAAAATGTAAAATATCCGCGTGTATACCTAATTTTTTCCCGCAACGGATCCTCGTTTGCTTTCGTTTTATTTTAGGGCCGATCCCGAGGAAACGAAAATTATCTTCCGATATTTATTGTTTGTACACTACGGTTTTTCTTACGGCCCCCGTGATCCGTTGACAAATTTCCCGGAAAGCCTGTCGAAAATTAATTTTACACATTTCTTCTCACCTTTAGTGCCATGGCCCCCTTCGTTTTTTTGCTCCGAAAATTAATTAGTGTAATTAAAAGAATGCCTAAGAGTGTTTTTTGCGGACTACTTCGAACGTTCTTTGAGATTTCCCTTTTAATTAAAAATTGTCTAGAAATTTGGGCTCGCAGAGATTCCTCCTCTTACATCAGCTAATGTTTTGTGAAGGCGTTGTCCGACATGAATTTAGTTTTAATTTAATATTTTCTTTGGATACAGGCGTCGTTAAGTTTTAAAGCGGTCGTACACTACACGCTCAGAACTTGTACTGTACGTATTCCAAAGAGAATGTAATAACAATTTGTTTCGAAACCTCGCTAGAGACAAAGTTCTGGGTAATGTAAACAGACTCGTTGCAATCTAAATGCATTTTCTTAACAACCCTTGAGTTGCTTTGTATCCGCAACGTATACAATACTATTAAAACTATAGCGATGTCATAATACATTGAGAAGGATGTAAACAGATTTGTATTAACTGCAAATAGTCTGGACAAACTAAAAGATTTGACGACAATATATTTTAAACAAAAAAGTTGCCAAAAAAAGCTAGCTGATCCTCATAAAGAACAGAGAGAGAGAGAGAGGAAGAATGGATACGAAGTTGAAATAGTAATTTAAAAGGCAACAAAAAGAATAATGGGAGAACAGAAAACATCATAAATTAACAAATGGTTTCGGAATAAACAAAGAAAAGCGAAACTATAATTAGTAGCGGAACAACAGAAAAATTAACTATAAACAGATAAGGAAAATAAGGAGCAAAGTAAATAAAAAGTAAGCAAAAAGAAAAGGAGAAGTTATCTAAATCAAGTACTAAGACCCTTTAATAAAAAAAGGTAAACAAAATTCCTTACCACATCAATGTTCGTATTATGTATATGTCTTTCGACAATTAAGTTGTCATCATCAGCAAGATAATTAATCATTAATAAAGAATTTACAGGAGTACAAACAAGTCATTCAAAAACAAGCGGAACTCGATTAAAAGTCTTAGGTCGGAAGACTGTTTTTACTTAAAAGTAGATAAAGGGAATAAGAAATTTTGGAAAAAATCGATTACTTTTAAAGAGTATAAAACTTAATTTAAGGTTTATATGTTGAAGCTGAAACAAATACGATATCTAAAATGATTAGGGACACTAAAAATGAGTTAAAAATGTCCAAGAATTACAAATTAAGTGTGAATAATCCGATGATTCTGAGTATGTATTATTTACCTAAAATAAATAAACCAGGTAATTCGGTGAGACTAATTGTTTCAAATTATAATCGTATTGTTAATATGCTGTAACGTTCCGTACTGCACTTAATAGGACAATAAATAAACACCCATATTTCTTACCTAGCAAATGATCCTATCGCTTGACCTTCAAGGTACTAAACTAACTAGAGGGGTCCCTCTATTAATAAGTTCTAAAAGGACGCCACAATATTGTTATCCTGAAAACCCTTAAGCCAATATTGAAGCATAGATGGACCAAAGAAACACCTTCGTTATTTGATTAACTATGACCAGAAAGAAATGGGGGTCCCTTTTGCAGTGGGAAGAAGAAGTTAAGCCCTATACAAGTTTATTGTATGTGTTCATAGCCCGGGATTGGATTTTTAACTCACTCAAGCTATTACGTTTTCGGAATAAAAACAAACGCTTTTTAATATGGCCATTAATTACAAAGCCACCAGGAATAACTTCCAATCAATATGAAGACAATAATCATAAAATTTGATTAACTAAATGGTTGAATTTGATGGAGCCTGTGGTTGATTGACTTTCAATAAGGTTGATATATAACCCCTTTCCACAATTAACTATTTGTAAATTCTGTATACGCATTTCGACAACCAAGTTGTCATCATCAGCAGATAATTTCAAAGTGTCGCACCTTGTAAAACACGGCGAAGAAATTGTACGAAAAATACACTCCGTACGCGATCCGCACCGTTGCAAACCAAGATGTACACTCAGTGTACATCTTGGTTTGCAACGGTGCGGATCGCGTACGGAGTGTATTTTTCGTACAATTTCTTCGCCGTGTTTTACAAGGTGCGACACTTTGAAATTATCTGCTGATGATGACAACTTGGTTGTCGAAATGCGTATACAGAATTTACAAATAGTTAATTGTGGAAAGGGGTTATATATCAACCTTATTGATTAACTAAATGGTATTAATTAAAATAAAATTGATCCATAATCGGTAGTAATGATTCTTCGGCTGACAGACACGAGAGGGCGTTACGTGTAGCAAAGAACGATGCAAATATACTCAACCGAATACCAAAAAAGAGAGGTTAAATTACATTAATTAACTTGGCTTAACTGTGCAAAATATTTAATTGATTATATTTTTTTATTAATTCGTTTATGTTAATTTATTAAATTTATTAAAACTTCTATTGGAATTTTTATCTTAAGTTCAAATTAATATTATTCACTTCATTAATTGCGCAGAATGTGGAACTAGAGGCTATTATCCTTGTAATATATATATATATATATATATATATATATATATATATATATATATATGTATACTACCTTAACTGGAAACACAGCTGTCTAGTAAACGGTAGATACAGGTTCGAGTCCTGCTCTTGCGCAGAAATTTTTAATTAATTTCTATTGTTGTAATCAAGGCTGGCATAGGAGAAAATACATACATACATACATACATACATACATACATATATATATATATATATATATATATATATATATATATATAATATATACATACAGGATATATTTATGTGTGTTCGAACGAAGATTCTCACGGTTTTATGTATGGGTAATATTAGATTTTCTTCGGGTTACACTTCAGCCAAAACCGATGTAACCCGAAGAATTAGGAGGAGCCAGTGTATAAAGCAGCGGGAGGAGCAGTCAGCCAATTTTAAGTTTACGCTCCACTACGAAACAACCCCTGAAGAAGATGATTGAGATGTCATCGAAACGTCAAGACGCCGATTCTTTTGAGAATTTCTGTCCAACATCGCGAAGAGCGAAGAGCCATATATATATATATATATATATATATATATATATATATGTATGTATGTATATATAAATCGTTAATTTGAATATGATAGGAAAATTTAGAGAGGGTTAGAGTTATTTCTGATACACTAGTTGATAATCTTTAAGTATAGTCAAGAAGTAAATATTAGATAAAGTATATTAGACGACGTTTTACACTTACCGACTCCTACAATAATATATAATAAAATATTAAAATCCACGTTTTGATTTCCAATTTGTATGTAGGTAGTCTATAAACTCCTACATACAAATTGGACATCAAAACGTGGATTTTATTATTTTTTGATTATATACGGGGAAATCCACATGGAAAAGTAGATATTTTTGGTACGTATTTATATGTATTAAAAGGGGAATATATCTTAATCAATTAAGGTAAATATAACCCCTTACCACAATAATTTTCGTATTCCGTATATGTTTTTCGACCATAATCTCCATTAAAATTACCTCCAGGGAATATACATACCTCATTGTAAAAATTAGAAACGGCAATGTTTATTTTACTAATGTATTAAATATATTTGAATCTTATTATCTCGGTGTAAATGTTGATATTTCATGATTGCTGTGATGAGTAATGAAAGCATTACAATATATACAAGGGTTATTTTTTAATAAGAAGAAAAATGCTGTAAATATCATTAAAATATATTTGTTTCCATATTTTACATACTTTCACACTTTTCTAGGTAATTTCCATTTTTCACAAATATTTGTCATGCCGTTCAACAAGTTTTTGAATTCTATCGTCAAACAAATTTGGCGCCTATGAAGAAGCTCAATACATAGCTGTAGTTTTCACTTGTTTGTCATTGTTGAACTACAACTTCTTTAAATACGGAAACAGGTAATAATTACTAGCTGCAAGATTTGGATTGTAAGGTGGATGATCCAGCGGTGCCCATCCAAGAGACCTGATTAGAATTTGTGTTTGTGTAGAAGCGTGTGCTTTGTATTGTCATTGAGCAACACAACGGAAGATGGTAGGCTACGCCGCTTGTCACACAATACGCATCAGAATTGATCGTTGTATCTCTCGCCATAAAATTCAATAACAAAATCCCCTTCCTGTCCCAAAAGACAATTGCCATAATCGTTCGTGCTGAAACTGTTTGTTTGACTTTTACTTTGATTGGCAACGATGTGTGTCGCCATTCCATTAATAGTCGTTTAGATTCAGGATTTACGCAAGGCACACAGTTTCGTCTTCTGTAACGATATGGTCCAGAAATTTATCCCTTTCCTGATAGTATCGAGTCCAAAATGATAAAACAGAGTCCAATCTCTTTGCTTTGTGATCGTTGGAAAGTAGTTTTCAATATTTCAACTTTGAAACAATTGCGTACAAAAACTGACCTTGAAATCTGTCGGAAATCAATTGATAATTTTGAAATCGTGAATCGTCGCTCCTCTCGAATCTTGTCCAAATTATGAAACGATTCTTCAGAAACCAGAGTTCAGCCTGAGCGTGGTTCATCATTATTCTCATTAATTTTCGAACTTTACCATCATTGATAACATTATCACCATACACTTCACAAATTTTCTGGTAAACTTTTGCTGCTGCCAAGTTATTTGTACTGAAGAATGGAATTATAGTGTCTTACAGTCGGCGTTCGAATCAATTTTCTTAAATATCATAAAGCTTTACAGCTCAGCACACAGACAGACGATACGGCTACAGATGGCGTCTAAACTCATGTGAAACACGCTGGGAGCGAATGGGCATGCGTACTGGGACGACCACGCGTCATTTTCACACTCATTCACAAATAATCCTCGTATAAAATTAGTTCAAAATTAATAATGTTTAATCTCGGCAAATTACAATGTTACAAGAATAATACACGGAAAATCAGCTGAAATATCTTCTTCCCTATTTATTTAATACAACAATAATTAATTGTTAATTATATTAATGTGAGAAGAACCCGGTGTTAAGAAAAATATCAGTAATCATGTTGATGCAAGAACAGCAAAACATAATGGAATCGTTATGTACGTATAATTAAATTTTGTTCATTTTGTGGGGATTATTTTAAGTATAGCCGTCTGTCATGTATGAGAAAAAGATGGTATGGGAAAGAGCAGATGAACAAGTTTGCAGTTTGGCAGGCAGTCTGACAGGCGCGCAGCTTGTTTCACGGTCCGCCAGAGCAAGAAGGAAGCTCGGAAAAGCCCGAGATAAAGCACAATTTCCCTCACCCGTGCAGCGAAACCCTGGACTTGCATCAACACCAGTTTAATAGAGATAACGGGCCATTCATCCCAATCAGTATTAAGCTAAATGACCATTAATCCTTTTTACGACTAATATTGTGTTTGATTCGAATGGACGGGTAATTTTTCTATTATTATGGCGTTATTAACGGGGACAAGCTATTTTTCCGTTCTATTTCCGTTCGAATCATAAATACTGATTCCAAAGTAATTATTCCAGAAATTCTGCGATAAATATTCTCCGTGTATAATAAATTTTAATGGGCAGCTTTCAGGAAGTGAAAGTAAATAGTAATGTTAAAGCATACGATGAATATTCGCTTAATGTCGAGTTTAACTATAGTCTATCGTCAAACTAAGAGGAATAGATGAAAAAGTTACATTTACATTGTAAAAATTATTATTAGTAGTATTAATATCTCCTTGGATAGAACACCAAAACAAATTCAGTACTACAAGTCTCTTAAACAAGAACTGAAGGGCCGAACGAACAGGGGTGAAAGGGGTCTAAGCATCAAGTATGTGCGTGGGCTGCCGAGGATTGTTTCGGGAAACTGAACGTGTCCAATGGATTGTCTCACTATCGATGTTATTATCAGAATGTTAGAGGTATGCGTACTAAAAGTATTGACTTTTTCACTTCTTTGATCTCTGAGGACTACGATATTGTTGGATTAGTTGAGACCTGGTTGTCTGATGATATATCTTCATCAGAGTATTTTTCACCGTCCTATACCACTTTCAGATGCGATAGAAGGTTTGAAGAGACTGGTCTTTCTCGCGGTGTGTTGATTGCGCTAAGGGACCTTATATCGGCACAACCATTGGATTTATCTACTATTGTTAACACTTTTTGTGCTATTGGCGTTGTTGGATCTAAGTTCATTGTTAATAATTTTTTAGCTGTATACATTTATGTTATTTATGTTCCTCCATCTACAACTGTTCAAGATTTTGAGCACTTTTTGGAGGCTTTTGAATTGTTCAATGTGAATGTTAGTGGAGAGAATGTTGTGATTGTGGGAGATTTTAATGTTACACATTTTAATAACACTGCCATGGAGGACTGGCGTAGTAACATAATGAACAGCTTTTTGCATTTAACAATTTACATCAATTTAATGATATAATTAATGTCAACCAGCGGTTGCTAGATTTGGTTATATCTAATATGATTTTAGAAGTTAGTAAAGACGAGGTTCCTTTGCTGGAAGTAGATGCGCATCATCCTGCATTGAATATCAATGTTTTGTGCAATGAGGCTTATGTTGGTATGCCTTCTAATCGTATGTGTAAGGCTTATAACTTTAGAAGGGCGATTTTTGTTGATCTGTATGGCGCGCTGGCGGCCGTTGACAGGTCCTTTCTGTCTGTCGCGGCGGATATGGATTTGGCATGTGGTTTATTTTACGATAAACTGTATATATTTGATTTGCACGTTCCTCTGCACGTTGCTAGATCGGGAAGGTATCCGTTTTGGTACAACAGTCCTATAATTGGGAATATTAAATTGAAGAGTTATTATTATAGACACTACAAAAGAACGGGGAATCTTTATTCATTGAATTGTTTCAGATCTCTGAGAGCTGCCATTAAGAAGCAAATTAAAAGTGCTTACAGAGATTATGTCTCTGGCATTGAGGCGTCCATTACCGTTGAGCCTCGAAAATTTTGGTCTTTTATTCAAAACAAAAGAGGTCATTCACGAATCCCTGGATCTGTTTGCCATGGTGATCTCGTATTTGGCGATCCGCAGAGTATTGTCAATGGTTTTGCTGATTACTTTTCTAGTATTTATGTGCCTTCTAGGCCTAATAATTTTCGGTACTGTTGCTCCAATGTTCCATTCGTTGGCATTGACTCGGTGCAGGAGGCTGAAGTTCGTTCTGCGATGGGGAAGTTGAAGAACAAAATGACATCTGGACCCGATGGAATACCAAGTTTCGTTCTCCGGGACTGCGGGGTCGTGTTTGCCCGTCCATAGACGCTGATTTTTAACCTGGCACTGACAACGGCTGCGTTTCTGGACACCTGGAGGGTGTCTAGGGTGTGTCCTGTTCTGAAGAACGGTTCTCCGTCTGATGTGACTAACTATCGACCAATCTCAATTTTAAATAATTTTGCTAAGGTATTTGAGACAGTGATATACCTCCGTGTTTATCCTTTCGTTAGAAACTATATATCAATTAGTTCAATAAACAAAAAAATATATATACACACTTATAATAATGTAATCCAAGTCACACACAAAAAAAACTAAACGAACAATAATAAATTCAAATTAACGAAAGTATAATACATTGGCATTTCTGGACATAAGTACCAATGAAGCCTTGTAGAGATTCTTGCCCTAGCTATTGAGAAGGTCGCCGATGATCTAGTATCAAAACTAGGCACGAGGAAATCAACCTGGGACAACAGCACAGTAGAATCAATAAAATTATTTATTAATTTATGAAGAAAACCGCCACTAGCTTTCTCCCTGCGTATAGCATGAAAATCAAAATTGTGCCTGGTAAGCAGACCCTCATTCGTCGAACCAAAGGTAGAATAATGACCATCAATCCTGTAGGATAAATATTTGAGGAATCTCTTTTGAACACGCTCCAGTAGTAACTGCTGGTAATTGTAAAGCGGGTACCACACAACTGAAGCATATTTCGATCTGGACCGGACAAGAGAACCGTAAAGAACCTTTAAAGTGTGCAAACTACTAACACCCCTGCAAGGTTATCCGAAAACACGGAAATATATAACTGATGAATCTTTTTTTTTAATAAAAAAAAGCCAGAAGAAATTCATGTCTTTTTCAACCCAATATATTATGTACAACAAATTAAAAAATCCATAATCTAAATGCCAGGACTTAAAACATTAACATTCCAAAAAACAATTTGTCGCTCACAATGTATCAGAATGATGGAATCCTTTACGTTTTAATATTGGAATTAATGTCCGCTTTTACGAGAATATTATTATTTATTAGTCAAAATATAAGAATGCTTCGTATATCATCAGCGATATGTTCAATATTTGTCCGCAATTCAGGACGAAATTAAAGCGAACGAAGTTTTATAGCTTACGTAGATTTATGCTCGCATTAATTTGTTCCAATTGTTGAAAATTTATGGACCGTGGAATAAAATTCACAATTAAACACATTTCACTAGAATCGACATACACTGTTCTACACGTTAAATATTGTTTCTGCCAGTGCGGTCAATAACTTTGTAAATTTCTACGGCAAATAATTTCGAACGCCGATGACTGTCGATTATTATGTTTATTAATTGATAGCTTTGTGCTTTTAGTAATCGAATATTGCAAAATTACAAATTCATAAATTATGGGAATGCATGGAATCGTATAACTTTGATTGCACGAATTAAACAATTTCAATTTACGTTAAAAAGAGTTGCGGCATCACTTTGGGTGGGGTAAATATGCAGACAGTACCCTAAGATTCTCAAAAAAACTTGAAATCGCATCGTCAGACACAAACGAAAACGTTGATTCAAAAATCCAGAATTTTTTGCAGTAAAAATAATAAAGGATCTTTCAGAAAGTGTATCACATAAAAGTAAATAAAAGAAAGAGGGCTTCATCATATTAATTTAATTATAGAAGTCAAAAATATAAGTGGAAACAAGTGTAAAATGGAAGACTTTTGCCAAGTCAATATATATTTCATCTACTTGCTTGTCTATCGATTCTCTGGTAAATTGAGTTATTTCTATTGAGTTGGTGTGAGTAGATCAACCTACCATGAATCCATTCTGGCTTATAAACATATAATATAATTTTAAACAAGATACCATTAGGATATTGAGCTGCTTATAATTCTGTCTTGCTTATGAACTCTCTTCTTGATGGAAGAATCTTTTTCCAGCTTGTTTTTAACACGTAGATTATAAGATAATAATAATAATAATATATGTATATTTGCCCAACAGATTATTTTACAATCCTATTATAGGATAGCACAATGTCTAATTACACATTCTATGCCTTACAGTGAACAGTTGTGGCATCACTTTGGGTGGGGTAAATATTCAAACAGTACCCCAAGATTTTCAAAAAAAATTGAAATCGCATCGTCAGACACAAACGAAAAAGCTGATTCAAAAATCCAGAATTTTTTGCAGTAAAAATAATAAAGGATCTTTCAGAAAGTGTGTCACATAAAAGTAAATAAAACGAAGAAAAAAAGAGGGCTTCACCACAATTAATTTAATTATAGAAGTCAAAAATACAAGTGGAAACAAGTGTAAAATGGAAGACTTTTGCCAAGTCAATGTATATTTCATCTACTTACTTATCTATCGATTCTCTAGTAAACTGAGTTATTTCTATTACGTTGGTGTGAGTAGATTAACCTACCATGAATCCATTCTGGCATATAAACATATAATATAATTTTAAACAAGATACCATTAGGATATTGAGCTGCTTATCATTCTCTCTTGCTTATGAACTCTCCTAGATGGAAGAATCTTTCTCCAGCTTGTTTTTAACACGTAGATTATAAGATAATAATAATAATAATAATAATAATAATAATATATATATATATATATATATATATATATATGTATATATATATTTGCCCAACAGATTATTTTACAATCTTATCATAGGACAACACAATGTCTAATTACATATGCTATATCTTACAGTGAACACCAAGTATACAAGGAACTAAATATATTAAATACTAATTGGTAATTGCATTTCATCCAAGTAATTACATAATATGCACAAGAACCAGTTGTTTGAACTCTGTAGTTATATGCTTGAAAATCTAAACTAACTCGTGTGCTATCTGAATTGCATACTATGCACACCATTGTCCGTTTTTTTTCTGAAACAAACGATATTTTCTCTTTTTAATTGGATATCGCTGCGGCTCGAACTAAAATTAAAAAAATAGATAATTGCAATTTAGATCGTAAACCTTTTTGTAATAATGATTGTACTTGCGTGTGTGTGTATCTTCTTGAATCGGCAGATATATTTCGCGAACGCAGAACAAACACATTGAACACTACATGTAGAAGGTTATGGTAAAAACTTCACTTACAAACGTGCACGTATTTTGCTGTTGAAAAATGTAATACAAGGGTGAGCAATTTTTAAAAGATGAAGGACTAGTGCACGATTCAATTCGAAATGAACCAATTAGTGAACAAGAAAGGCACGCCAAAAATTTGAATTAATTAAGATGCGCGACATATTGAGTACAATTATCGGTCAGGTAGAAAGTTGGGCAGAGTAATAAATGTGTATTCTGTGTGAACACATGAAAATTAAAGTTATTATTTAAGGTGGAGATAGCTTTATCGTACCTTTGAGATTTCAATATATGTAAGGTTGCATTTAGAGCTGGATGACGAGTATCTAGAGGAAGTAAAGGATCTAAATTTTGAGAAAGAGATAGAGAGAAGTCGATATTAGGAAAACTACTATTTGGACGGGTTAAAGAGATGGAAGCATCGCTGGGAGAAGTGTGTAGAGTTACAAGGAGACTGCGCAGAGAAATAAATATAGATTTTAAGAGAAAATGTCTTGTATCTTTATGAGGTCGGAAACTTTTCAGACTATCCTCGTACAATATAATTTTAAACAAGATACCACTTCTATATCGGGCAGGTTATCATTCACTCTTGCTTATGATTTAAATTGGGTTATTTCGATTCACTACGTTATTATAATGTTTCGAACTCAGAGTATTTATACAATTATGTAACGCTACATTCCTTCTTTCAGTAAAGTTAATGTTACAATCGAATTTAGGACAATACTAAACAATATTATTCAGTAAAACTTAAGATGTTCCGAGCAAAAAATTCTAGCTTAAATTATTAAGAGTATTTCAAATTATATGAAATATCTTTCGGGTAGCACGGCAAAAGAGAACAGATGCATTCAGATACGTAAAATACGTATGTATGTATGTACATATATACACACCTAAATACATAGTGCGATGTCTGCGGCATAGGTGAGCACTTAAAATCGATATTTACAGACATTAGGAGAGAAAAGCAAGTGATGTATGATTTCCTATATATTTCTCGAGCTTTTTGTCAGGTAAATTTATTTATAGGAAAAATATAATGCCGAAAAGTAAGTAAAAAATATGAAAAATTGATCTTACCGGGCATCCACTCCGAAGTGATCGTAACAAATATCGTTCACATGTGATGGACTGTGGGAGAAGTAGTATCTAAGCCACCTGGCTGTACTTTAGAACTTCCACACGAATTCAACAAATCCGATTGGCAGCTCAGTTTCCTGATATACGTTACTAAGAATCTGATTAATTCCTTCTATCTGATTCGCTTTGTAATGTACACGTATGACATAGGAAATATCTATATGGATGCGTTGTACTTATTTTTTCTTAATTGTTATTCAATTATATACTATATGTGGGCAAGCTAAAAGTTCTCCGCCTGACACAGAGATGGCGTTACAATTAACAGAAATTTATGTTTCCTGCGTGGCTGCATGTGTCTTTAGTTCATATGAAAACTTTCAACTTGTTGTCTCAAGTAGTTTGTTTGCAAGATTTTTTGTAGTAGACGTCGTGCGTGTTATTTTTTTAAATGGATAAACTTGAATATTGTGCTGTTATAAAATTCTTTGTTTTAGATGGTTTAACCCCTATGGAAATTCATCCGAAGTTGACGAAAGTGTACGGGGACTCTGCTCTTTCGATGTCAACCGTTAAAAAGTGGGCAGCTGAATTTAAACGTGGTCGTACGTTACTCGAAGATGACCCACGTGAAGGACGGCCAAAAACCGCAACCACACCAGAAATCATCGAAAAAGTACATGATATTGTGTTGGATGATAGGCGACTGAAAGTGAGTGAGATAGCTGAGGCTGTGGGGATATCGGAAGAAAGGGTGCGAAACATTTTGTACAATTAGAGATGAGAAAGCTCTGCGCAAGATGGGTGCCGCATTTGCTGAATGTCGATCAAAAGCAACTTCGCAAACGATTTTCGGAGCATCCTTTGTACCGATTTAATAATAATCTGACCGATTTTGTGCGGCGATTTGTCATCATGGATGAGACATGGGTCCACCACTATACGCCAGAAACGAAACAGTAGTCGAAGCAGTGGGTGGAAGCCGGCGGTTCAGCGCCAAAGAAAGCGAAGTCGATCTCATCTGCCGGAAAAGTCATGGCCAGCGTGTTTTGGGATGCAAAAGGAATTTTGTTAATTGATTACCTTGAAAAAGGCAGAACAATTACAGGCGTATATTACTCTAACCTTCTGGACCAGCTGGATGCTAAAAGTCGCGAGAAGAGGCCTGGTTTGAAGAAGAAAAAAATCATTTTTCATCAGGACAACGCACCCGCACACAAGGGTGCGTTGGTGATGGGAAAATTACGGGATTTCGTGTACGATTTGCTCGGCCTGTTTCTAGAAAGCGATTCACATCTAACGAAGAAGTTGAAAGGACCGTAGAAAAATATTTTGACAGCCTTCCAGACTCTCACTTCCGGGAAGGAATATTGATGTTAGAAAAACGCTGGACCAAGTGTGTTGAACTCAAGGGAGATTATGTAGAAAAATAAAATCACTTTTTAAATTTAAATTGCAGTCGTTCATTGTCAGGCCGAGAACTTTTCACCTTGCCCACGTATATATGTGTGTATAGTTACGCTTTATACAGATTGAGACAATTCAGGAGAAAGTGATAGCAAAAAGTCTGAGAGAATCCATAAAAAAGACGAACAAATAGAAAGTTCGAACAAATTCTGGTGCAAAGAAGCAAAGCACGTCGAAGATTAATGGAAGAAATGGGTGAAAGCAACAAGAAAAAATACGATCACACATGGAGAGAAGCTGAAACCGTATGTAGTGGAAAAAAGGAGGAACCTTTGGAACAAGAACTAAAGAAAATAGAAGAATCATATCATGTGCTAATAAGGAATAAAAAATTTCTATTAGGAAGGTAAGTAAAAGTAAAGGCACTAGTGCCAGGAGACGTCACTATTTGAAAATTTAAGATAGATGTCCAGTAGAGGAAAGTTAAAAATATTTGACTAGAAACATTAAACGAAACTTGAGAGAAAGGTAACGGGAATAAACGTAAAATTGAAGACAGTGTAGATAGCCTCGAAATTATAAGAAGCGCTTAACATGGTCCACTCTGAACTTCCAATTTTCGATGACAGGTTCGAGCATTTCAAATGGTATTTGGCGAATAACACGAGTAATGTTGGTTTCCAATTGCTCAATCGTAGTTGACTTATTCATAAAGATTTTGTACTTTACGTAGCCTCAGAGGAGAAAAGTCTAAAGATGTGATATTACATGATCTAGGTCAACCCCATTACGTGAAATTAAAAATTATTCTCGTAATAAAGCATTATGCATATGCATTCACGGGCTGTGTGGTAAGTGGCGCCGTTTTCTTGAACCTCTAAATACAGCATTTGTGTTTATTTACGTAGTCAAGTTTAATCGAAAACAGTGGATCTTCTTCAAGCTTTTCAAGAGTCCAAAGACTGAAACGGTGAAGATTCGAAAGGTCGGTCCCTTTCATGAACGAGTTAAATTTTGTATGCTTTCAAACCAAGATCCTATCGTAAAATATACAAAATTTCGGCAAGCCAAGCTGTTGAGACCTACGTCGAATCGATTCTTCACGGTCATCGCATACATTTCCAGCTACCATCGCTATATTTTCTTCATTACATACTGAATATGGTCTATTTGGTCGCGTATTATCCAATAATGAAAATTGCGTTTCAAATTTTTCGATGGTACAGCGAATTGTGCGTTCGATGGGTCGATTACGTAGACCATAAGTTGCTCAAAGAGCACGAAACATGGAACGCTTATTTTCGTAATACTGGTGAGTAATTTGTAGACGCTGTGACGTGCTGAGTCTTGCCATAATAAAATGTCACACAATGCTTAACTAAAACAGCGTGAAAGTTTGACACGACTCACGCTTCATCTGTTAAAAAATCGCCATTAAAAAAGTACATCATAATGAATCATCCATTATATATATATATGTATATATATATATACAATATATGTAACGAGGAAAAATACTGTCAAAGATCTGTCATCATCTTCGAGAAAGTCTTGGCCTATATTTCCGAAGTTAGTAGCAGTCCAGTTCATCATCCACCAGTGCAACTTTTTTGAGTCAGATTACATATCCCGAAATTTGAAAAAGCCCTATAGATGACTTCTCTTCGTAGATGATAACCAATTGAAAGAGAAAATGTATGCCTATTCTAAAGATTAACGGAAATACTTTGTTTATGAAATAATGCAGGACAGGTGGTGTAAGTGCGTTGAAATTAAGGCAAACTACATTGATAAATAAAATGATCAAAAGGATCGTAAGTTTTCCTTCATTGGTAGGCAGAAAACTTTTCTGGTTTTCCTCCTGTAGTATCGTAATAACGCCAAAGTGAAAATTACAATTATTATTAATGTTAACAACCCCAAGTAGTTTTGGTTTGAATTTTATCTTAGAGAATGCACTATATTTTCTACAATTTAAGGATATATCTAAAGATCATGGAAGGGATTCAGACACGACAAAAAATACTTCACGCTCAGCTCGGATCGTGTATTTCGTAGATTAAGCATATATACTAAAGTCTGAAGGAAAACGGCGGAGGAAAATCGCAGGGCAAAAATATGAGGCAACTATAATTGCACATACAAAATTACTCTTTCACACAGTAACTAATGTCTATATATTATTTATGTTTCTCATATTTTATACGTAATATTAATTTTAAATAAATAAGCGTGAAGTCGTCCATGATTAAATGTTGTATCTTCCCATGTTAAAACCGCCATGTCAGTCGCTTGTGCTTTCTTTGTTTTTGTGCATTCACGTTTTCCTTAATTTCGGAGCAAAACATGTGTATATACGCCTCAAATTCACGCCACATCGCTACTACGTCTGCTAAACAAGACAAATGTAGTTCCATAACTATAAATTTCATTCTTTCGTGTTTAGGTTTTCGATCATTATATAATAATAATAAAACACTTCATTCATATTCGGAGAATTTTTTTATTTCTTTCTTAAGTTATTTATTTTTTTTCTTCTTTAACCTACAATACATTGACTTTTTGAAATTCTTGAAAAAATACATTATATGGGGTTAAAATACTGTCATTTGAAAATGTCTGAGATAGAGGAGGTTGTAAATACGGCGCAACTTACATTTTCAATGAAGAATTGAATATGAAGAAGAAGTTCCTGACGTCTGTGCCTATGCGTTGATTAAAAAGTGATGGTGATTTTGTGTTTGCGTTTTGGCTTTCGACGGTACAGATCGTGTACGGAATTTGTTTCGTGCGGGTGTTTGCCGTAGTGTTCCACGTGTGACACTGTTTAATTATCTGTTGATGATGACAACTTAGTCGAAATACGTATATAGAATACGAAAACTAATGTGGGAAGTGGTTATATATCAACTTTAAATGATTAAGTTAATCAACCACAGGCTGCATCAAATTTACCCTAGTTTTAACTTGTTTTTAAAATAATTGACTGTCTATTTTTGTAGCTCATTGAAATTCTTACTGTCTGCGAACGTGCTAACAAATGCTATAATAAAATTTACCAATGAAACATAATCTTTCGATAATTTTATTTTTCGACATACACCACCTGTTCCTTGACGACTTTCTTCCACCAGAAAATAGGTACCAATTTTCTGCTTCCATTGGTTATTGTCTGCAAAATAAGGTCGTCAAAGGTGAATTTTTAAATTTCTAATTTCGCACATTATTCTGGGTGGTACAGCTTAACAAATTTTTTTTCGTGGGGATATTTGCTGTAGTTTTCCAGGTGCGACACAGTTTAATTATCTGCTGATGATGACACCTTAGTTGTCGAAATATGTATACAGAGTACGAAAATTAATGTCAAGAGGAGCTATATATCAACCTCAAGTGATTAAAAACTGATGAATGCACATTTTTCTTTTGTAGCATTTTCGCAAAAACAAAGTAGATTTGTATACGACGATTTATCGTCATAGGCTTGGGTTCATCATTATACGTCCAATACAAAACAAGAATCTAAACACCCCTTTCTCCCTCCTCAAAGAAGGCGACGGCGGTTCCACCTATAGGAAAGGTAATGGGTTCTATTTGTAGGGATACACAAGTTATTCGTCTTGTTGATTAGCTTCCAGACGACCAAACTATCAAACGCGTATATTATGCAAGTGTTTCAGAAAAATTTTTGCAAAAAAATGAAAAATATTTAGATTTAGCCAAGAAAAAATCATTTTCTATCAAGCTAGTGCAACGGCCCCATACAAATTTATGGATTAGGCATCGATTTTTTTTGTTAGATTATCAACTTTTTCAACACCTAAAAAATACCTTGCAGATCAGAAATTATCAACAGCCAACGTTGTTAAATCTGCTATTGACGTTTATTTGAGATGTCTGAATTTTATCAAGGTATAGGGAGAATAGATTTAAACTATTCTAACTATGATTTAAGTTTATTACATTTCTCAAGGTCTTCATGACATTT